>UESW01003929.1:1265679-1432106 GCA_900491605.1 Calamus simplicifolius
ACTGAAATTATCCTTTTTGCAATTATCTTTTGATGCAGTAAAATATTCTTTACCTTTTTGTTGATTACAAAAAAGGGGGAGAGAATTAGGATTGTATATGCATTAAGAGGGAGAAAATTATATGGAAAGAATTATAGATATGGAAAGAATTATAGTTGTTAATTGCATTAAAGGGAGAATGTTATGTTGCGTTAATTGATTAATATGATATTGAGTTATTGATGTGGATTAATAATCAAATTGATTTGTCTATGCACAAAGAAATCTTAAGTACCAAATGTGTAAAGTAAGAGGAAGAATAATTTGAACTTCATAGGGGAAGCTACCTTATTCAGGGGGAGCTTACTCGTAAAGATCACTTTCTTGATATTTTTTTAATTTAAGAATTCTATGCATATACTCAATGTTTTTATAATCATCAAAAAGGGGGAGATTGTTGATCCATTTATTGATTTTGATGATTAATAAAGGAATTGAGTATATTTATTTGATTACTAATGGATTCTATAAGTGTTTCAGGACTTAAATCTATTTGATCAATTTAAAGGAATTAAGAAATAAATTTTGAATCAAATACAAATCAGAGATTTCAAAGTTTCAGAGCTTGGAGTCGACACCTAGAAAGTCTGGAGCCGACCCCATGGCCAATTCAATTTTAATCTGATTTCTGATACTATCCGGAGCCGACACCTAGAGTTTCGGAGCCGACACCTAAAGTTTCGGAGTCGACACTTACAGTGTCTAGAGCCGACTCCGATGCGGGGATAGAACGTTGATTTTTTGAGCATCCTGGAGCCGATACCTACAGTATTCGGGAGCCGACACCTGACGACGGCGAGCCGACACTTACTTTTGCGGAGCCGACTCCACGACGAACTCAGATTTTACTATTTATGGAAAAACGATCTGGAGCCGACACCTGAAAAGCTGGAGCCGACTCCAACCCACCTGGATGAAAAATTAAAAATGCCAGATCAGCTCTAACGGTAATATTTTTGATTTCTGACATCTAACGGCTATTTTTTATGAATGAAAAATCCTTCCAGGTACACTCCAACGGCTAGATTTCCACCCAAAAAAATCAAAGGAAAATCTATAAAAAGGGGAAAAATAACCGTTTGAAAACAGAATAGAAACGGATAGACAAAAATCAAAAATCAAAATCCGAGAAGTCTTGAGCCTTATATCCAAGAGAGAGCTTTCAAATTCAAATCCTTCCACTCCACAAAGCTCAAAGAAGAATCCAGGCCATTCAAATAGTGAAAATCGAGGATTCTCAACTAGAAGAAAAAGACCAACTTTTCAATCTTCTCAACTGCATCTACTGTGAGGAATCGGAGCTGAGGCTTGATTCAACCCAGCAAGGAGAAGAGGAAAAGAAGAAAAGCAGAAAAGCTCAAAGCCAAACAACATCAAACCAGGCTTTTCTAAACCTATTTACTTATCTTTGAATATTTGCTCATTGAGGAGCTGTGAAACTTTGTAAAACATTCTTATATTTGTTTGTGCCTAGTTCAATCAAAGGGGATTGAACTAGTGGAGGTTGTTAACCTCGGGTCAAGCTAGTTTAGCTTGAGTTTAGGGTTGTGTGCTGGTGAGCCCGTAAAACCGGCTGGGTTCATTGTGATCCCAGGTAAAACAACAAAGTTGGGTTGTGAGCTTGTAAAACAACTCGACTGTAATCGAGGAGATTATAATGTGGACCCAAGTAGGATCTTGGGAGTGGACGTAGGTGTTGGATACACCGAACCACTATAAAATCTTTATGTTTGCCGTGCTTCCATTGTCTCTATCTCTATCTCTATTTTATTCATTGTGCTTTTATTTACATTGCATTTATTTTATTCATCTTAAGCAAAAATTTTTAAGAGGCTAAATTTTTAAAGGACCCAATTCACCCCCCCCTCTTGGGTTGTCATCTGGGCCAACACTACATCTGGGCAACAAGTGGTATCAGAGCAGATGCTCTTGTTGTTAAGCCCTAAAAGCTTTGAGCTAAAGATTATGACAACCATATTGAGTGAGGGGCAATCCACAAATAGACCACCTATTTAATGGTACAAATTATAGTTATTGGAAAGCTAGGATGAAAATTTTTATCAAAACACTTGACTACAATCTATGAAGTACCATAGTAAATGATCCGCACACACCCACAACTAGATTTAATGGCATAAAAATTCTCAAACCGAAAATGAAGTGGGATGGATATGATAAAAAGTTGACTTAGCTAAATACTAAAGCCATGATGTATTATATTGTTCATTAGATGCTAATGGGTTTAACTGTATTTTTACTTGCCCTTCCACAAAAGAAATATGTGATAGATTAGAGGTTACCCATGATGGTACCATTCAAGTGAAAGAGTCCAAAATTAATATGCTTGTTCATAGATAT
Source organism: Calamus simplicifolius (assembly GCA_900491605.1). NCBI lineage: Eukaryota > Viridiplantae > Streptophyta > Magnoliopsida > Arecales > Arecaceae > Calamus > Calamus simplicifolius. The sequence goes on from UESW01003929.1 coordinate 1,268,077, forward strand.
AAATTATTTAAGATGAACTCTAGTGAATCTATTTCTGATATGTTTACTAGATTTACTGATATTATTAATGGGCTTAAAAGTCTTGATAAATCTTATACTAATGCTAATCTTGTGAGAAAGGTATTAAGATCTTTGCCTAGGTCTTGGAAGGCCAAAGTGATGGCTATTCAAGAGGTAAAGGATCTCAATACTTTACCATTGGAGAAACTATTGGGATCCCTCATGATGCACAAACTACAAGACATGCATCGAAACTCAAGAATCAAAAACAACTACAAAAATTATGAAAGAAAAGTTTGGAGGAAGAAAAAGGCCCTTTGTGAAAGGAGAAGAGTAAGGAAAAAGAAAAGAATAATATGTTATGAGTGCAAAAATTGGGACACTTTAAATCTGAATGTCCACAACTCAAGAAAGGTCTTAAGAAGTTTAAAAAGAAGGCAATGATAGTTACTTGGAGTGACAGTGATAACTCAAGCTCCGAAGGAGAAAAAAAGAATGAAGTCGTCAACCTATGCTTCATGGCGACAAGAGGTAAGCCCTATGATGCGATGCTATGAGCTAATATTCTTAAAGCAAATTAAAAGATAAATGTATTGAAGAAAATAAAATTTTAAAGAAAGAAAATAAGATTGAAAAAGTAGATAGGCTTAAACCAATAGTGGATAGATTTACTTTAAGCTCTACAAAATTAAATATGATTTTGGATAGCCAAAGAGTCATTTTCGATAAGGCTGGATTAGGATATAACCCCTTTAAAAATAAAAACTTTTAAAAAATATTTTTGTGCATGCTGATCAATCATCAAATGTTACTTATTTTAAATATGGTTTAAAGGGACATAAGTCTTATGCATGTGATAGTGTTAAGAAAATTTGGGTTACAAAAGGAACTATATTGACTAACTTCAAAGGACCCAAGAGAGTTTGGGTACCTAAAAGTAAAACTTGATATTATGTTTGCAGGTGTATCTTGCAATCCGTGGAACTAAAAGAAAGTGGTATCTTGATAGCGGGTATTCAAGATACATGATGGGTGATGAATCATAATTCGTCACTTTGTGGGCTAAGGATGGAGGTATGGTCACCTTTCGAGACAAAAGCCAAAGTAAAATTATTGGCATTGGTAAAATAGGTGTCACACCTTATACTTATAGTGACAATGTTCTACTTGTGAATGGTTTGAAGCATAATTTGTTGAGTATTAGTCAGTTATGTATTAAAGGCTTTAAAGTGATTTTTGAATTATATGTTTGCATTGTTTCAAGTCCTGCTGATAATTGCATGAAATTCATTGGTCATAGGCATGAAAATATTTATATTATTGATTTGAATGATTTAAATGTTAAATTTTGATTATTTAGTTGCTATGAATGCTAAAATATATAAATCTAGTTGATTATAGCATTATAGACTTGCATATATTAGCATGGATCTTCTTTCAAAATTACTTAAAATGGGTTTAGTAAAAAAGGTTTGAAATTAAACTTTAAAAAATGATAGGATTTATGATGAATGCCAATTTGGAAAATAAACTAGAGTTTCATTTAAGTCCAAAAATATGATTTCAACTTCTAGGCCATTGGAATTATTGCATGTGAATTTATTTGGGCCGATTAGAACCACAAGTCTAGGCGGCAAGCATTATGGTTTTGTAATTATTGATGATTTTCTCTTGATTTACTTAGATTTTATTCTTAGCTATTAAAGATGAAGCATTTTTAGCATTTCAAAATTTATTCAAAAAGATTGCAAATAAAAAAGAAGTTTCCATTTTATCAATTCGAAGTAATCATGGAAAGGAATTTGAAAATTATCTTTTTGAAAGTTTTTATAATGAGCATGGCATAAATCATAATTTTTCTGCACCTAGAATACCTCAACAAAATAGAGTGATGAAAGAAAAAATAAAACTTTGAAAGAAATGGCCCATACCATATTGTGTGAAAGCAATCTCCCAAAGTACTTTTGGGCAAAAGCAACACTGCATATATTTTAAATAGAGCTTTAATCAGATTAATTTTGAAAAAGAACCCATATGAGCTTTAAAAATAGAAAAGCGAATATTGCATATTTTCATTTTTTGATGTCGTTGTTTTATTTTGAATAATGAAAAATTAAATCTTGATAAATTTAATGTAAAATCTGATGAAGATATTTTTCTTGGCTACTATTCTATTGAACATACAAAGTTTTCAATAATAATACCTTAGTAGTTGAAGAATCCACTCATGTTACATTTGATGAAGCTAATGATCTTTCATCAAGGGAGAGAAAGGCAGTTGATGATGCAGGTGATATTGAAAATCAAGTAAAGAAACTTACCTTGGAAGAAAAGATACAATAGTCCAAGATGATCAAGAGAAAGTAAATGACATTATCAATCATGAAGAACCTCAAGGTAATCATAACTTAGAAAGAGGTTGGAGGTATGTACATAATCATCCCAAGAATTTATCATTCGTGATCCTTCACATGGTGTTGAACTAGATCTTCATTTAGAGATGCATGTAATAACCTAGCATTTGTTTCTCACATTGAACCTAAATGCTATGATGATGCTAAGGATGATATAGATTGGATCAATGCTATGCATGAAGAATTAAATTAATTTGAAAGAAATAATGTATGGACCTTAGTAGATAGACACATGATCATCCAATTATTAGGACTAAATGGGTATTTAGAAATAAATTGGATGAGCATGATAATATAATTAGAAATAAAGCAAGACTAGTAGCTAAAGGTTACAATCAGGAAGAAGGAATTAATTTTGATGAAACTTATAGCTCTATTGTTGTTATGCTTTATGATGGATGTCAGTATTAATGGATTACCGAACTTGATTTGAGAACCACTTGTTTTCATGTAAATTAAATAAAGCTTTGTATGGTTTGAAACAAGCTCCTCAACGGGTATGATAGGTTAAGCAAATTCTTGATTAGCAATAAATTCATTAAGAAAATATCGATACAACTTTATTTGTTAAAGAGAAAATGATGATATGCTTATTATTCAAATTTATGTAGATGACATCATTTTTAGTGCTACTAATGAATTATTATGTCAAGACTTTGTTAAGCTTATGCAGGAAGAGTTCGAGATGAGCATGATGGGGAATTAAATTATTTTTTTAACTATAAATCAAGCAAAGTAATGAAGGAATCTTCATTTGCCAAAGCAAGTACGTCAAAGAAATGTTGAAGAAATTTGGCATGAGTCTTCCAAATATATGGTACTTCTATGAGCTCTTCTTGTAGATTAGATTTCAATAGTACTGATAAAAGTGTGGATATGAAGTTGTATAGAGGTATGATGGATCCTTTGTATTTAACTGCTACTAGGCCAGATATATTATTCAGTATTTGCATGTGTGCTAGATATCAAGTTAACCCTAAGGAACCTCATTTATTAGCTGTTAAAAGAATCTTTAAGTATTTGAATGGAACAATAAATCTAGGCTTATGGTATGATAAACAATTAGCATCAACTTAATAGGCTACACTGATTCAGACTTTGCAGAATGTAAATTAGATAGAAAATTTACTAGTGAAACTTGCTAATTTCTAGGTGTTAACTTAATCTCATGGTTTAGCAAGAAATAAACTTCAGTGACTTTATCCATAGTTGAGGCTGAGTACATTGTAGCTAAAAGTTTTGCTCAAATCTTATGGATTAAGAAAAACTAGAGAATTATGGCATTAAACTTAATGACATTCCAATAAAATGTGATAATACTATGCTATCAATCTAACTAAAATCATATTCAACGCTCTAGAACTAAACACATAGGGGGCATTTGGTAGCAGATAATCTATCTAGATTATCAATAATTTAAAAGGGGTCCACCAGATAATTGTGTTTGGTATGTATTTTGAATGAAAATCTATCCTGCAGTGGTAAACTTGATTACCTCATGAGGTAATCTAGATTATCTCAGGGAAAGGTGGCTATCCACATTATCGGATATGTTGTAATCTAATAATTTTTTAAACAAAATTACCCCTACTTCTTTTGTAAAAAAATAATTATCCCTTTCTCCAAACAAAATCATTTTTTCTTTTTTTCTCTTTTCTCATATCTCGCCAACGTTATCTTTTTTCTCATATCTCCAAACAAAAATAAACCATGGTATTATTCATCTATAGAAAAGAAAAATATCAAATAGAAAAAAATTAAAACAAAAACAAAAAATATAGTTATAACAAAAGTTAATTTAAAAATAAAAAATTTAATTACTATTTTTTAAATTTATAAAAACTAAATTAAAATTTATTAAAAACTAAAAATTAATTAAAAATTAAATTAATATAAAAGTTAAATTAATTAAAATTTAAAAATTTTAATTTTTAATTAATTTTTTAATTTTTTAAAATTATTAAAAAATTAAAAAATAATTAAAAATAAAAAATTTAATTAATTTGTTTAATTAATTTAATATTTAAAAATAAAATTAAACATCAATTAAAAAATTTTAAAAAATTAATTAAAAATATTAAAAAATAAAAAAATATTTTTAAATTTAATTTGTTTAATTAATTTAATATTTAAAAATAAAATTTAAAAAATAATTATTTGTTTAAAATTATTTTTAAAAAATAAATTAAATGTATAAAAATATTTAAATTAAATATATTTTAAAATAAATAAATTTATATATTTCAAATTAATTAAATATATTAATTATTTTAATATAATTGTTTTATTTTTTTAATTATTTATTTATTTATTAAAAACTTATTTATATAAATTTATTTATTTATATATTTAATATATTAATTAATTAAAAATAAATATAAAATATAAATAAATATTTTTAAAAAATTTAAAAATATTTTTAAGTAAATTAAATAAATTAATTCAATTTTTAATTTTTTAGTTTATTTTTTAATAATAATAAATATATATTTTTATTACTACTTTTTTTATTAAGTTAATTAAGAAATTAATTTTTATTACTATTGTTTTATTTTTTTTTAAATAATGTTCTTAGGAACATCTCCTAGATAATTAGTAATTTAAAATTAACAACGTCTAATTACATTTCTTTTAAATTTTAAAAAATAGCTTACTTTTTTGCTGTAAACTAATTGATCCATTCATATTATCATATTAAATCATTATTCTATTAATCTTAATTAATTTTATATAATAAAATATTAAAATATAATAAATAATTATGATAATTAAAAGTTTAAGAATTATAAAAATTTGAATAAATATTTAAAGATTTAAAATATATTTCAATCTTAAAAAAATAATTAAATCTAGTATCTTCTACTTATATATAATTACTTTGATTTAGGGGTATTTTAAGGTATTTTAAATTTTTAATAGATTTGATTTAGTATATGAATTTGATTTAGGGGTATTTTGGGAATTTGATGTTATATGACTGATAATCTGTTTGTCATACCAAACACAGTAATCAATATTACTGTAATATTACCTGTGTATATCAAACATAATAATCAATATTACTGGCAATCCATTCAGTGGTAATATATCTTGTAGGTAATCTACATTACCATTCAGAATTACTGACAATGCACCAAACGCAACCATAGAGATTAGATACCATTTTATTAGAGATCATGTGACTAATGGAGATATTAGGCTTGAACATTTGTGTACTGATTTGCATCTCGCGGATATTTTCACAAAACCTCTTGATGAGTCAAAGTTTTATGAAATTAGAAGGGAGCTTGGTATGCTTGATCCTATAATCTAATGAGTTGTTATGATTATTTAATTTTTATACTATCATCATGCATGAAACTTATGTCGTATGAATTCCCACTGCTTAATCTTCATGTCTCTTATTTTTAAGATTTTTTTTGGATTAATTTTGAATTGTTTTAATTAATTTATGAATGAATACAATTCATCATTTCATTCCCCACTAGATGACCCAACTGGCCAACCAGTTTTGGACAATTAGGCATCCACTTTTGGAAGTGGACAATCGAATGCTCAAAACCGGTCATCCAACCTTGCTGTTGGATGACTAGATCTCAACTCCTGGATGCCCAATTTACCAATTCTGGACGTTTAGCTCTTGGGAATCTTTGGTCGGTTAGATATATGGCTGATTGCTTCTTTTCCTCATTTCATTCATCACTTCTTCCAAGCCGTGAGCAACTCTCAAGCTTTCCTCTTCACCATTCAATCTCTCATCTTTTTGCTACTTCAAATCTTTGGATCATGGCATCCAAGGCAAGTTTGGTTGCAGATCATCTTCTTCTCGAGGCATCAGTGAGTGTTCTCCCTCTAACCCTTCCAGTTTTCAGTCCATGATAAGGAGATCTGTAGCTTTTGGTAGAGTAGTTGATTTTAATTTTCTAGTTGCTGAAAACTTTGAAATTGGTGAATTGTTAGTATATTAAGGTTGAAGTTCTTACTCAAAATAAACCTTCCTATCTTCCCTGATCTCATCAAAATTTTCTACCATAATATTAGCTTTGGATGATAAGGTATCTTCTATTATTAAAGGTATTAGAATTAATTTCAATGAAGATACATTAGGAGAAATCTTGAATTTTTCAGATGTCGGTGCTCTTAAGGACACTTTTGAAGAAAAGAAGTATCAAATGGAAATTATTCTTGGTATTGAGGATGCTTCCCATATTGATAGAATTTTTGCTAAAGATTTAAGTGTAGAAATGAGGTTGCTACACTATATTTCTCGATGTCTTACTCCTAGAAGTGTCAACTTTGATTATGTGAATGACCGAGACTTAACCATCATGTACCATATTGTGAGAAAAATTTTTTTGTACCTACCTAGGATAATGATCTGTGTTATGAAAGATGTTAGTAGACCTAGAGCAGCCCTACCCTATGGCCTTCTTCTCACCCACATTCTTACCTATTTTGGTGTTAAGTTAAAGGTGAGAATGTCTATAACCTTAGCCATACTGATTTCTACAATGAACGTACCCTAGTTTGTATAGGAATTACTAAGGTAGATGGCCAATGGACAAGGAACAAAGGGAAGATGTAAGACCCTTCCTTTTGCACATGTCCAGGGGAAGGGATCTACTATGCCTCAAGAATTTTCTGCTGGACCTTAGACTTTTCCTTTTGGTTTTGTTGACCCTTCTACCAATTATTCTTATATGTTTGAAGTAGGTGATCTTATGATTATTGACCCTCCTCCTTCCATTGATGACAACCCTTCCTTTGACAATAATCCTTCTGCTGATTCAAATCCATCTCATGATCCTCCACCTATTCAGAATCCTTTCCAACCAAATCAAGCTATCATTGCCAAGATTGACCTAGATGATATGAACACTTTGGTCAAGAGGATTTTTGATGTTGTTTCCATTGTAGGATCTAGGACCAGTTCATCTTCTTGTTCTACTGACTCATCTATTGTTCCCCATATCTCTTCCATGTATGCTTCCCTGACAGAGATCAAGTTGAGCTTATATGATTTACAGCATAATGTCATGTCATTAAGGAAAAGCATTTAATTATGGTGAGATGGTGGACATTACAAAAATCTTCGTTGAAATTTTTAAGTTGAGAAATGACATGAATTCTTTGTTGGAGAGTGCTGGTGTGGCAAGTATTGAGATTGCTACTTTTCATGTTCGAAGTGAAAGAGCTCAGTCTACCCTCACTAGCCTTTCAAACATTTCTTCCTAATGCCATAGCATGTCTCAAGTAATTCATGGTTTCATCCCTCAGCTGTCTCCGCAGAAAGAAGATCCTTTTCACCATCCTGCTCCTCATCTGGCTTCATCTCGTCCTTCTGGATGTGGTCGCTCTCATGGATCTTCATCTCGAATCAATATTCTACATTGATTTTATGTTGTTTCTGGACCTATTTCTATGTTTAATTTCATTGTTGGACTATATTATTTCTTTCTATTGCTAAGGACCAATACTACTAAGGACCAATATTTTTATTGGCTTGTACAATATTAATGACTGGATTATATGCTTGTAAGACCTTTATGACTTAATCTATACTTTATATTATCTGCTTGATGTTAAAAATTTTATGCTTATCTTTGTATTGTTATTACTTGCTATAGTTATTCCATTCTTTGAAGCAAAGGCATACAGTGAACAATGCATATCTTTTCACCTTCTTTTTGATTGATGACAAAAAGTGGGAGAAATGAAAAGTATACACTCTGATTTGGGAGAAATGAAATGCATACATTCTGGTTTCATGATTTGAAATATAAAATTTTCAAATTTTGTTGGAAAAATGGAATGCATATAATGTTTTGAAAAATAGAAATGCATATACACTATACTTATGATTTTACTTTGGAAAGAATTGAAACATGTACTCTACTTTTGAAAATTTTAATGTTTCAAAATCAAAGAGAGAGTTATGCAATGTATCTTTTGAATATCATAGTTTATGTGTTCCTAAAAATTAAAATTTTGGCACAACACAGCAGGTTTCAGACCGCATTGTCTTATACTTCAAAATTCCAAGGAATGATTTCATTTGAAACTCTCTATGTCTTGTTAAATACTTAATGGTTTTGTCATCACCAAAAAAAAAAAGATTGTTGACCTCTTATTGATTTTGATGAATACAAAATAATTAAGTATTATACTAATCACATTATTGTCGAGATTAAATAATTTTAGGTTATTTATCAATGAAAAAAAAAAAGCTTGCTTCTACTTAAGGTAAATTTTGATTCAAATGAAAGGTAATGCAGGTAATGTATTAATGTGCTTTCCAAGTTAAATTATCTTCAAAAGGTTTGTAGTGAATAATGATTTTTCAAAGGACTTGGATTTCGTGACCACTGAATGTTTTTCATGTGTTTTATGTACACTTATTGTTTGGGTTTAATTATTTTATAAATAATTCATATAAGCTCAGCAACCAAATCATTATTTTATTTTTATTTAGCTTCTACGTATCATGAATATTTTTTTTGGAGTTGAATGAGTGCCAAAACTATTTTCAAGTATTAATTGGATGACCAATTTTGGGTGTGAGCCATCCAAGTTTGTTTAGCATTCGGTTTTTCATGGTATCGATGTTTTTGATTCAATGTTGGATGACTGGAGTCTTGTGCTAGGAGACAAGATTTGTGTTGCCTTCTATTTCTTTTCCCTGGCACTTCTTGAACCAAATGTTGGATGACCAGGAGCTTATGCTGGCCAACCAAAATTGTGTTGCTTTCTGTTTCTTTTTCTTGGCTCCGCTTGACTCAAAAGTTGGCCGACCAGGATCTTATACTGGCCGACCAAAATTATGAGGCTTTTAGTCTTCTCCCTGACACTCATTTGTTTCAAAAAGTTGGTCGATCAGTTTCTTGAACCGACTGACCAATTTTGAATGGTATTTGGTCTTCTCCTTGGTTTCTTTGGTGTTGGATGATCGGGATCTATTGTTGGACATCCAATTTTATCTTGTGACTCTTTATGGGCTACCGGACTCAAGCTTTAGGCATCTAATTTTTTTATTTGGGTGACCGGGTTCATGAGTTAGGCAACTGGCTTCAAGCATTGGATGACTGACTCTTGGGTCTAGGCATCCAAGTTTTGCATGCTCTCATTCTCTTTCACAATGTTCTTGTAATGGCTATATTTTTGGGTATATATAGATCAGTTGAACAGTGATTCTGAGTGAAGAAAATGAGTGAAAAATTCAAGAAGAAAAGAAAGAAAAAGAGAATTCTCATTCATGGAGTGCATTTACTTTCCATTCTTGGCATGGTGTAAAAGCTTCAACAACCTTCCTTGAAGAGCATTCGAGGCTTCCACAAAGGCTTTATTATTGCTATTGCGCACTTAAAGAAAGAAGCTGCCTCGTGTTGAGCTCTTCAAGTTGTAACGTATTTCTTATTGAATATTTGCTCAATCCCTAGGAGCATCTTGTATAAACATTACATTATTGTGCTTTGATTTGTGTTTTACAGTTGTGAAACGTGTAAGGGTAGAGGCCTACCTGTGAGTGTATTTGTAAGGCTTGCTTGTGTTCGAAAATAAGCTTGCTAGCTAGGTAAGCTAGTGGTGTCTAGTGGATTCCCAAGAGGTTCTTGGGGTGTGGACGTAGGTGCCTAGTTTGGCGCTGAACCATATTAAATCTTTGGTGTTTGATTGTGTTATCCTCTTATGTTTGCTTGCATATTACTCACTCTTCACTCCACTTGATTAATTTGTAAAAGAAAATCTAAGTGCACATACTTGCTAGATAATTAAATTTTTAAGAAACCCAATTAAACCTCCCCCCCTCTCTTGGGTTGCTACATCTAGGCAACAAATTACTTAAAGGATAAGTTGATTGAAGGTTATGGAAATCATATCGAAAATTGGGCTTGTAACACCCTAAGTTTTTAATTCTTGTATTGTTCTGTAAGATTTGTATAGATTATTCAATGGAGATTTGTAATCAAGGCTCTTGTAAAGATTTCTATATTTGATGGTAATTTGTAGCAAGTTGGAAGAGGTTGAAATGAAATCCGGAAGTTGAAATGCCTCCAAGAGTTCCTTGGATGAGCTTGTGAGAAGAAGAAAATAAAAAAGAAAAGAAAAGAGAAAAGAGAGGGAAGAAAGCTTACCTCAAATTCACATAAGCTTTGCCAAAACACTATGCATTCCATAAACAAGCGCCTAGCAAGTCGCTTTGTTTGGAAATAGATTTATTACGGCATCAAAAGGCGACTTGTAAGTCGCCTTATTTTTAGAAAGCCTCTGTTTGTCTGTCAGGTTGAGATAAAATTGGCCATAGAAGGTGACTAGGAAGTCACCTTATAATATTTAAACCACTGGAATTTCCTTTTAAAGTTTGTAAGAGTTGAGAATAGGAGAAAAGTGGGATTTGGCAATAACTTGAAAAAGTGGTTAGGTAGTGACTCAATAGTGACTATAGTTGTTCGGCTATCTTGAGAGGGTCCTTTGGACATGTCGAGTGCAATCATAGCAATGCTATTGCTCTAGATATTAGCATTTTCTTGCAAGTTAAGCAAGCTTGCATGAGAGAAATAGGAAAGATGCAATTGGGAAATTACCAGGGTCAAAATGGAAAAAGAAAGTTATGGAGCAAAATGGTCAACTATATAGGCGACCAATTGGATGAAAATATGGACTCCAAAGGTCATTCGCAAACTTGGCTAAGGGCAAATTTGAAAAGAAAATTTTAGGGGCAAAATATCATGGATGAGGAAAGAGCCATGTGGACTTTAGAAAGTGTGCTTTAATAGTTGTCAAGGGCAAAATGAAGATTTTTTTGAATCATTTAATACCCACTGATCAGTTCCTTAGCTTGTAAGCCGCCGTAAGAAAGGAGAAAGAGAAAAAAAATAGATAGAAAAGAGAAAAGGGAGGAGAGCTCAGTTGTGAGAAAGAAAGAAAGAAAGAAAGCAGAAGAAGGAAAAAGAGAGGAAAAAGAAGAGAAGAGGAAAAAGAGAAGAAGAAGAAGAAGAAGAGAGGAGGAAGAAGATAAGGGAAAACCAAGTGGTTTTCTTGCTTTCTAAGGTAAGCTTATTTACCCTAAGTTTGGAAATAGTATTAGAGTTTTGTGATTGGTATACGCATGATATGGGGTGAAAAAAAATTACAATATAATTATGGTTATGTCATGTGAACTTATAAACCTAGTTGTATGTACCCTTGATTAGACCTATATGGTGACTTAGGTCTAGAGAATTGTTCCAAGGAGTCGGAACAAGAAAGATAGTAGTCAATTATGTATATTAACAGCTAAAATGAGTGGGTTTCTCATATATTTGTATATTTTACTTTTGAGATATCATGTGAATATTTTGTTATAAACCTAAGATATGATATGCCTATTATAGTGTTTCAAGGGGTTTCAAAAATGGAAAATGAGAACTAAATTTATAATGCATTTCGAGTTTAATATATATTTTACAACAAAGCATGAGTTCAAAGCATGTTTTAATTTAAAGCATAAATTTCGAAGAGAAGGTATGAATTTCAGAGGCATATATGGCATATATGCATGGTAAAATTTCAAAAAGAGCATATTTGGATGCATGTATCATACAGAGCATCGAGCAGCTAAGGGACTGATCACCCTGTAGTTTGTACCATAGCATGAGCATTACATGCTACTGATACAACGGCACCTCCTTATAATTCATCATACTATAATCCCGTGGCTAAGGGTGAATACAAGCTATACCAAGCCCAGTGGGGCAGGTTATAAGTAGCCCATGGGGGAAAAGAATCATAGCTCAGTGATGAGCTCGGTTACTATATGATCCAAGGGGGCATGGAGGGGCATGATGGAAGCCTAGAAAAAGATACAAGCACTTATTCGGTGAACTACATGAGTAGTGAGGGGTGCCATCAAAGTGCAAAGATCTGTTGAATATATATGCACCCAATGAGAGTACACCTGTAGGAGGGCGACTGTAGGTAGTACCTCAGAGGTAGCACACAAAGTCCAGCATCATGAGGTTTTGAAAAACTTGCATTGTGTTTTAAAATGGGCATGGTGGGCCAAGCATACCCCTGGTGGAAGAAAGTTTTAAAAAGAAATGCCAGTGGACAATGCATATCCTAGTGGGGATCAGAAAGAAAAGAACAGAAAGGCTAGAATACAAAAAAAAATATTTACATGTTTTATAAAGTAATGCTGGTTTTTATATACATGGTTTATTTTTTAGTGGGAAAATGATTGATACAGTATCTTAGTTGATATATATTATTGGAAGTATAAACTAACTTATAAGTTTTCTCTGATTATTGCAAAATGGTGTATCTATTTATTTTTGAAGCTATTTTTAATGGAAAAAAGGTTATTTCAATATTTCAAATGGAGTTATATTATTGAAGCATAAGCTATATTTTATATTTTTGATATCATGATCAAAAGTTTACTATGGTTTATTCATGCTATACGATGATAATATATTAGGAAATGATGATTTTTGTTCTTAATTTTTTCATGGTTAGATGGTTATCCAGTTATTGGGACTTCTGTCTCACCCCTCTGTTGTTGGTATTTTTTATTTCAAATCAGTGAGCTTGTTGACAGGATTAGAAGGTTGACCTTAGCTTTGGTCTTGGACTGGGATTTATAGCTGTATATTTTGTAACAATTGTTAGCTTTGAGAAATGTAAATTGGATGAAAAATGTATCTAGAGGCGTATGTGTATATAAGGATGGGGGAGGACATGTATGTAAGGATGTAAATAGTTATAATATGGTGATGTACTACAGACTTGATCTAAATATATGAAATGGTTTGAGTTATGAAATAAATTATGAATGTGTTCCTCAAAGTTATGCATGAAAATAATATAGATGTTGTATAAGATTGTGCATAACATGATATGAAAATGTTATTCTTATCAAGCAGGTTTAAAAGTTTTTATTAGGATGGATATTTGAGTAGGTGATTTATGGTAATTAGATGAAGTTAACTAATACTTTATGGTGCGCAACATAAAGGCTAGTAGAACTCTACCTGATTCCCTAGGTTACCGCATTTGTCGGGGGAGGGCCTCGATAGGGTTTGGTATTAGAGCATAGGTTATTAGGTCTTAGAAACATAAGTATGAGCTTAGCATAGCTGAATGTAGTATTGGATGATGAATCTGATCAAATGAATTGTGTTTTGTAGGATGGTTTATACAAGGACAAGTAAAGAGGGAGAGTAGTCCTCTAGGAGAGGTAGAGGAAGGGGTCGGGGTAGGTCTAGGAAGTCTGATAGAGAAGGCCAACCTAGTAGAGCATTCGCTAGTGATCCACCTTCTGATGGGGCAGGGGTGGAGGTATCTCTAGAGAAGATGCCATAGTTTTCATCTCAGTCAGCTACCCCAGAGCTAGTAGATCCATCCCAGGCATAGGCCCAGGGCCAAATATGCTAGATCTGGTAGGGATGATCAGTCAGGTAGTGGTAGCAGAAGTGGGTGCTAGTTCTAGCATACAGTCTAGAAATTTGGAGGCGAAAATAATATAGAAAGAGCTAGAAAGTTGGGGGCTCAGGAGTTTAAGGGACCACTGACCCTTTTCAGGCTGATGCTTAGCTCCAGAGGATAGAAAGAGTCTTTGAGGTGATGAAATGCTCAGAGGAGTAAAGACTGAGTATGGCTACCTTTTTGTTGGAAGGTAGAGCTCAGAGTTGGTGGAGGTCTATCAGTAGTAGATAGCCACTAGGAATAGTGATGACCTAGGAGGATTTCAAGAAGGAGTTCCATCAGTAGTACTACTTAGAGGTGTATAGAGATCAGAAGAGGAGGGAGTTCCTTAATTTGACTCAGAGGAAGACGTTAGTGGCTAAATATGAGGCCACTTTTGTTGAATTGTTCAGATTTGTAGAAGCCTTAGTGGTGGATGAAAGGAAGAAGTGTAGACTGTTTCAGGATGGGCTAAATCTCTTAATGAAGGCTAAGACCAGCATACAAAGTTATGATAGTTATGTTGAACTAGTTCAAGGGGCCCTCAGGGCAAAGGAGATTGAAAAGGAGTTTCTTAGTAGGAGGCAGGAAAGAACAAAAGAAGTGCACCTAGTTTCCCTTCGGGTGCAGGAGGAACCCAAGTTTTTCAAGAGGCCCCAGAAAGTGAGACAGTATAGTGTTGGTCATAAAGCTCCTATGGAGACTGGTAGAGGATCTGGATCTATGTTAGTGTCGAGCCTAGTCTAGAGGAAGCTAGCATATGAAGGCCTCAGGCTACCAGTAGCAGAGTGGCAGGAGAGGCAAGAAGCCAGAGCCATCTCTATGTTGAAGGGAGAGCTATCTCTCAGTGTAGTATATGTGGTAGGTTGCACACTAGGGAATACAGGAGAGTTACTATGGGATGTTATATATGTTGTTAGATGGACCATTTGATGAAAGATTGCCCTAGGGGGGTGTGGGACAGTGAGCCCACTCAGGGATCTGTTGCACCTAGAGGACAGTCTGTTAGAAGAGAAGACAACAGTGCCCCAACTTCAACCAATCAGATGAGACCTTGTACTAGTTAGCCAAGATGTTTCCTAATGTTCCAAGGGCTAAAGCTAGAGTTTTTGCCATGACCAGGCAAGAGGCTCACGTCAACTCAGATGTGGTGACAGGTATGCTACCATTAATAGTTATGACGCATATGTTTTGATTAATTCTAGATCTACACATTCATTTATATCAAAAAATTTCATAAAGTATTTAAATAGAGAAATGAGTTTGTTGGGTAGCCAGTTAGTTATGTCTATGCCAGTAGGGAAACCCTTCATTGTAGACCAAATGTATAGAAATTATGATGTTTCAGTGGAGGGTTAGAAATTAGTAGCAGATCTGATTCCATTAAATTTAAAAGAATTTGATGCTATATTGGGGATAAATTGGTTCTCAATGAATGGAGCCAAAGTAGATTGTTCAAAGAAGAAGGGAATATTTCATACCTCAGATGGTAGAGAAGTATGCTTCATAGGTGAAAGGAGAGGGTCACCCTCAGGAATGATTTCAGCCTTAGTAGCTAATAGAATGCTGAGAAAGGGATATGAAGCTTTTCTAGTGTGTGGTGAATTTAGAAAATAGTGGCCTAGAGCTAGAAAATATTCCAAACATCAAACCTATAGCCAGGGCAGCCTATAGAATGGCTCTAGTAGAGTTGAAAGAATTGAAAATTCAGCTTCAAGAATTGCTAGACAGAGGGTTTATTAGATACAGTATTTCACCTTGGGGAGCACCTGTATTATTTGTAAAGAAAAAGGATGGTACCTTAAGGTTATGCATAGACTATTAACAGCTTAATAAGGTGACCATTAGAAATAATTATCCTTTACTAAGAATAGATGATCTATTTGATCAGCTTCAAGGGGCAGCAGTATTTTCAAATATTGATATGAAATCTGGGTATCATCAGTTGAGGATAAAGAAAGAAGATGTATCAAAAACTGCTTTCAGGAATAGATATGGCCATTATGAGTTTTTAGTGATGCCTTTTGGCTTAACAAATGCCCCAGCTGCTTTTATGGGATTGATGAATCAGGTGTTCTAACTCCACCAAGGCCATTCGCAAGCCAGGGTAAATGAGGAGTGTTGCGTTAGGTATCTGACAGCTAACGTAAAACTTCATCAAAATTCTTAAAGTATAAATCTAGTAAATCAAACTATGCGAAGGGCTAGGATGTCCTTGTTAAGAGACGTGTTGCATCTACCTTCGGATGTTTCAAAAAATGGGCAAGGAGCGCCTCATCGATGCTTGCGTGTGGTGATAAGTGAGTAACGGTTCCTGCACTATAAACGAGTGCGGGTAAATAAGTTAGTACATGATATTTAGATTAGAGTAGCAACATGAAACATAGGAATACTAATAGGTAAAACTGTGAAGATAGTGAATACTATAATTAGGAGAAAAGTAAATATAATATGCTTACAAGAGACTAAATAGGTAGGTAAAAGATTTAGAGAAATAGAGAATATACGATAAAAATTATATTACACTAAAAAATATATAAATAAAAATGGAGTAGGAATAATTGTAGACAAGAATTTTAAAAATATGTTGCTAAGGTAACTAGAAAAGGAGATCAATTATATCACTAAAACTTATAATTAAAAATAATATAATTAACATAATTAGTGCATATGCACCACAAGTAGGATTAGACCAACAAACTAAGGCATAATTTTGGGAAGATATAGATGAAGTAATGCAAGAAATACCATAAGAAGAAAAGATATTTGAAAAGATATTTTAATGGATATGTAGGTAAACAGAGGGATGGATATGAAATGGTACATGGAGGATATGGATTTGAAGATAGGAATGAAGCTGGAGTGAGTTTATTAGATTTTGTAGTGGCCTATGATCTAACAATAGCAAACACTTATTTTAAAAAGAGAGATGAACATATAATAACATTTAAAAGTAGAAATAATAAAAGTCAAATAGACTTTTTCTTAACTAGAAAGATAGATAAAATAACATGCAAAAACTATAAAGTTATTTCAGAAGAAAGTTAACTTCACAATATAGGATAATGGTAGCAGATATATGAATAAAAATGAAATCTAGAGTAAAACATAAAACTATTAATTCAAAAATTAAATGGTAGAATTTGAAAGGAAAAAAACTAGAATTATTTAAAGAAAAGTTAGTAAGAGTAATGACTATGAATATAGATAGTGATCCCAACTTAATATAAAAAAGTAACTAAATGCATAAAAAATATAGCAAAAGAAGTTTTAGAAGAATCAAAAGGAGTAGGACTAGTAGGAAAGAAAACTTGATGATGGAATGAGAAAGTTTAAGCTGCTATCAAGCTTAAAAGGATAAACTATAAAATTTGGCAAGAGGTTAGGGATGAAAAAAGTTTTAAAAAGTATAGGAATGCAAAGAAAGAAGCTAAAAAAGTGATAAGTAATATCAAACTTAAAGTCTATGATGATTTATATAATAGACTAGATACAAAAGAAGGTTAAAAGACTATATATAAATTAGCAAAACTAAAGAAAAGAAAATAAAAGATCTTGACTATATTAAATATATTAAGGATAAATATGAAAAAGTCTTAGTAAAAGAAAAAGAGATAAAAGAATGATGAAAAAATTATTTTAAAAAATTATTAAATAAAAATAATTTAATAAATTTAAGGGTAGAAGGATGTGACAATCTAGGAGTAATAAATGAGTATAATTTTTTTTTATAGATTTAGCATGCTTAAGGTTAAAAAGGCTTTGAGTAAAATAAAAAATACAAAGGCATTAGGATCAGATGCGATCCCTATTGAGGTTTGGAAAGGCTTAGAAGTAATTGGAGTCATATGGTTAACCAATTTATTTAACAGGATTGTAGAAACTAAAAGAATATCAGATGATTAGAGGAAAAGCATATTAATATTCATATATAAAAATAAAGAAGATATTCAAAACTATGCAAATTATAGAGGGATTAAGCTAACGAGTCATACAATGAAATTATGAAAGAGAGTAATAAAAAATTGATTAAAAGCTAAAACTTTGGTGTTAAATAAATAATTTAGATTTATACCTGGAAGATCGACTATGGAAGTTATTTATTTATTAAAAAGATTGATAGAGAGATATAGAGAAAAGAAAAAAGACCTTCATAATCTTTATTGATTTAGAGAAAGTATATGATAGAGTACCTAGAGAAATAATATGATGGGTTTTAGAGAAAAAAAGGAGTTACCAAAAGATAGATAGAATTAATAAAAGATATGTATTATAGAGCAATAACTATTGTTAAAATAATAATAGGAGAAATTAGTGAGTTTCCAATTACTGTAGGTTTACATCAAGGATCTATCTTAAGTCTGTATCTTTTTGTATTAGTTATGGATGAATTAATCAAATATATTCAAAATGATATCTCATGGTGTATGTTATTTACAGATGATATAGTATTGATTGATCAAAATAAATTTGAAGTAAATGCTAAGCTAGAGATTTGAAGAGAGGCTTTAGAATTCAAAGGTTTTAAAATTAGTAGAACTAAAACTAATATATGAAATATAATTTATTGTGAATAGAAATATAAATAAAGAAATAGTAAAGATTGCAAGTTAAGAGATGTTAAAGAGTAAAAAATTTAGGTATTTGGGATCAATTATCCAGCAAAAATATGAAATAGGTAAAGATGTGAATCATAGAGTTAAAGAATAATGGATTAAGTGGAGGAGTGCTTTGTGAGTATTGCATGATTGGCACATTCCATTAAAATTAAAAAAAAAAATCTATAAAACTGCTATTAGGCCAATTATGCTATATGGAATAGAGTGTTAGGCAATATTGAAATAATATATGAATAAATTAAGTGCAATAGAAATGTGTATGTTAAGATGGATATGTGGTAAAACTTTAAAAGATAGAATTAAAAATAAACATATAAGAGAAATGATAGAAGTAGCTCCAATTGAAGATAAAATAAGAGAAAATTGATTACGGTGGTTTGGACATATACAACGTAGAGCTTTAGATGCTTCAGTTAGAAAGAATGATCTATTAACAATTTATGGTAAGAATAGAGGTAAAGGTATACTTACACTAATATATAAAAATAATTAAAAAATATAATTATTTATAATTTAAATATTGACTTGGTCTTGATAGAGTAGAGTGCAAGAAGCAAATTCATGTAACCAATCCCATGTAGTTAGGAAAAGGCTTAGATGAGTTGAGTTGAGTATGAATCAAGTATTCCAAAATTTCTTAGATAAATTTGTGATAGCATTCATTGATGATATATTAATTTATTCTAGAAGCAAAGAGAAACATTAGCAGTATATAAGGATAGTGTTGCAAATCTTGAGGGAGAAGTAGTTATATGCCAAGCTGAGTAAATATGAATTCTGGTTAGATGAGGTAAAATTCTTGGACATGTATTCTCAGCCAAGGGTATAACGGTAGACCCCTAGAAAGTAGAAGTTCTTGGGTTTGGCAGGATATTATAGAAGGTTTATAGAAAACTTTTCAATTATAGCTTCTCCTATGACTAAGTTGTTGAGGAAGAATATTAAATTTGAATGGTCTAATAAATATCAGGGAAGTATGGATGAATTGAAGAGGTTAGTTTTAGCTTAGTGCTTACACTCCCAGATTGTTGCAGTGATTTTGTGGTTTATAGTGATGCATCTTTTAAAGGCTTGGGGTGTGTATTGATGCAAGGTGAAAAGGTAATAGCTTATATCTCTAGACAGTTAAAGCCTTATGAAAGAAATTATTTCACCCATGATTTAGAATTAGCAGCAATAATTTTTCTTTAAAGATGTGGAGATATTATTTGTATGGAAGAAAATGCTAGATATTTACAGACCACAAGAGCTTTAAATATATTCTAACAAAGAAAGAATTGAATCTCAGGTGGAGAAGATGGATGGAACTGATAAAGGATTATGATTGCACTATACAATATCATCCAGGAAAAGCTAATGTAGTAGTTGATGTTTTAAGTCGAAAGTCTAGGGCCACATTAGCTTCGATTAGAATAGTTCAATTACCTTTGATGTTGGAATTCAGAGGATTAAATGCAGAGCTGGCAACAAATAAATGTGGAGCCTTACTAGCAAATTTCAGATTTAGATTAATGATGCTTATGGAGATAAAAGAGGCTCAGATGTAGGATCCTCAATTGCTAAAAGTTAAAGAATTGATTTTGAGTGGATCCCAGTCAGAGTTTTCTATTAGAAGTGATGGTTTATTATTATATAAGAAGAATTTGTGTGCTAGCAATAGAAACATTAAAAGCACAAATCTTAAGGGAAGCCCATAACTCAACTTATTCAATGCACCTAGGAAGTACTAAGATGCATAGAACTATCAAACAAAATTATTGGTGGCATGGGATGAAAAGAGAGATAGCTAAGTTTATTTCTAAGCATTTAGTGTGCCAGCAGATCAAAGCAGAGCATCCAAGTCCAGTTGGTAAGATGCAGTTTTTGTTTGTGCTAGAATGGAAGTGGGAGCACATTACTATGGATTTTATTGTAGGAATTCCAAGGACAAGAGGAGGTAATGATTCTATTTGGGTGATAGTTAATAGATTGAGTAAATCTACTTATTTCTTGCCTATAAAGCTTTCTTTTACCTTAGATAGATTAGCAAAGTTGTATGTGAATGAAATTGTAAGTAGGCATGGTGTGCTGGTATCTATAGTATTAGATAGAGATCCAAAGTTTATATCTCATTTTTGGACAGAGTTAGAGAAAGCTTTAGGCACTAAATTAAGGTTTAGTACAATATTTCAGCCACAAACTGATGAGTAGTCTGAGAGGACTACTCAAGCACTGGGCGATATGCTGAGAGCATGTGTCATGAATTCTTTGGTGGTTGGGATGAGCATTTACCATTGACTGAATTTGCTTATAATAGTAGCTATTATTTCAGTATTGATATGGCACCATATGAAGCTTTATATAGGAGAAAATGTAGAACTCTAGTGTACTGGAATGAGGAAGGAGAGAGAACGTTGCTAGGTCCAGAGTTGGTACAACTCACAATAGAGTAGGTTAGAATTATTAGAACTAAGTTAAAGGCAGCCCAAGATAGACAGAAAAGTTATCAGATAAGAAGTATAGAGAAGTAAAATTTGACGTAGGAGATAAGGTGTTTTTGAAAGTATGTCTATTGAGGGGTATAATAAGGTTTGGGAGGCAAGAAAAGCTAAGTCCTCGATACAATGGACCTTATAAGGTTATATAAAGAATTAGGGCACTAGCTTATAAGTTGGCTTTGCCTCCAAATCTTTTTCAGATTCATAATGTATTCCATATCTCAATGCTAAGGAGATATATACCTGATTCCTTTCATGTGGAACCAATGCAGATTCTGGGTAGTGAGAATAAATAGCTCTATAGTAAGAGGATCCCTCTAGTTAAAGTCCAGTGGCAAAATCACCAGAGGGAGGAAGCCACTTGGGAGAGAGAGGTTGAAATGAGACTAAAGTACCCTTATCTATTTGAAAGTAGCTAAATTTCGGGGATGGAATTTCCTAAGAGGGAGAGAATTGTAACACCTTAAGTTTTTAATTCTTGTATTGTTTTGAAAGATTTGTATAAATTATTCAATGAAGATTTGTAATCAAGGCTCTTGTAAAGATTTCTATATTTGATGAAAATTTGTAGCAAGTTGGAAGAGGTTGAAATGAAATCAGAAAGTTGAAATGCCTCCGAGAGTTCCTTGGATGAGCCGATGAGCCAGTGAGAAAAAAATAAAAAAATAGGAAAAGAGAAAAGAGAGGGAATGAAAAAAATAAAAAAATAGGAAAAGAGAAAAGAGAGGGAAGAAAGCTTTTCTCACGTCACCTTTCTTTCCCTCCCTCAAATTCACATAAGTTTTTGCCAAAACACTATGCATTTCATGAACGAGGCACCTAGCAAGCCACCTTGTTTGAAAATGGGTTCTATTGCAGCATCAGAAGGCGACTTATAAGTTGTCTTATTTTTGAAAAGCCTCTATTTGTCAGGTTAAGATGAAAATTGGTCACTAGGAAGTCGCCTTATATTATTTAAACCACTGGAGTTTTCTTTTAAGTATGTAAGAATTGAAAAAATAGGAAGAAAGTGGGATTTGGTGATAACTTGAAAAAGTCGCCAAGTAGTGACTTAATAGCGACTATAATTGGTTTGCTTTCTTGAGAGGGTCCTTTGGACATGTCGCGTGCAAACATAGCAATGCTATTGCTCCAAATATTAGTATTTTCTTGCAAGTTAAGTGAGCTTGCATGAGAGCAATAGGAAAGATGGGTAACCTCTGGGATGTCAATTAGGAAATTACTAAAGTCTAAATGGGAAAAAAAGTTATGGAGCAAAACGGTCGACTATATAGGTGATCGGTTAGATGAAAATATAGAGGACTCCGAAGGTCATTCAAAAAATTGGCTAAGGGAAAATTGAAAAAAAATAATTTAGGAGCAAATTATCATGAATGAGGAAGAGATATTAAGACTTTAAAAAGCATGCCTTAAGAGTTGTTAAGGGTAAAATAGAATTTTTTTTGGATCATTTAAAACCCACTTATCAATTCCTGTAAGCCACCATAAGAAAGGAGAAAAGAGAAGAAAATAGAAAGAAAAGAGAAAAGAGAGGAAAGCTCAGCCGTGAGAAAGAAAGAAAGAAAGAAAGAAAGAAGAATGAAAAAGAGGAAAAAGAAGAGAAGAGGAAAAAGAGAAGAAGAAGAAAAAGAGAAGAAGAAGAAGAAGAGAGGAGGAAGAAGAAAAGGGAATACCAAGGGGTTTCTTGCTTTTTTAAGGTAAGCCTATTTTTCCTAATTTTGAAAATAGTATCAAAGTTTTGTGATTAGTATATGCATAATATATTAGCATGTGTCGTTGAGTATATGAAAGGATGAAAGAAAATTATATTATAATTATGGTTATATCATGTGAACCTGAGAACCTAGTTGTATGTACCTCTTATTAAACCTTTATGGTGACTTAGGTCCAGAGTGTTTTAGGGAGCCAGAACAAGAAAGATAGTAGCCAGTCACGTGTATTAGCAGCTAAAGTGAATGGGTTTCTCATCTAGTTGTATATATTACTTTTGAGATATCATATAGATATTTTGTTATAAACCTAAGATATGATATGCCTATTATGGTGTTTCAAGGGGTTTCAAATATAGGAAATGGGAACTACATTTATAATGCATTTCAAAGCATGGGTTTAAAATAAATTTTACAGCAAAGCATGAGTTCAAAGCATATTTTAATTTAAAGCATAAATTTCAAAGAGAAGGTATGGATTTCAGTGGCATACATGGCATATATGCATGGTAAAGTTTCAAAAAGAGCATATTTGGATGCATGTATCATACAGAGCATCGAGCAGCTATGGAACTAATCATCCTATAGTTTGTACCATAGCATGAGCATTGCACACTACTGATACAATGACACCTCTTTGCGATTCGATCGTACTATAATTCCATGACCAAGGGTGAGTACAAGTTAGACCAAGCCTAATGGGACAGGTTATAAGCAGCCAGTGGGGGCAAAGAATCATAGCTCAGTGATAAGCTCAGTTACTATATGGCCCGAGTGATGTGGGATGTACTATGCAAAGATTAATGTAGAGCAATGATTCAGATTTTAAGATGCTTTACTTTCCGAAACGAGTAAGAATAAACTAAGGATGGATATGCGAAGAGTAAAGTAACTACTCGCAGAACATGATTCACTAAGTAATAAAGAAAATATGATCCTAGGGTTGAGAAACCACTACTTAAAATATGCTTTTTCTTCAACAAAATAGAACTTATGAGAAGGGATGAATTTGATTACTAGGCAATAATGGTCTTTGCATAAAAGATTGGATCACACAACTCTTCGAATGAGTGTTTGAAAGACGAAGCTATGCTACCACAGATATTTCCGCTTTCCTTCAAATAGTTCTAGAGACAAGGAGGACTTCATCTAAGGATCATAGCACCATAGTGTCTTGGGGCTGGGATGCTTTGAATAGGTGTTAGAACGGGTATTTGTTGGGCCTCTCACCATCTCCCTTATAGAGTGTCAATGCTTAGGAGCACAGAAAATATAATAAGAAGACTCCTTTTCATTAATCATCAATTGTTATTTACAAGAAAAAAGGGAGGGGTTTTTATAATAAACCCTAACCCTTGAATTATATGGAAAAAAAAGAAAATAAGGCCCCATTTTGTTTTCAAATAAGGAGATAGGCGGCATCTTGAAACAAGAAAAAGAGATTAGGGGATAGCTTTTCCAAATAAGAAGATAAACGACATCTTGAAACAAGAAAAAGAGATCAGGGGATATCTTTCCTAAATAAGGAGATAGGCGGCATCTTGAAACAAGGGAAAGAGATCAGATGATAGCTTTTCCAAATAAGGAGATAGGCAGCATCTCGAAACAAGGGAAAAAGATCAGGGGATGGTGCCATATTCTGCTTTCTATAAGGAGTGGGTGGCAAGTCACCTTCCATAGGGGGCTTATTTGCTTTCTTTTATGTTGAGATGACATTATGAAAATCTTGGGATGCTCTAATTGAGTAGATGGTACCTACTTTGATTGGAATTCCATGTGGGGCTGAGGTGGCGCACTAAATATGGTCCTTTATGGTCTTGAGTCTTCAACTTCTTACACTTGGACTCAATAAATCTTGACTTGATGCAAATAAAATTACTGGACTCATACTGACAAAACTTGATTACAATACTTAAGTCAAACCAATATAAAGTAAAAATTTCATAATGAGCTCAGTAACCTCTATTTGATCCTAGTGCCCCCACCATTGAGGGGGCATGGAGAGGCATGGTGGAAGCCCAAAAAATGATGCATGCACTTACCAGGTGAACCGCATGAGTAGTGAGAGGTGCCACCAAAGTGCTGGGATCCATTGAATAGACACACACTCGATGAGAGTATACTTACAGTAGGGCAACTGTAAGATGATACTTCAAAGGCAGCAACAAAGCCCAGCATCAAGAGGTTTTGAAAAACTTGCAATTGTATTTTAAAATGGGCCTGGTGGGCCAAGCATACCCTTGGTGAGGGAAAGTTTTAAAAAGAAATGCTAGTGGGAAAATCATTTCCCAATGGGGATCAGAAAGAAAAGAACATGAAGGCTGGGCTATAGAAAAATATATTTACATGTTTTATAAAGCAATGTAGCATGCATAGTTTTTATATACATGGTTTATTTTTTAGTGGGAAAATGATTGATACATTATCTTAGTTGAGATATATTATTGGAAGCATAAGCTAATTTATAAGTTTTCTCTGATTATTGCAAAATGGTGTATCTATTTATTTTTGGAGCTATTTTATAATGAAAAAATTGTTATTTCAGTATTTCAAATGGAGTTATGTTATTTGAAGCATAAACTATATTTTATATTTTCTAATATCATGATCAAAAGTGTACCTTGGTTTATTCATGCTATACGATGATAATATATTATGAAATTATGATTTTTGTTCTCAATTTTTTTATGGTTAGATGGTTATCTAGTCATTAGGACTTCGGTCTCACCCCTCTATTGTTGGTATTTTTCATTTCAGATTAGTGAGTTTGTTGGAAGGATTAGAAGGTTAGCCGTAGCTTTGGTCTTGGACTGCAATTTGTAGCTATATATTTTGTAACATTTGTTAGCTTGGAGAAATGTAAATTTGATAAAAAATGTATCTAGAGGCGTATGTGTATATGAGGAGGGGGGAGGATATGTATGTATGGATGTATATAGTTATAACCTGGTGATGTACTACAGACTTAATATGAATGTATAAAATGGTTTGTGATAAGTACATAAATATTAACCATAAAAGTATTAATCTATAGATCAAATTATTGTTATTCTTTTAAATTTGATACTTTTATGTAATATTTTTAGGAAAAGGCCCTGTCAACTCGAAGAACTCGATTTTAAAAGTCCAACGGTACAAATGGCACTCAAATCAGACTTGAAACAAGCTCAAAATGGACTTTTCAAGATTTAACATAGGAATTTCATGAAATTTAAAGCAGTTGTGGATCAAAGAAAATCATGCGATATTTTTAAGGCTGCGGTTTGAACTTTGAAAGGAATAAACCTGATATGAGGAGATAAGGTGAAGCAGTTAACACGGATCACACACGCAATCGATGCGTCTTCATTCTTTATAAAAAAGCACCATTGGAGCCACTTCAAGAATCATCCAATGATCTTTTCACCCCTCCTTCTTCTCTTTGTTTCACCCCACTCTCATTTCTATATTCCCACTCCATAACCTAAATCTTTTAATCCATCATATGTCTCCATTCTTTATTCATCCACCAGCCATCCACAGTCTCCACAATCAACCATCTTGCTATCTGTAGTCTCCATCATCTCAGGAAGCGAAAAGCAGATAACCATCATCTCAAAAAGCAAAAGCAGATTATTTTTTAATTCTTTTTATTATGTACTTTTTATGTAGAAATAAAAGAATTTATTTCTTTCATGCTTATTTATGCTACTCTATTGTTTTCTTTGAAGATGATAGCTTAGGCTCCGAGATAATTCATGATCGAAGGATACGGGTTGTACTTTAGAGGTAAGATCTCTTTAGTGAAGATAAACTTAGATCTTATCATTCTTAAAAGGGATGGGCCATGATCTTCGAGTATGAACCGTACTCTTATTAAAGATAGGTAATATCTAGGTTCTCTTCACAAAAAGAGAATAATAAG
This sequence comes from Calamus simplicifolius, assembly GCA_900491605.1. NCBI lineage: Eukaryota > Viridiplantae > Streptophyta > Magnoliopsida > Arecales > Arecaceae > Calamus > Calamus simplicifolius. The sequence continues at coordinate 1,294,639 of UESW01003929.1, forward strand.
AAATAGATAAAATTTTCTAAGATTTCTTTTCATTTAAATTAATTAATAATTAGCATTTTATTTTTCTAAGATTCATTACTTTTACTGCTAACAGATTGAGTCAAAACAAATACTTAAGGTCTCTATGGGTTCAACCCTTATTCCTACTACTTTACATAGTAATAAAAATTAAGGTAATTAAATCGGTGTGCTGTGACTTGCATCAGTTTGAGTTGTGAAATCAATTTTGAATGTGATCCTCAGAGCTATGTGTGAAAATAATATAGATGTTGTCTAAAGATTGTGCATAACAGGAATGAAAATATTATTCTTATCTGAGGAGGTTTAAAAGGTTTTATCAGGATGGATATTTAAGCAGATGATTTATGGCAATTAGATGGAGTTCACTAATACTTTATGATGTGCAACATAAAGGCTAATGAACTCTACCCAATTTCCATAGATTACCGCTTTTATCTGGGGAGTGTCCCGACAAAACATCTTAGCTTTTGGAACATCTCTTGAAATTATTTTAAAAATCAAATCATTTTTTTAATATAAATTTGTTATAAAAGATTTAGGTGAAGTAGATGTGATCTTAAAGATGAAACTTATTAAATTCCATAAAGGGATAGCTCTCTTCTTTTTTCATTCTATCAAAAAGATGATAAAGAAAATTAGTTATGATGATCTTAAATTAGTATATGCTTCATATGATCTTAGCTTTCATCAAAGAAAAATTTAGATGACCTAGTTGATCGATTAAAATAATCTCAAATTATGATCTTCTTGTATTTGGAAAATAGGATAAGACCTAATATTGCTTATGTTATAAGAAGATTCAGTGGATATAATCAAAAACCTGATCAATCTTACTGTACTATCTTAGAAAGGGTGTTTTGATATCTAAAGGAAATACTTAATCTTTAGTTGTTCTTCATTATATATTCTAAGGTGATTGAAGGTTATAGTGATGCTAATTACAATTCTATTAAATAAATTGGTTAACCATATGACTTTAATTTTTCCTAAGCCTTTCCAAACCTCAATAAAGATCACATCTGGTCCTAATACCTTTGCATTTTTTTTATTTTACTTAAAGCCTTTTTAACCTCAAGCATGCTAAATCTATAAAAAAATTTATGTTCATTTGTTACTCCTAAATTATCATATCCTTTTGCCCTTAAATTTATTAAATTATTTTTATTTAATAATTTTTTAAAATAACTTTTTCATCGTTCTTTTATCTATTCTATTTTTACTAAGACTCTTTCATCTTCATCCTTAATCCATTTAATATAGTCAAAATTTTTTATTTTCTTTTCTTCTAGTTTTGCTAATTTATATATAGTCTTTTTTACCTTCTTTCGTATCTAGTCTATTATATAAATAATCATGGGCTTTAAGTTTGGCATTACTTACTATTTTTTAAGCTTCTTTCTTTGCATTTCTATAGTTTTTAAGACTTTCATCATCCCTAGCCTCTTGCCAAATTTTATAGTTTGTCCTTTTAAGCTTAATGGTAGCTTGAACTTTTTCATTCCATCATCAAGTTTCTTTTCTACTAGTCCTACTCCTTTTGATTCTTCTAGAACTTCTTTTGCTATTTTTTATGCATTTAGTTGCTTTTTTTCATATTAAATTGAGATAACTATTTATATTCATAGTCATTACTCTTACTAACTTTCCTTTAAATAATTTTAGTTTTTTTTCTTTCAAATTTTACCATTTAATTTTTGAATTAATAGTTTTATATTTTACCCTATATTTTATTTTTATCCATATGTCTGCTATCATTATCCTATCTTATGAACTTAAACTTTCTTCTTGAATAACTTTATAGTTTTTGCATATTATTTTATCTATCTTCCTAGTTAAAAAAAAATCTATTTGACTTTTATTAGAACCACTTTTAAATGTTATTAAATGTTCATCTCTTTCTGAAATAAGTGTTTGCTATTGTTAGATCATACGCCACTATAAAATCTAATAAGTACACACCGGCTTCATTCCTATCTCCAAATCTATATCCTTCATGTACCATTCATATCCATCCCTCTATTTACCTACATGTCCATTAAAATCTCCTTCCAAATATATATTTTCTTCTTATGGTATTTCTTGCATTACTTCATCTATTGTTGACCCAATTATTAATTTTGATGAATAACAAAAACCATATAAGTATATTCCTTGTGTTACTAATGATTTTGATTAAGTATTTTAGGAATTTAAATATTTAATTAATCAAAATTTAAAAAAAACTGAGTTTGATCCTATGTTTAGTGTCAAGTGTCAAGTTTCAGCATTTAGAGTTGACTCTAGAAGTCTGGGAGGCGACTCCGGAGTATATCAGAATAGTTTGGCACTTTCAGCATGTAGTAGAGCCGACTTTACCAGAAAGATAAAAAGTCCTCAATTCTGCGTCAAGCTGGAGCCGACTCCTGCAGAGATTAGAGCCGACTCCACCGATTATATAGAGACTATATTTTTTGAGGCTTTGGTAGAGCCAGCTCCCGCATTCATTAGAGTCGACTTCCACACGTAAAGGTGTTGACCCCTCGAAAAGCCAAAGCCGACTCAACGATGGGCGAAAGTTTTCGTTTTGCACATCCCGTGTTATAGCCGACTTCAAATTCTCTAGAGCTGACTCCAACCTATCAGGGGCAGACTCCAGAGATGTCAAAGATGACTCCAAAGTCTGACATTTCTTTAATAAATTTTAACGGCTCTTTCCTCTTCCATGCTAAACTCATTCTCAAGCATTTTCAATGGCTAGTTTTTGTCTAAAAAAGAATTTAGAGGAGATTATAAAAGAGGGCCAAGACATCATTTCAAAAAGAGAGAAAATAAGAAAGAAAAGAAAGAAAATAGAGTTCAAATTTGAAAGCCCTACCATGCGAAATAGAGTTTAGAGAAATCCAAAATATTCGAAAGCCAATCTTGAAGGATTTCCATCAAATCAAAAGGAGAAGAAAAGAGCCCTAGTTCTTCAAAAGCCTCTACATCAAGGATTCTTCTAAAGCTTTAAGCTCAACTTGAGGAAGATCATTTCTAAGAAAAAGAAGAAGAAAAAAAGCTCAACTTCAGAAATCTTCTAATCAGGCTCTTCTACTTCTATCTTAATTACATTGTCTTATTTGCTCATTTGAGAAGTTTTATATATGCTGTAGCCATTTCTTTATTACACTTGTTTATTGGTTCAATCAGGAGATTGAATCAAGGAAGACAGTTTGGTCTTGTTCAAGCTAGAAGGCTTGTGATAGGTTTTGTGCTGGTGATCATGTGAAAATTGGCTAGGTTCATTGTGATCCTATTATAAAATAACAAGTTTGAGTTGTAAGCTTGTAAAACAACTCTGTTGTAATCAGGGTGATTATAGTGTGGGCCCAAGAGTTTCTTAGGAGTGGATATAGGTGTAGCTAACACCGAACTACTATAAATTTCTTATGTTTGTCGTACTTGTCTCTCTTTCTCTCTACTCTATCTGTTTTACTCTGCTTTGCATTCTTAGCACCACTATTACATTCCTTCTTGTGCATTACTTCGAAAAATAGTTTTTAAGTGTTAAAATTTTTAAAAACCCAATTCACCCCCTCTCATGGGTTGCCATCTTGGCCAACAATTGGTATCAGAGCGTGTGCTCATCCTTCCTTGATCTAACAATCAGGAGCTAAAGATCCAAATGGCAGCTCAAGCTGGTTCTTCTTTTTCTGAGGAACAATCCACTAATCGTCCATCGTTGTTTAATAACACTAATTACTCATATTGGAAAGCTAGAATGAGGATATTCATGTAAGCTTTAGACTATGATTTATGGAGTATCATTATCAATGGTCCTAGCACTCCGATTCACTTAGTAGATGGATCCATTGTTCCTAAGCCCGAAAGGGAATAGAATGAAAATGATAGAAAAATAGTTCAGCTCAATGCCAAGGCCATGAATGTCCTATACTGCTTCTTGGATGCAAATGAATTCAATAGAATATCTACTTGCATCTCAACCAAGAAGATATGGGATCGGTTAAAAGTTACCCATGAGGGTACCAACTAGGTTAAAGAGTCTAAGATTAACATTCTTGTGTAAAAATATGAACTCTTTAACATGGATCAGAATGAGTCCATCACTTGCATATACATTAGATTTACAGGCATAGTGAATGGATTAAAAAGTCTTGAAAAGACCTATATTAACTCTGAGCTTGTTCAAAAAATTCTTAGGTCCCTTCCAAGAGCATGGAAAGCTAAAGTGACAACAATCTAAGAAGCCAAAGATCTCAACAATTTACCTTTAGAGGAGCTTCTTGGATCACTCATGACCCATGAACTACTGATGAAGCAACATCTAGAAGAAGATGTGAAGGAAAAAAAGATAATCGCACTAAAAGCTGCTGAAAAGGAGAAGAGCAGCAGTAAAGAAAATGAGGTTAATGAAGATACTGTTCTCCTTGCCAGAAAATTCAAGAAATTTATACAAAGGAGGCCATTTCATAAAAGAAAACCTAGTATCAAATTGAAAGGAGACAAGAAGAAGGATAAGGAGAAGAAGAAAGATCCTGTAATTTGCTATGAATGCAAGAAGCCCAGACATTACAAATCTGAATGTTCTTAGCTCAGAAAGGGATATAGAAAGAAAAAGAAAGTATATGTTGCAACATGGAGTGATAGTAATGAATCTTCATCTGAAGAAGAACAACAAGAAGTTGCTAACATATGTCTTATGGCAAATGAAGAAGGAGTATATTCTGAAAGCCCTATTTATGATTTCACTTTTGACGAACTTTATAATACTTTCAATGAATTGCTTAGTGATTTTAAAGTTTTTAGAACAAAAAAGAATGTTTTAAAAACTAAAAATCAATGAATTGCTTAGTGATTTGAAAGTTTTGAGAACAAAAAATAATGTTTTAAAAACTAAAAATCAAAGTCTAAACTTTATAATGCTTTCAATGAATTGCTTAGTGATTTTAAAGTTTTGAGAATAAAAAACAATGTTTTAAAAACTAAAAATCAAAGTCTTCTTAAAAAGAAAGATGAATTTAGCATTGAGTTTGAAAAGCTAAAATCTAAAAAATAAAATTTAAAAAAAGAGAAAAATATGATTTCTACTAAAAATTAGAATTTAAAAAATAAATTTGAAAAGTACAAAATATTGTTGATAAATTTACTTATAGCTCGAAAAGAGCTATTTTTGATAAAGTTGATTTGGGTTACAAACTACATAAGAAAAAAAATTAGTTAATAATTTTTTTGTTAAGAAATCAATTGACAATGATATTTTCTATTTTTGTTGTAGTAAAAAAGGTCATAAATTCTATGTTTGCAATCATAAGATATCTCATATAAATGCTAGTTACAAAGGTAAAATGATTTGGGTTCCAAAAGGAACTATATTTTCTGCTACTAACCATGAAGGACCCAAGAAGGCTTGGGTACCTAAAATTAAGATAAATGTTTTGCAGGAGTGTCTTGCAGCCATCAGACTGAAAAGAAAATGGTACCTGGACAGTGGTTGCTCAAGACACATGACGGGTGACAAAGATCAATTCATCACCCTTGAATCAAAAAGAGGTGGAGTAGTTACTTTTGGTGATAATGGTCAAGGCCATATCATGGGTATTGGTAAGATTCAAATTACTCCATCTACTCATATTGATAATGTTTTATATGTTGATGGACTTAAAACATAATCTAATAAGTATTAGCCAACTGTGTGACAAAGGTTTCAAGGTTCCTTTGAAGCTTCTGTTTGCACTGTTACTAATCCCATTGATAATAGCATTATCTTGTTGGTAAACGCTATGGCAATGTGTACTTAATTGATTTGAGTAATTTATCTCCAAGTAATCATTGCTTAGTTGCTGATAATGCTAAATGAATGAGATTGGTTGGCTATGGCATCGTAGATTAGGTCATGCAAGCACACACCTAATTTCAAATTATTAAAATGGATTTAGTTAAAGGTATTCCTAGTCTAAATTTTGAAAATAATCGAATATGTGATGCATGTCAATTTGGAAAACAAACAAGAAACTTCTTTCAAATCTAAGAATGTTGTTTCAACTACTAGGCCACTAGAGCTACTACACATGGACCTTTTTGGACCTACTAGAACCACAAGTCTAGGAGGAAAGAAATATGGTCTAGTGATAGTAGATGATTACTCTAGATTCACTTGGGTAATGTTTTTGGCTCACAAAGATGAGACTTTCTCAATATTCATGAAATTGTTAAGAAAGTCACTAATGAGAAAAACACTACCATAGTGTCTATTAGAAGTGATCATGGAACTGAATTTGAAAATCACTTATTTGAAAAATTCTGTTTTGAAAAAGGCATACATCATAACTTCTCTGCACCTAGAACACCACAACAAAATGGAGTTGTAGAAAGGAAGAATAGGACTTTAGAAGACATGGCCCGTACCATGCTATGTGAAAGCCAACTTCCAAAATATTTTTGGGCGGAAGCTATAAACACAGCTTGTTACATTCTAATAGAGCCCTAATTAGACCTATCCTTAAGAAAACTCCCTATGAACTTTGGATCAATAGGAAACCAAATTTAAGTTATTTTCATGCATTTGGTTGATGTTTTATTCATAACAATGGTAAGGATAATCTTGGGAAGTTTGACGCAAAGTCTGATGAAGGTATCTTCCTAGGATATTCTACATCTAGCAAAGCATATAGAGTATTTAATAAGAAAAGCTTAGTTGTAGAAGAATCCATTCATATAGTGTTTGATGAGTCTTTAGCATCAAGTTCAGAAAAGAAGATAATGATAAGAGAAGATTTTCATATCAGAACCTGAAGTTAAGGATGATGACTCACCTAAGGATGATGGTATTGATACTGTTCAAAATGATAAGATCTACCTAGAGATTGGAGATATGCTTATGGTCATCCTAAGGACCTAATCATAGGTGATCCATCTCAAGGTGTAAGGACTAGATCATCAATGAGAGATATCAATAATCATCTTGCATTTGTATCTCATATAGAACCTAAGACTATAGAGGAAGCCGAAAAAGATAGTTATTGGATGTTAGCAATGCAGGAAGAGTTAAACCAATTCACTAGAAATCAAGTCTGGACCCTAGTTGAAAGACCTAAATCACCCTATAATAGGATCTAAATGGGTATTTAGAAATAAATTAGATGAAAATGGCAGTAATTAGAAACAAAGCTAGACTAGTTGCAAAGGATATAATCAAGAAGAAGGTATAGATTTTGATGAAACTTTTGCACCTGTTGCTAGATTAGAAGCCATTAGGCTACTACTTGCATTTGCATGTATGAATTTCAACTTATTTCAAATGGATGTAAAAAGTGCATTTCTAAATGGTTTTATAAATGAGGAAGTTTATGTTGAACAACCTCCTGGTTTTGAAGATCATGAATTTCCAAACCACGTCTTCAAACTACACAAAGCACTTTATGGTTTAAAGCAAGCACCTAGAGCTTGGTATGATAGATTAAGTAAATTTTTAATTGAAAATGACTTTTCTAGAGGAAATGTTGATAAAACCTTGTTTTTGAAAAGAAAAGGAAAAATTTATTAATCGTTCAAATTTATGTTGATGACATTATATTTGGTGCTACTAACAATCTTCTTTGTCAAGAATTTGCTAAGCTAATGCAGGGAGAATTCGAGATGAGCATGATGGGAGAACTAAACTTCTTCCTTGGACTTCAAATCAAACAAGAGAAAGCGGAATTTTCATTAACCAAACAAAGTATACAAAAGGAAATACTCAAGAAATTTGGTATGAATCTGCTAAACCTCTTGGTACGCCAATGAGTCCCTCATGCAAGCTGGACAAGGATGAAGTAGGTAAGAAAGTAGATCAGAAGCATTACAGAGGTATGATTGGATCACTTCTTTATCTAACTGCAAGTAGGCAGATATCATGTTTTCTGTCTGCTTATGTGCAAGATATCAATCTAATCCTAAGAATCACATTTACTTGCTGTTAAAAGAATCTTTAGATATTTAAAGAACTAAAAATGTAGGATTATGGTATTCTAGAGACTCAACCTTAAAATTGATTGCTTATTCTGATTCTGACTATGCTGGTTGTAAATTAGATAGAAAGAGTACAAGTGGGGTATGCCAACTTTTAGGAAGTAACTTAATCTCTTGGTTTAGCAAGAAGCAAAATTCGGTTGCATTATCCACTGCTGAGGCAGAGTATGTTGCAGCTGGAAGTTGCTGTGCTCAAATCCTTTGGATTAAGCGACAACTTGAAGATTATGGTATCACACTTGATAAAATACCTATTAATGTGATAATACTAGTGCTATCAATCTAACTAAAAATCCAATTCAACATTCAAGAACTAAACACATTGAAATTAGACATCACTTTATTAGAGAACATGTAACTAACAAAGATGTTTGTCTTGAATATGTAATACTAATGATCAATTAGCTGATATTTTACCAAACCCTTGAGTGAGGAGAGATTTTGCTATCTTAGAGGAGAATTAGGAGTTTGTGATCCTTTAGAATAAGATTTAAAACCCCTAAGAATGATTATCTAGATTTTAATCTATTTTCTTGAAAACTCTCTTTATTTCTAAGGAAAACCTTCTAGATATTTGAATTCTTTGATCCCCCATGCCTTAAGGATAATTTATCTAGGTTTTTGATCATGGCTTGACAAGTTTTAGATCTTTGAAACTCTTATTTTTTACTGAAACTGTAGTGGAGCAGACTCCACTAAAGTTGGAGTTGGCTCGAGAGTTTACAACTCTCTGTCTACTCATTAGAGCTGACTCTAGCTACTATGGAAGCCGACTCTATTTCGAGCGCAGACTATTTTATTGATGCGGAGCCGACTCCATGCTTTGCGGGAGCCAACTCTAAGTGGTCCCAAACCAGAATATCTAGGGTTGAGCCGACTCTTTTCCAAAACAAATCATCTTCAAATCTTTCTAAACTTCCTTCCACTCCTCTCAAACTTTCAAATATTCTTGATTTCAACCTCCACTGATCTTCAATGGCCCGCAAACACCGTGCATCTACCCTTGGCGCCTCCATCACCACCAAAAGGAGGTCCGCACGATGTCCGGCGAGGCAATTCTCTCCATGCACACCATCGACTTCTTCTACCTCCACTTTAGATGCCATTCCAACTCCACCCTCACCACATATTGATTTATTAACTGGAAAAGTAATTACAACCGAGAGAAAGGTAGACTTTCACTTCTTTGACCTTGAGGGTTTTGACATTGAGAGGCTTTTAAGAAATATGGGTTGGAAAAAAGTTTATACTCCTCCCACAAAAATGGCCCCTTTTAGGGTAATAACTGTCGTTCTCTAGTATCAATCAAACTAGAGGGACCAGATGGGTAGAATTGATTATGTTGGGTAGTGGCACATTAGGAAATCCCAGGATAGAGAATGCTAGCTCTATTCAATGCCGTTCACTTGCGGTATGTATTCTTGATTATAGGATCGAATACCTCTCATAGTAGGTGGTAAGTATATCAATTCGAAATCTGGGCCATAAGGTAGCGACACCTGTATCATCTAAAGATAGCCTTTATAAAAAACGGAGTAATGCACAACTTGATAATGGGAATGCAGTAGGCTTTATAAAAAATGGAGTAATGCACAACTTGATAATGGGAATGCACGCGCACAACTTGTAATGGGAATGCACGCGCACAACATTATAATGGGAATGCATGCTCACAACATTATAAAGGGAATGCACGCTCACAACTTTATAAGGCTCTACCTTAACATCAGGACAAAATCCTAGTTATACTCATAACAATCATAAAATATCATCATGTCAGAAATGGACAGTGGATTATAGTTCAGCTTTATTGAGGAATATCAGAACTTGCTAATGTTTGATCTATGTAATGGCTTCGACGCACTTTCTTTGGAGGATAGAGGTTTATCTGATTATTATTCTACAAGTCTAGTGCATAATAATAATCTCCATAATCGGATTTTATCTTATGGCTAAAAGGAGTAGATTTACTACAGTGTAAGAAACGCTCACAATAACCATAAGATAAAATCCGATTATGGAGATTATTATTATGCACTAGACTTGTAGAATAATAATCAGATAAACCTCTATCCTCCAAAGAAAGTACGTCGAAGCCATTACATAGATCAAACATTAGCAAGTTCTGATATTCCTCAATAAAGCTGAACTATAATCCACTGTCCATTTCTGACATGATGATATTTTATGATTGTTATGAGTATAACTAGGATTTTGTCCTGATGTTAAGGTAGAGCCTTATAAAGTTGTGAGCGTGCATTCCCATTATAATGTTGTGCGCGTGCATTCCCATTATCAAGTTGTGCGCATGCATTCCCATTATCAAGTTGTGCATTACTCCGTTTTTATAAAGCCTACTGCATTCCCATTATAATGTTGTGTGCGTGCATTCCCATTATCAAGTTGTGCGCGTGCATTCCCATTATCAAGTTGTGCATTACTCCATTTTTTATAAAGCCTACTTTAGATGATACAGGTGTCGCTACCTTATGGCCCAGATTTCGAATTGATATACTTACCACCTACTATGAGAGGTATTCGATCCTATAATCAAGAATACATACCGCAAGTGAACGGCATTGAATAGAGCTAGCATTCTCTATCCTGGGATTTCCTAATGTGCCACTACCCAACATAATCAATTCTACTCATCTGGTTCCTCTAGTTTGATTGATACTAGAGAACGACAGTTATTACCTTAAAGGGGGCCATTTTTGTGGGAGGACTTTTTCTGCTTTCACTGCTGAGCAAGTTGAGCAATTCAGAGAAATAATCAAAGCTGCACTTTTCGAGCAAGAGGAAAGGATTAATGAAAACTTTCGGGATCAGCTTTTCGGGATAAAGCAACTGGTTTACATTTTGAAGGAGAAAGTGAGGAAGATTGAAAAGTCAATCAATACCTCAGCTGACAGTTTGAAAATAGAGTTGCAAGTTATTTTTGATAAAATCAAAGGTATTGATAATGATTTAGATATCTACTCCAAGTGTAATGCAGAACTTCAAGGCAGAATTAATATAGCTGCTTTCAAAGTTGAAATGTTATTGAATAAATTTCTTAAAATGCATAAAGATGGAATGGAACAGATTCTAGAAGAATTGAAAAGACTTTTAAGATTCTGAAGTGTTCCCTTTCTCTCTTGCCGATCCAGCCAATCCAATAACTTTATGCAATATACCTTAATTTACTTTTAGAATTTCATAGTTATATTAGAAATCCTAGCATGTACTTAGGATCGTACTAAAAAATATGTTAATGTATTGTTTTGTATTTTACTTCACTTAATTTGTACTTCACTACATGTACTCAATGAAAATGTATAAAATTTTTATGACTTAATGAAATCTCTTTGATATCTTTGAAATGATTGTCTTCTTAAGTCATTCTGTGATATTTTAATTCTATTTTGGTTGATGTGAATCTTATCCTGAGCTAAGACTATTCTATGCTTGCTTAACTTTTTTATTGATGACAAAAAAGGAGGAGATTTGTATATGCATATCAAATTGAAATAGTATGCACATGCATAGGGGGAGCAAATACTCAGGGGGAGATTAGAACTTATCGAATTTAAATTATTGAATTGATAATTTAAATTGATTAATTTGAATAGTATGAATCATTGGATAATTTTTTTTTAATTCATGGAATAGTTAAACTAAATATTTGAAATGAAGTTATTGTTCAAGATAATTATATTAAAATTCTATTTGCTATCATTCTAATTGAAAAGTTATTTAAGTTGAAGTTTATGTTTTAAATGTAAATGCATATACTTAGCATTTTTGTTATCATCAAAAGAGAAGATTGTTGACCTAATTATTTATTTTGATGAATAACAAAAACCACATGAGTATATTCCTTGTGTTACTAATAATTTTGATTAAGTGTTTTAGAATTTATTATTTAATTAATTAAAATTTAAAAAAAATTGAGTTTGACCCTATGCTTAGTGTCAAGTGTCAAGTGTCAAGTTTTAGCATTCAGAGCCGACTCCAAAAGTCTAGGAGTCGACTCTGGAGCATATTGAAATAATTTGGCACTTTTGGCATGCGGTAGAGCCGACTCCTGCAAAGTCCAAAGCCGACTTTACCAGAAAGACAGAAAGTCCTCAATTTTGCGTTAAGCTGGAGCCGACTCCTGCAGAGATTAGAGCCGATTCCACTGGTTATATAGAGAGTATATTTTTCAGGGCTTTGGTAGAGCCAGATTTCGCATTCACTAGAGCCAACTTTCGCACATAAAGGTGTCGATCCCTCAAAAAGCCAAAGCTGATTCCATGATGGGCAAAAGTTCTCATTTTGCACATCCCGTGTTAATGCCGACTTCAAATTCGCTAGAGTCGACTCCAACCTGTCAAGGGCGAACTCCAAAGGTGTTAGAGATGACTCCAAAGTTTGACAATTCTTCAACAGATTTCAACGGCTCTTTTCTCTTCCGTATTAAACTCATCCTCAAGCATTTTAATGGCTAGTTTTCGTCTAAAAGAGGATTTAGAGGAGACTTTGAAAGAGGGCCACGAGACCGTTTAAAAAGAGAGAAAAGAAAGAAAATAGAATTCAAATTTGAAAGCCCTACCGTGCAAAATAGAGTTTAGAGAAATCCAAAATATTCGAAAGCCAATCTTGAAGGATTTTCATCAAATCAAAAGGAGAAGAAAAGAGCCCTAGTTCTTCAAAAGCCTCTATATCAAGGATTCTTCCAAAGCTTCTAGCTTAACTTAAGGAAGATCATTTTTGAGGAAAAGAAGAAAAGACAAAAAAAAGCCCAACTTTAAAAATCTTCTAATTAGGCTCTTCTACTTCTATCTTGATTATATTGTCTTATTTGCTCATTTGAGGAGCTTTATATCTGTTATAGCCATTTCTTTATTATACTTGTTTATTGGTTCAATCAGGGGATTGAATCAAGGGCCTTGTTCAAGCTAGAAGGCTTGTGATAGGTTTTGTGCTGGTGATTCTGTAAAAATCAGCTGGATTCATTGTGATCCCATTGTAAAACAACAATTTTGAGTTATGAGCTTGTAAAACAACTAATCAGGGTAATTATAGTCTGGGCCCAATAGTTCCTTGGGAGTAGATGTAAGTATAGCAATACCGAACAACTATAAATTTCTTATGTTTGTCGTGCTTGTCTCTCTTTCTTTCTATTCTATCTATTTTGCTCTGCTTTGCATTCTTAGCACCACTATTATATTCCTTCTTCTACATTACTTTGAAAAATGGTCTTTAAGTGTTGAAATTTTTAAGAACCCAATTAACCCCTCCTTTTTGGGTTGCCATCTGGGTCAAATCTATGTCTTTCTAAAATTGTGTCTTAATTTATTGGTCTATTCCTACTTGTGGTGCATATGCACTAATTATGTTAATTATATTATTTTAATTATAAGTTTTAGTGATATAATTCGATCTCCTTTTCTAGTTACCTTAACAACATATTCCTTAAAATTCTTGTCTATAGTTATTCCTATTTTATTTCTATTTTTATATTTTTAGTGTAATATAATTTATATCCTGTATCCTCTATTACTCTAAATCTTTCACCTACCCATTTAGTCTTTATAAACATATTATATTTACTTTTCTCCTAATCATAGTGTCCATTATCTCTATAGTTTTATCTGTTAGTATTCTTATGTTCCATGTTCCTACTCTAAGCTAACTATCATGGACTAACTTCTTTACCTGTACTTGATGGAGCCAGTTGGCCCCATGGAGAATAAAAAAACTTTTTGGACGGCCCCGAAGGCCAACACCTTCAAGACCGGCACCTCCAAGGCCGACACCTCCAAGATCGGCACCCCCAAGGCCGGCACCTCTAAGACCGTCGGCCCTGAAGATGGGCACCTCCAAGGCCGGCACCTCCAAGACCGTCGGCCCCGAAGGCCGACACCTCCAAGACCGGCACCTCCAAGGCCGGCACCTCCAAGACCGGCACCTCCAAGGCCGGCACCTCGAAGACCGTCGGCCCCGAAGGCCGACACCTCCAAGACCGGCACCTCCAAGACCGGCACCTCCAAGACTGGCACCCCCAAGGCCGGCACCTCGAAGACCGTCGGCCCCAAGGTCGACAGCTCCATGGCCGGCAGCTCCGATGCCGACAGTTCCAAGGCCGACAGCTCCAAGGCCGATCGGGTTAAAGAACACGTAGCCAATTCTTTGGCCATTGGGCTTGACATGGCTTACCCCGAATTCTATGTCGGTTAGGGGCCATCCCAACATCAGCGTCGGCTGCGGCCCATCTCGACATCTGTGTCGGCTAGGGCCCATCCCAACCTTGATGTCGGTCACGGCCCATCCCGATCTCGACATCGGCCATGGCCCATCTCGACATCCATGTCGGCTATGGCCCATCCCGACCTCGATGTCGTTCACAGCCCATCCTGACCTCAGCATCGGCCACGGCCATCTCGACATCCATGTTGGCCACGGGCCATATCGACATCCGTGTTGGCCAAGGCCCATCCCAACCTCGACGTCGACCACGGCCCATCTCGACATCCGTGTTGGCCTCGGCCCACCTCAAACTCGGAGGTGGCCGCGGCCAGTCTAAGCATTGGTTACGATGTTGACGTCGGCTTCGGTGTTAGCACCGGCATCGGTCTCAGCGTTGGCCTTGGCAACAAAGGCCGACAAGCATCCGCTGGCTGCAAGGAATTCCACGTGGCTTTACCAAGATCACGGGCGGTCACCAAACATTATGAACCAGCAATTACTAAGGTCACAGACGGTTTCCAAAAAATTAAGAGGCGTACTTATGACATACGTTTAGCAGCTAGTATGCCCACTTACGAAGAGCGGAAGATATTACTCGGCTATTACCAGTGAAGGGTAAGAGGGACCCCCGAACAGGTATATAAAGACCCCAATCCCCCAACGAGGGAGGGGGGAGAAACTCAATCTCTACTCTTTCATTAAAAAACTCCTGTTATCCAGATCGCTGACTTGAGCTTCGGAGGGTCCCCGCCGGAACCATCGGTCCGGGACTTTTCTTGCAGGTTCCCGGCTGAAGGAGGCGGTCCCCATCATTCCTCTGAAGGCTAGCGAAGCATTTCTGTCGCTTGACGCTCCTCAAAAGTGATTTGGCGGCAACAGATTGGCACGCCAGGAAGGGGTGACGTGCTGAAGGAAAGAGAGCTCTGTCTTCCTGATCTATAAGTCTTTGTCCCCTCTAAGATAGCCATGGTGGTGATGCGCGTGCCGAAGGTCCTCACTAATCATGCCGGGGGGCATCAGCATAGCCCTGAGCAGCAAAGGACCACTCTATCTCTATGCTCCTCCCTCACCACCAACCTCAGCTGCTCTAATTAACTAGCTGACCATCCTCAATCAACAAGTTCAAGCCTTAAGTGCAGCAGTTCATGAGTTGCAAAAGTAACGCCCAGCGGCCCCAGATCACGGCGGCCCCGGTTTCCTCCATGATGGCCCTTCACGGCAGCCTTTGGATCCCACGATGGCCTCTTCCTCCACGATGGCCCTTCACAGCGGCTTCTGGATCCCACGACGGCCCCTCATAGCGGCCTCTCATCCTCAACGGTCAAGCCCCTCATAGCGGCCCCCGAGATCCCATGGCGGCCCGAGAATCCCATGGTGGCCCGAGACTCCACAGCGGCTCCAGATCACGGCGGCCCCGGTTTCCTCCACAGCGGCCTCACTCTCTAGGCGGCCCCCGGCCTCTCCCCGCAGTGACCAAACGAGTGCCAGTTTCGCAATTGCAAGGATAAGGCTCCCAGCCGTCTCACCTAACTCCTTTTCCCCCAACTCTTGCTTCCACCTTGGCTGGGTAAGGTTTACATGCACGTAATATATTCACATAATTGAAGGAAGGTGGATTGCATGCACGAGGTTGTGTGCACGCGATGGAAGTCTGTGCTATGGCTGCTGCAATGATCGTCTTCCAAAGCTATGCTCATACCGACTCCTCCCACAGACATCGCCAGCTGTGACCACCATCCCGGCCACGGTCGTTTGGCCGGATCCACATATCTCGCATCGGCGAGCGACGACACCTCTGGCTCCCGAGCCCATGTGGAAGCGGCAGCTAATCTCTTTGATTTCAATGGCAATCTTCTCCTATATCAGAGGATGCTTGCCATAATGTTAGGAAGAACCAATTGGTACACAAAGTTATCAATCACTTCGAGGTTCTTCTTCAGTTGAGCCTCCAGTCCGATGTTCAGAAGCTTCTTGATGTCCCAGAACATATCGATATATCTTTAGAATACCATGGAGTTAAAGTCACCAAAAGCCTTGCTAAAGCATCTCTCGAACTCATCGAAGCCCAAGAGAGTGTCTAGCTCAGCACCGAACTCCACTTTGAAGATCCTTTCTTCGGTGACACCACTTTTCACCATCCCCTGTAAAGATTCCATCACTAAAAGGATCAGTAGTACAGATCTCACCGTGGGAAGGCTTGATCAGCCTTCTGAATTAACTCCCTGTAGAGAAGAAGGAAAAGGAAATGATGTCCACAACATGGAGAATGACAACGCTATGGAGAGAAAAGAGAAGGCGAGCAAGCCTAGTTTTAAAGTCAGCTCTAGCAGCTGGAGAGCCATAAAAGTGGCTGCGGTGCAGGATTTCTCCTTAAGGAGCTAAAGATTCAGCAAAGCCAGCTCACCAACCAACTTGATTCCCTGGGGGCAGACCACCAGCGGGCGAAAGCGTTCAAGCCCGCAGAAGAAAAACAAGGGTGCTGCAAGAGGTACGTTGCACTAACTTTTTCTTTTATTGATGCTTAAAAATGTCATGCAGGGGAGACCGACTCTGCATTAGCATTCAAGACCAACCTCGCATTGGCGTCTCAAAAGATCAAAGACCGACTCCGCGTCGGCAATAAAGACCGGCTCCACGTCGGCAACAAAGACCGGCTCCGCACCGGCACCAAAGACCGGCTCCGCGTCGGCACCAAAGACCGGCTCCACACCAGCAACTTAAGACCGGCTCCGCACTGGCACAAAAAGACCGGCTCCGCATCTGCAATTCAAGCCCAGTTCCGCACCGGCAATTCAAGCTCGGCTCCGCATCGGCACAGCCAAGCCGGCTCCGTGTCGGCACCTCCAAGGCCGGCTCCGCGTCGGCACAGCCAAGCCCGGCTCTGCGTCGGCACAGCCGAGCCCGGCTCCGCGTCGGCACCTTCAAGCTCGGCTCCGAGTCAGCACCTCCAAGCCCAGCTCCGCGTCGGCACCACCAAGCCCGGCTCCGTGTCGGCACCACCAAGCCCAAGTCTCCCCTCGACACTCAAGCTCGGCTCCGCGTCGGCACAGCCAAGCCCGGCTCCACGTCGGCACCTCCAAGGCCGGCTCTGCGTCGGCACTACCAAGCCCGGCTCCGCGTCCGCACACTCAAGCCCGAGTCTCCCCTCGACACTCAAGCCCGGCTCCGTATCGGCACAACCAAGCCCGGCTTTCGCGTCGGCACCAAAAAGCCTTGGCCAACTAGGCACAAAGACCGGCATCCACGTCGGCATAGAAGACCGACCTCCACGTTGGCACCAGAAAGCCCTGGCCAGCCAGGCACAAAGACCGACCTCCGCGTCGTCATCAAAAAGCCCTGACCAGCCAGGCACAAAGACCGGCCTCCGCGTCGGCACCAAAGACCGGCCTCCGCGTCGGCACCAAAGATCGACTCCGCGTCGGCACCAAAGACCCGCGAAGGCGAACAGCTGTGAAAAAGCTAAGTATACTACACTGAGAAAAAAGTTTCTTTTCATTAGTGTCTGGATGCGTTACAGGAAAACCGCCAAAGACCGACTCTGCGTCGGCACCAAAGACCGGCCTCCGCATCAGCAACAAAGACCGACTCCGCGTCGGCACCTCAAGACTGGCTCCATGTCGGCACCCTCAAGCTCAAGACCTGCGGATTCCAATCAACAGAGTTTCCTGGGGGGCAGATCAACCCTACAGAAGGAGACCAATTTCTTTAAAGAAAAAGGCACCTGAGCCTGGCCCAAGCACCCTCTGGTCACCCTCCGGGGTTCGAAAAGTTCTCGACGGCCTCAAGTTTGCCTCAACGGCTAACTGACGAGCATTCCCCCAAAAAAGTTAGCATACGCTGCTCCCAGTGGCGAGCGTGAGGTAGTCAATTTGCCTCCAAAAAATTTTCTTGAAGTTCTACACTCCTTTCACTTAGCTGATGTAGGGCACGCAAGCTCAAGGAGTGTGGGGGGCATTTGATGGAGCCAGTTGGCCCCATGAAGAATAAAAAAATTTTTTGGACGGCCCCGAAGGCCGACACCTCCAAGGCCGGCACCTCCAAGGCCGGCACCCTAAAGGTCGGTACCTCGAAGACCGTCGGCCCCGAAGATGGGCACCTCCAAGGCCGGCACCTCCAAGACCGGCACCTCCAAGACCGTCGGCCCCGAAGGCCGACACCTCCAAGACTGGCACCTCCAAGACCGGCACCTTCAAGGCCGGCACCTCGAAGACCATCAGACCCGAAGGCCGACACCTCCAAGACCGGCACCTCCAAGGCCGGCACCCTAAGGCCGGCACCTCGAAGACCGTCGGCCCCAAGGCCGACAGCTCCATGGCCGGCAGCTCCAAGGCCGACAGCTCCAAGGCCGACAGCTCCAAGGCCGATCGGGTCAAAGAACGCACAACCAATTCCTTGGCCATTGGGATTGACATGGCTTACCCCAAATTCTGTGTCGGCCAGGGGCCATCCCGACATCGACGTCGGCCGCGGCGCATCTCGACATCCGTGTCGGCTAGAGCCCATCCCGATCACGATGTCGGTCACGGCCCATCCCGATCTCGACGTCGGCCACGGCCCATCTCGACATCCGTGTCGGCTATGGCCCATCCCGACCTCGATGTCGGTCATGGCCCATCCCGACCTCGGCATCGGCCACGGCCATCTCGACATCCATGTCGGCCATGGGCCATCTCGACATCCGTGTCGACCAAAGCCCATCCCGACCTCGACGTCAGCCACGGCTCATCTCGACATCCGTGTCGGCCTTGGCCCACCTCCAAGGCTGGCACCTCGAAGACCGTCGGCCCCGAAGGTCGACACCTCCAAGACCGGCACCTCTAAGGCCGGCACCTCCAAGACCGGCACCTCCAAGGCCGACACCTCCAAGACCGGCACCTCCAAGGCCGGCACCTCCAAGATCGGCACATCCAAGGCCGGCACCTCGAAGACCGTTGGCCCCGAAGGCCGACACCTCCAAGGCCGGCACCTCCAAGACCGGCACCTCGAAGACTGTCGGCCCCGAAGGCCGACACCTCCAAGACCGGCACCTCCAAGGCCGGCACCTCCAAGACCGGCACCTCCAAGGCCGGCACCTCGAAGACCGTCGGCCCCAAAGGCCGACACCTCCAAGACCGGCACCTCCAAGACCGTCGGCCCCAAGGCCGACAGCTCCATGGCCGGCAGCTCCGATGCCGACAGCTCCAAGGCCGATCGGGTTAAAGAACGCGTAGCCAATTCCTTGGCCATTGGGCTTGACATGGCTTACCCCAAATTCTGTGTCGACCAGGGGCCATCCCGACATCGACGTCGGCCGTGGCCCATCTCGACATTCGTGTCGGCTAGGGCCCATCCCGACCTCGATGTCGGTCATGGCCCATCCCGATCTCAGCGTCGGCCACGGCCCATCTTGACATCTGTGTCGGCTATGGCCCATCCCGACCTCGATGTCGGTCACGGCCCATCCCGACCTCGGCGTCGGCCACGGCCATCTCCACATCCATGTTGGCCGCGAGCCATCTCGACATCCGTGTCGGCCAAGGCCCATCCTGACCTCGACGTCGGCCACGGCCCATCTCGACATCCGTGTCGGCCTCGGCCCACCTTGAACTCGGAGGTGGCCGCGGCCAGTCTAAGCGTTGGTTACGATGTTGACGTCGGCTTCGGTGTCAGCACTGGCGTCGGTCTCGGCGTCGGCCTCGGCAGCAGAGGCCGACAAGCATCTGCTGGCTGCAAGGAATTCCACGTGGCTTTACCAAGATCACGGGCGGTCACCAAACATTATGAACCGGCAATTACTAAGGTCACAGACGGTTTTCCAAAAATTAAGAGGCATACTTATGGCATACGTTTAGCAGCTAGTACGCCCACCTACAAAGAGCGGAAGATATTACTCGGCTATTACCAGTGAAGGGTAAGAGGGACCCCCGAACAGGTATATAAAGACCCCAATCCCCCAACGAGGGAGGGGGGAGAAACTCAATCTCTACTCTTTCATTAAAAAACTCCTGTTATCCAGATCGTTGACTTGAGCGTCGAAGGGTCCCCACCGGAACCACCGGTCCGGAACTTTTCTTGCAGGTCCCTGGCTGAAGGAGGCGGTCCCCATCATTCCTCTGAAGGCCAGCGAAGCATTTCTGTCGCTTGACGCTCCTCAAAAGTGATTTGGCGGCAACAGTACTCGTCCATAATACAAGAACTTTTGCTCACTTATTACCGCACTTGGGCGCTGATGCGATGCTTCTTGCTCAATTTTTGAAACATCCGAAGGCAGATGCAATGCGTCTCTTAACGGGAATGTCCTAGCCCTTCGCATAGTTTGATTTACTATATTCATGTTTTAAATGTTATGACGGAGTTTTACATTGGCTGTCAGTTACCTAATGTAACCCTCCTCCTTTACTCGGGATCGGTATTGGTGGAGTTTGGTGGATAATTAATTATAATGCTCTCAAATATACTAGTATATATTTTTAAAAAATTTATAGTTTATAAACTTAAGAATAAGCAAATAATTAAATGAAATTAAAATCCTTTGAATAAAAATTCAGATTTAACTTACTGTTTTAGTTTTATTTAAATTTTTTAAGAAATTCATATTTGATTATGAATTATTAGATTTAGTTATAATAGAATAATTAAATACTACATTCAAATGCAAATCTGACACGATCGGTTCTAATCTGAATCCGAGCATTTTGAATTGGGCCAAAGTTATATTTGATTCCAACCTAATCTAATGATCAACTCAACTCAACTCAACTTAACTCAACTCATCTAAGCCTTTTCCTAACTACATGGGGTCGGCTACATGAATTTGCAAGACCAAGTCGATATTTAAATTAAAAATAGTTATATCTTATTAATTATTTATGTTCATATTAGTTTAGGTCTATCTCTATCTTTATCCTTACCATGAGTTGTTAAAAGATTACTCTTTCTAATTGGAGCATCTAAAGGTTTATGTTGTATATGTCCAAACCACCGTAATAGATTTTCTCTCATTTTATTTTCAATTGAAACTATTCATATCATTTCTCTTATATGTTTATTTCTAATTCTATTTTTAAAATTTTACCGTATAACAATCTTAACATACATATTTTTGTTATACTTAATTTATTCACATGTTGTTTCAATATTGCTCAACACTATGTTCTATATAGCATAGCTAAAATAATAGCAGATTTATAATCTAACATAATGATTAAATAAATTTATTTTTTTTTTAAATCTAATCCAATCTAGTTTGACCATAGATCTAGGCATGTCCCTTCATCCGACCTAATCTAACCTATTGATCTACAATTCTTATAATGCTTCCACATTTTAATGTGGATGCTTAATAATTCTACTTCAATAAAGAAAGATTATTATACCACGGGAAAAAAAAGAAACCTGGAACCACGTGCATTTGTTGTCCTAAATTTTCCATTGCCGACGGCGTCGCCTCCCCAGCCCTCCGCTGCTTCCTCTCTCTCTCTGAAGCCTCAGTATTCAAAAGTCGTGGCTTCCGAGTGGCCACGTTCTCCTTTCAGCCGCCTCTCCACTGCTCGCCTTCCTTTCTCTTCCCTCCACGGCGGCCAAGACTCATGGGATGAAACCTCGCATCTTCGCCTCCAATGGTGAGAACCCTCCTCCCTTCCTCCCAGTTCGGCCTCCTACTCAAGATTCCAAACCCGTCTCTCCTCTCCTCCCTCCTCTCCTCCCTCGCCCACTCCCCAGAGCCCGACCCCTCCCACCTCGTCGCCGAGGCGCATCGGATCCTCGCCGACCCCCGATGGCGCGATAGCCCTGAGCTCGCCCGCCTCCCCTCAGCCCAAGTCGCCGAGGTCCTCCACTCCCATCGCGACCCGCGACGCGCGCTTCAGTTCTTCCGCTGGCTCTCTCAGAGGCATTCTCGCAAACACAACCTCGACTGCTTCTTCGCGCTCCTCAACCGCCTCGTTGCAGCCCGCATGCTCTTGGCTGCCAATCGTATCAACGTCCAGATGGTCAGATCATGCCAAACCAAAGAAGATATGATCCTGGTGATCGACTTCTTGAACGGAAAACGATTCAGGTTCGATCTTTTTGGTTACAACGCGCTCTTGATCCAGCTGGGCAAGATCGACATGGTCAGCGTTGCTCTGAATCTTTATCACCAGATGCTGAGCAGCGGTGTGGATCCGAATCTTTTGACTTTCAATATTGTAATTAATATCTTGTGCAAGAAGGGGAAGGTCAAAGAAGCGAGGTTGATTTTGAGTAGGATTTTGCAGTGTGATCTGAAGCCTGATACATTTACTTACACGTCGTTAATTCTAGGCCATTGCAGGAATCAAGATCTTGATTCGGCCTTTCGAGTATTTGATTGGATGGTTAAGGAAGGATGTGAGCCAAACTCGGTGACATACTCCACTCTGATTAATGGTTTGTGTGACGAGGGAAGGTTGGACGAGTCTTTGGAATTGATGAGAGAAATGGTGGAGAGAGGTGTTGAGCCGACCGTGTACACATACACTGTCCCAATTGTGGAACTTTGCAGCTGTGGCCGGATGAGCGAGGCCTGTAATTTGGTTGTTGACATGAGGAAGAGGGGATGCCTGCTGAATGTTCAGACATACACTGCACTTATCAGTGGGCTGTGTCGATCGAATGGGCTGGAGATTGCAATTGGGTTGTTTCATAAGATGGTGAGGGATGGTCTGGTGGCAAATACAGTGACCTATAATGCATTGATTAATGGTTTGTGTGACACAGGAAGAATTGGAGATGCTTTAAAGGTTTTTGAGTCGATGGAGAGGCATGGTTGCCTTCCAAATTCACAAACTCACAATGAGATGATAAGGGGGTTCTGTTTGATAGGTAGAGTGGAGAAAGCAATGGTTCTCTTCCATAGGATGCTGACAGTAGGTCCTTCAGTAAACCAGGTGACCTATAACACTATCATAGATGGGTATTGTAAAATTGGTAACCTTAACAATGCCATCCGGATGGTGGATCATATGAAAGAAAATGGGTGTGAGCCTGATGAATGGACTTACAGTGAACTTGTTTGTGGGTTTTGCAAAGTGGGGAAGCTGGATTTGGCGCACAAAACATTTGATGAAATGTTGGAACATAGCTTGAGCCCTAATGAGGTTACGTACACTGCACTAATAGATGGATATTGCAAGAATGGGAAGCTTGATGGTGCATTGGCCTTATTGAATAAGATGGAGAAAAGTGGTTACAAACCAAATGTGCAGACTTACAATGCTATAATTAATGGGTTTTCCAAGAAAAATCAGTTTTCAGAAGCAGAGAAGCTGTTTAGTGAGATGGTTGAACTAGGTTTGTTACCCAATGTTATTACTTACACAGCATTGATTGATGGGTTATGTAAGAATGGTGTGACATCACTTGCACTTAAGATCATGGATGAAATGTTGAAGAGAAACTGCTTACCCAATCTTCACACCTATAGTGCTCTTATTTATGGGTTGTGCCAAGAAGGCAAGGCTGAGGAGGCTGAGAAGCTTTTCCTGGAAATGGAAAACAAAGGGTTAGTTCCTGATCAGGTCACATATACGTCTATGGTTGATGGTTATGTCATGTTAGGGAGGATGGATCTTGCCTTTTTACTTCTGAGACGGATGGTTGAAGCTGGATGTAAGCCCAACTATTGGACTTATAGTGTTCTGATGAAAGGATTGCATAAGGATCACCAGCTGATGGAACAGAAACTCGCAGCTTGCCAAATGCAGTCTCTAGTTGTAGCATGGATGAAAATGCTACAGATTTTGAGATTATATCTTGTCTATTGATTAAATTAGAAGAATATGGATGCAAGCTAAATATTGACATCTATAGCACTTTGGTGTGTGGATTATGCACAGAAGGAAGGTGGTTTGAGGCAAATCAGTTAGCTAAAGGTATGAGGGACCAAGGATTATCTCCAGATGAAGAGATATATAATTCTTTATTGCTTGTATATTCAAATTATTTCAAAGTTGATCTTGCTTTAGAAACTTTTAACGCAATGACTGCACGAGGCTTTGCGCCACATCTAATTGGTTACAAGGCACTCATATGTTCTTTCTGCAAAGTTGATAAGATAGAAGAGGCCCAAAATATTTTTGAAAACATGCTTCTGCAGAGCTGGAATCCTGATGAGATTGTGTGGACCATCCTTATTGATGGATTATTGAAGGATGGAAAACCAGATCTGTGCATGAAATTTCTTCATGTCATGGAATCCAAGGATTGTAAGCCAACTTTCCAAACTTATGTTATCCTGGCTAGAGAAGTGTTCAAAGAAGATAAGGGCATTGAGATGAGTTTAGCTGGTGATGTACTGAGGATATGAGGATTGTTTCCTTTCTTGTGATTTCCTCTGTTATATGCTGAGGCATTGGAAATACAGAGGAGTCAAAGATGGGCATCTGCTAAGTGATGGAAAACCACAGATCGCTGAGCCAATTTATCCATCAATGTTGGCCATGCTCTTTCTTTATTGAAGAAATCATACAATTTTTCAGCTGTAATCAATTCAGATTTTAACATGTACTAACTGGTAAGCTGGGAGGGTATATAAACTTGTTGAGATTCTCTTTTTTATAAATCTTTCTCATTTTCAAAAACTCAAGCACAGTTGACAATCCTAGGGAATCCTTGTTTCAGATGTTGGATGAGCGATTGCCAATTTGGTACTGAAATGCCTGAACTTAGGAAGCAGGAGTGCACTTTTGGTTGTATTTAGATTAAAAGTTAACATTGTCAAGGTAGCACCTTAACTCTATGTAAAGACAGATTATATAATATCCGTTTCCAGTTTCCAGATATTTTTTTGTTCTACTTCTATTTTTGGTGAGACTATCCATTTTTTTATGCTCCTTTCATGTCTTCTTTTTTTATCCGGTTATCTGCAAATGTTCAGTAATTTACTTGAGTAAACTAAATCTCTCTCTCTCCCTTCTTTTGAAGTTCCAATTTTCTAGTCAGTCTGAGATATTACAATGATTCTAATCATTTATTAAATCAGACCTTCTATGTTTATGGACGTCAGCTTAAATAAGATCCTTTTGCAAGAAAATCACTTCAAAGATTTTTGCAAGAAAATTTTGATTTCTGAAAAAATATCTGTTTTGTAGTCACTTGCTAAAGAACAGACTAGAGCCTTTCTGGATCTATGATATATGAATGAGAGGATAGGCTTGACAAGTGAAGGTTATGATGAAGGTTTAAGACATGATTTTGTGAATCATTGTTTGAAATTGTGTGTGTTTGTGTGTCTATGAGAGAGAGAGAGAGAGAGAGAGAGAGAGAGAGGGCGCATATGTGTGCCTTTTGTTCAACATCATGTGTGTTGTGCTTCCTTTGTGTTCCATGTGTACTGTTTGATTTCTTCTTTGTATTGAAGTTCTATTGAATGTTGTCATCTTGGCCAATGCATGCATAATGTTGACTTCTAGCTATTGCTTATTTGCTTTTTTTCTTTGAACTATGGATCTGTTAGAACTTCTCTTGATGCTTGTAGAAAGGTTTGTAGGCTATGAAGAAAGATGATTTCTTGTTAATGTTGTTTCAAGTAACCTTTGTACCTTGCATTTCCAATGTAAGTGGTGAAGATGTTTTGCTTGTAATTATTGCGAAGAATTGTAGGAGCATGTAGATAAAGCCTTTGTCCTTCGTCATGTGAATGTTTCAGTTGCTATTTGTTATTGACTTTTCTAAACTGCTATTTGGTCGTACTTGTTACTTAATGATATACTGAATTAACATTTTCTAAATTTCCTAAATTTCATAATGGTGTTGACCAAGGTGTTTGAAAACTTATCGGAACTTTTTGAAGCAAATATCATTTTCTTTTGGACTGATAGGAATGATAGGATGATGCTTGTTTTTCGTAAAAGATGGGACAAGTGTGTATTCACTTTAAAATATCACACCAAGGATATTGGTGGTTATTAAATAGATAGGGAGTTTTCTTTTTTAAATGTCCATGGGGGTTGGGGGCTTTTGAGGTCAAACAGTGCCTCTATGTCCCATTCATAAGCTATTACCTTTCCACTTTGCTCTGTCTTTGTTTTTAGTCAGTAAAATCACCGAGCGTTGATGCTAACGGCTTGATTACAAATTTTGGCCTTACTCAATTTTGCTGGGCTTCCACCTGTCCTAGGTTTCACTAAAAAAAGTCAAGTCCTTACTAGATGTTGCTTGCATTATTTCTCTAACAATGATGATGAACCAGGTGCAAGACCTTGTGGAGAAGTGGGCTGATATGCCCTTTCATGAGAGAATAAATTGATGGAGAGTTGTATTTCTTCAATACAAATCAAATGAATATTCAAAGTTAAGCAACTACATGAAAATGTGAGTTGTAACTAGGGAAGCCAGTTGGGTAGGGCAAGTTTGACATTACCTCAAGCCATATTTTAAGAAAGAAAAACCTTGCTCATAACTCAAACAGGCCCAACTAGATAATCCAGTTACGGTAAGAATGTATGGGCTAGTAGCCAGCTAGGGCATGACACATGATTGTATGAATAGCTGCCACCTCCAATTGTGGTGTGTTATCAAGCTTCCAAATAGTATGCATGTCATCAAGTCCTTAATTGTTCAAAGACCTTTCTCAACTTTATTCTTTATTCGCTGCAAATATGGAAGAGAACTGTCTAACATAATAAGATAATGTTATTTGATGCTTCCAATTGAGTTGGAAACTAGATCTTTATTCTCTTGAAATTGGTTATGGTCCTAAAAAGACTATTGAGCATTGCTTCATGATGGATAAAGGGTGAACGTGCTTTGCTAAGATGTAACTAATATGCATGCTTATATTTAAAGTGCAAGTTGTTGGTCGGGTATATGGTGACAACTACAAATTACTTTGTGGAAAGAGATGAAGATTGCATTAGCACGTTTGTATTACAGTTCTATTATGATGAGAGCTATTCTTTGAGCAGTTGTTACTCTTCTATAAGACAACTTGAATTCCAACTATCTTAAAGCTGGATGCCAGACTTATAGGAATAGCACACAAGTCCCTTCTGCATTAAAAGATGCCTTGGTTTAGAACTCTAGGGAAAATTAATTATTTGGTTCATGAATAATGTCAAATGGCTTTAAAAAATTAAGCAGAAACTATTTTGAAGATTTGTCTCTCGGGATGGTGAATCTCTTTATCAAATGGTGATGAAACCTAAAGTGGAAGGACTATTCTTGCAGATAACCAAGCAATGGAGCAAAATAAAATCAGTTCCATGCCTTTGTCTGTGGCACAGAATGAGGCCAGTGCATGTGAGGGGCATAAGCAAACACCATTGTATAAAAGGTTCGATTTTTCTAGCTGGGAAGTTTATGTACTAAAAGAGAATGCAATGCTCTAAATGGGTGATGACTGGTTGAGGAACTGGATGAATTAGAAGATTGATTAATGTGGTTGGATGAACGCTAAGTGTTATTTTAATAAAAAAAGCAAGAGTGATCGCATGTTATGATTTCAAATACATTATATGGTATACATAAAAAGGTCAATGACTTAACCATTAATGTTTGACCATGTTACATGGATTCCAATGTAATGGCCTTCTTGTACTTGGACAAATATGTTTGTTTGCATGTAAGACTAAAATATGGGCCTTCTTTTAATATGAAAAGTGTTGAATTATACGAAAATAAGAGACATGCTTTGGAGATTGATGTATTAAGACTTTTTCCACTAGGCTTGTAGATTTTAACATTGTTTTGGCTTAATAAAATTTATGAAATATTAAGATTTAAGAAATTGCTTAGCATATAAAAGTTGAAATTTTGATGCAACACTAAAATCTGTTGCTTGAACTAAAATCAAGAAACCAACTTTTAATTCTTGAAAATTTTGATTTTTTTTATATTTTTTTTGAACTCAAATGGGGAATAGCTTTTTATTGACACGTAATGTCAGCATTTATTTAAACGATATTCACAAATAAATGTTGTTGTTAACGGTCTTGTTGGTATTCTTACCTTCAAAGTCACTACCTGCTTGAGCTCCTTTCTCCGATCAACTTGCCTAGGTGGCTGTAGGAACCAATCTACTTAAGGATCTGACCTAAGAAGGTGAGTCACCTGATGGAGCCCACTTTGCTAACCTACCTTTCTGATAAATAGAGGCAAGGAACCAGCTAAGGAAGTACATGGAAAGGAGGGTGAGAACAGAAGAAGAAGAGGACGGAGAGGAGCGTAGACAAGAGGCTTAGGACTTGGTTTGGACAAGTAACTTATCCATAATCCTTTCAGTTGAAGTGATGTTTTGTGAGCTATTAATCAATAACTTTAGGTCTAGGAGTGTTTCAACATTTAATCAAATTTTAGATTCAAGGATTCCTTTTATGAGATTATCTGCCACCTCTCGAAGTCAAATTAGGTTTTTTCCTTGTAAACCTTTTTGAAATCCTAAAACTCAACAACGTTTAAAAAGTTCATCGGAAACTCTAGAGATGAAGTATCCTTTTGCTTATGAATCTTAAGAAAATAGATGTATAAGGTACTTTTTCAAATTAAGTGTTATTTTGAAAGCCTAAAGCACTAGGGCTTTTTTGAATTTTGTACACCATAATTTATTCAAATCTTAAAGGAATTCCTCGATTTAAAATTTATTATTAGTCCAAAGATCCTTACACGTTGGCCTTTGGATACTTCCAGATCTGAAATTTTGATTTGGTCCTACTGCTTGATATTTGAACTCATATATATATATATATATATATATATATATGACACACACACACACACACTTAAAAGAATACATTTGTGGCTTTCATTTGAAACTTTCAGATATGTGTTCCATGTCATATTTGTGAGGTTTTTTTAAAACTGAATATTAATATCATGCATAAAAGATATAGATGAAGCCACTTTTCAGGAGTTATTTCAGCCCCATTTGAATTATTGATGTGGATTTCTTTGGACCCCTGGCTAGGTGGACGTGTCCTCATTCGAATTCTATATGAGGATTCATGCGGACCTTTTGTGAAAAGGTATATGTGGACCTTGCAGATTATGTGGCCTCATTCTGAATATTGGTTTGCTCGGTGAGAATTTATATGGCGTCATCCAGTTTATTAATGCTCCTCTGTAATAACATGGAAGATTTATGTTGCCTGGGGGGTAAAAGGAATAAAATATGACTTTCCTTATAAGAAAATGTGATTTATGTGAACTACGTTAAGATCTTCTTTCAACGCTTTTAATTTCTTTTTTATACATGATTCCTTGATTAGAACACTCTATTTTCAATTCTTTGTTTTAATATTGGTTTCATTGAACTTTTACTTGAATATTTTCTATAAATTTGTTCTATACAGTACATGATAAACATTATTTGATTTTAATTTAGACTTAAATTCCTTAGACTATGGTGAAGTTACTAATTAAGCAGGGTTGTGCACTCCCATCTTTTTTCAATAAACTTTTTGGAGTTATTGATGAGAGTGGGACTATATTTAGGAATAAAGAGAGATCAAAAACAAAAAACAATTTGGAAGTTGCATTCTGACAACTTGATGATCTTTAAAGCAGCACCAACTCTATAGTAGATTAGCATACTGTGGTTGCTTTTGATCTTGAAGGTATACTATTTTGTATAATGGATTTTATTATAAAGTTTGTATTTTAGTAAGTTGTTACCTATACGATTATTTGGTATGTTTAAGAAATATTAGATACTATATTTGCTATCTTTTCATCTATTTTATTGGCTATGACAGTCACAACTTGAGATTTGAGTGAGCTCACGTCTCGAGTCATGACATTGAGTATATGGGCATCGATTACTATAGAAGTCAAATTTGACTAATTTTTAACAATTAGGAACCAGCCATATTTTCTTTAGCTTTTAGTCTATGAGGACCCGTAGGTGCATTTGTTTAGTAGAAATTATAGGTAGCTAAGCAGGGTTAAGGACTCCATATAATAACTTATGACTAGCCTTTTCGGATAAGTTTTTTCATCATTATAACCAACATGCAGTGAACTTGACTGATGGTCCATGTGGAATTTAAGACACTGTAGTACAGGCCTTTTTGGGGCTAACAATAAACTAATCATGGTGATTGTTATTGGACTCATTTTTTTGGTGTTTGTGATTGGACTCTTACCCTAGTGAGGACACTAAGGCTTAAAAGGGAAAAGGGAAGGAAGGGGGAGGGGGTGACGACCTATGTTGTCATATATTGATTCCCACATTGGCTGTGTTAGCAAGATCTTAGATATCAAAACAAGGCCAATGACTCCAATAATAACATCAAGCTAGCCTTTTGGGATGAGATTGATTTGTTACATTAGTTCTTGATGTGCTGCACTAATGCTCATACTTTTATACACATGCATTTTTAGTACACTTATTCCTTTTTTATACATGTGCTAGGTGCTGAAAATTAAATGGTATTAAAACATGCATGAGAAGAAATATTTTTGATCAAATTCTGATAACCAAATGGCAAGCAAACTAGGGATGACTAGTCCCATTGCCCATTAAACAGTTTGTTTGATGGCATCACAACAATCCATCAAATGAACCATCTTCTCACACGGGCTGACAAACTGATTTGAAGTCAACAGTAAACATTATCCTCTTCTCTCTCTCAATGCCATACTAGTTGCAGCCTCCATCACCTACGTCCTTCTCTGCCCAACCTACTCCATTCATCACCGATCACCATCTTTTATTGACTTAAGCTGTCCTTTGCCTTTGACTGCCCAATACAGTCCACTGGCTCAAATCAGCCCATGTATATTCCCCTTTTCTAATCCTCTTATTTTGATTTCTGTGGAACCTTTTCCCCTCTCCATCTATACTTCCCTCTTGGACTATTGCATTTGTGCATGGATTAAAACATCACAAAAATGGGATGATATAGCTGGTACTATATCATTGGCAATGATACAGATATCAAGATGCTGAAACCCTCTATAACAGTAAGCCCGGTCATGTTGATGTATATGGTACGCGCGCGCGTGTGTGTTTCTAAAATGCAACACCCACACACACACACACACACACACACACACACACTCTTGATATAGTACCGTATCATCTCGATGGAAAACCAATACAAGGTTTGGTCTCTTGATATAGTACCGTATCATCTCGATGGAAAACCAATACAAGGTTTGGTATTGGTATTTAAAATCTTGCATTTAAGAATTTTGGTAATGTGCCTAGATATATTGGGTAAGGTGTTAAGTCTGGATATCATAATGGTTGCAGAAAAAGTTCTGTTGCTTTACATGAAACAAGCTAAAAGCTTTTATGAATGGACACTATTGTACTGTTTGAAGATTGCCGATGTATTGGGGTAAGGTGTTGAGTTTTGATATCATAATGATTGCAGCAAAAGTTTTGTTGCTTTACATGAGACAAGCTAAAAACTTTTTATGAATGGACACTATTGTATTGTTTGAAGATTGCCATGGGTAAAGGACACATGATTTTGGTATTTAGTCTCTTTAAAGATTGGAAAATACTAGGACTTTATTTGGTGGGATTTGATTTCCAAGGTGACACATTACATGGTTGACAATGGTCTTGTGTTTGTGACATGCAATTTGATGTAATTATTAGAACTTATTTCTTCATGCATTGTTGTGTTAGGACTATTCTCAGCCCTATGAATGTTAAAGCAGCTATAAATAAAATTGAATTGAAAGTGGTCTTTTTATTTCTTCTTTTTCACATCTGAAGTTGAACCAACAGCATAAAAAAACTTGATGTATTCATGAACAAACATAAAGAAGAGGATATGGAGAAGGAAGTTGAGCAAGAACAAGGGGCTATTGATACTTAGTTGATTCAAATTTGGCTATAGAGGAATTTCATCATTGGATATTTGATACCTCAAGGTCTTTCATGGAAGTATATCTTCTGCCTACTCATTAGGAAGTTTAAGATCAAGCAAAAACATTAATTCAAGATAATGAGAAAGCCAATAAAAAGGTAATTGCTCAATAATATTTCAGTTCAAATGGTATTGAATTTCTATTTGTTCTGAAGTTCTGATACTCTTTTGAAATGCAGAAGGCCCTTATCTTTTGCACAATTATGTCATTTTGCTAGAAGGGAGTAAGTTAAATATATGCAGGGGGTGAAGAATGGAGTATGGTAAGCTGATGAGTCTATAGACTGGTTAGCATCTCTACTATTTTAATGGGAGAAGCTCATATGCCTGGACTTTTTGGTTGTAGCCTAGTACCCCTGTGATAGCCAGACTCCTATTGAATTCCACTTCATCAAAATTCTCATGGATATCAAGAGTCTTGAAGGAAACTCAAGAGTCTCAAATAGTAAAAGAAATTCAAGAGACTCCTCTTTCTTATTATATTTAATATTTTAATATAATATTTAGACTCGTTCTACCCTTAAATAATAGTATATATCAAAGTCTGTGAAACCGTGAACCGGTGCCAAACTGGTTTAGTGGCGGACCCAGCTCGGTTTGGAACTAAATTGAACTAGTGGTGTACTGTTCATTTGCCCTTTTTGAGGTTTTTATTTTTTTTTATGGTTTTTCAATTTTTTCTTTTGTTATGTATTATACAAGGCTAAGAGCTTCTTATAAGCTTATATCCTCTTTTCTTTTATTTTCATTCAAAATTATTTAAGTAAATGGACTTAAAATTTCTTATGAAAATAAGCGAATACCTCTATTTGAATTTAACAAAAGTATCGATAAAATCAAATCTTTTAATAATAAAAAGTCATCTCTTCCTCTCAAAAACAAATTCAAAGAATTTCAGAAAAATAACGCTTTAGCAAATATCACGTTAGGGTATTTCCATTTTAGATAAAAAATTTAGAAAATCAATTTAACTTAAAATGATAAGAAAGCAATATACCGAAAAAAAAATTGTCTTAAAATACATTTTGTAAGGTTTTGGTTAATATTTGGTTAAACTTATAGGATTTTTAGACTTAGACAGGATCATGATAATAGTGAATGTCACACTAACCTATGCGGACTTGATCGATATCTCATTAAAGCAATAAAATTAAACTTATTATAAAATCCTAAGACAAAAGAATATTTCTTAAGAGTCCATACTATGACGCATCATTAAACCAGAGGTCTTTTTGTTAAGAAAAATGTTCCAACCTTCAGTCTAGTGACGCATCATTGTTTAGACCTTAAGAAATATATTTTGTCTTTTCATTGTTAACGTAATCTAAGTCTGAAAACTACATAAGTTTAATCAAGTGTTGATCAAAGCCTTACAAATTATATTTTATGATAATTTTTTACTTTTTTAAAATTATTTTTAAATTAAATTGATTTTTTGAGATTTTTATTCAGAGCAAAAATATCCTAACTTGATGTTTACTAAAGCAATATTTCCTTCAAATTCTTCAATTTGCTTTTGAAAGGGAGAGTTTACTTTTTATTCTTAAGGAGTTTGGTTTTTAATATATTTGTTGAATTCAAATGGGATCTTCCTTTGTTTCCATGAGAAATTTTCAATGAATGTAAAGAAAGAGGAGAAGAATGATATTGACTTAAATGATTTTGAATAGAAATAAGAGAGAAGATGTAAGCTCATGGGAGGCTTGGAGCCTTATATATCACATAAAATAGAAAAAAAAATTAAAATTGTGAGAAAAAAAAGAAAGTTGAAAAAATGATGAACTAGCTGCTTTACTAAACCAAAAGGGTGAATTGAACTGAATTTTAGTTGTTTGGTTTGGTTTGGGCCAAAATGATTGGTTCGTTGGGGCCAAACCAACTGACTTGGCTAGGTTTGGTGATCAACACTATATAGTCTTGCCCGATATACTCCCTTACACGTGCATAGCATGTGCCTCATTATAGTCATTTAATAATGTAAAACAAAAAGAGAGAATGGTGAGTGGTGTTCCTTGTTTGCAACATGACAACTCTCAAGCTATTATGAGTTCCTACTTGGTGGAACCAAAATAAGGTGAAGAATAAATATTGCTACTTTGTAAGAAAAGAAGCAATATAAGAATAAGTGTTTTTAGAGGTGTCTCTCTATTTCTTTAGAGGTGTCTCTATTTCTTTGTTTTGGTTTATAGGGAATCGTGTGCATGATTCTTTTGAACAAAGTATTGTTAATGTTCGTTTGTTTTGCTAAAGAGATAAGAGATATTTCTAAGTTTCAGCTATTGCTCTATATATATATATATATAAATTCTTATTTGTCACTTAAGGTCTACGTTCTTTGTGGTAAACTTTCATGTGAAAGTTAGCTTTCCTATTGACCAACTTATCTATATTCTTTTGTTTTGGTCAAAAAAGTCAGATGGGTAGGTTATATCCCAAGTTATCATTTACTTATGAAATTGGAGGAAAGGCTTACCCATCCGAGAGATGGCGAAGTTGGTTTTTCACTATTAGATAATATATATATATTCCCTTTCTCAAATATTCATGTACGATCATGATTCTTTCTTCTATTATTACTTCTTAATTCTTCCTTTTTTTTTCCTTTTTTCAATCACCGTTGATGAGATGTTCATTTGCCTTTCACTCTAGATACATTTCGAGAAAAAAAAGCAAGATCAAATAATTATTTTTAGATAACAATTTTGGTAAAAAAAAAAATTTAGAGAAAAAATGTCGATATATTATTTCATTCGAAGGATAAGAATGTAGCGTTTGTGAAAAGATAAAAATTTCTTCTTATGATATAATCAATGTTTTATAAAAGATTGTAATACTTGTTGAAGTATAAATAAGCTGTAAAAAATTAGTTAAATATCCCTATAGATTAGGAGAATCTGTTTGAATTTAAATTCCCTAAAATTAAGGGATTTGATTAGATAGATTTCAGATTTAGAATGATTAAGTTTCCTATTCTTATCTTGTAATCATTCCCTAAAATTAAGGGATTTGATTAGATAGATTTCAGATTTAGAATGATTAAGTTTCCTATTTTTATCTTGTAATCTCCTATATATTTCCTAGGATTGTACACTGAAGAGGGATGAATAAAAATTTCAGCCAATTTGGAGTTACCATAAAAGCTTTAGGACAGATAATGCTAGAGATTACTTTAATCAAGTTCTATCACCTTATTTCCAATCCCAAGGTATTATCCATGAATCATCATGTGTCAATACGCCCCAGCAAAATGGGGTAGCTGAAAGGAAAAATGGACATTTGCTGAACACCATTCAAGCCTTACTCTTTCAAGGGAATGTACCCAAGTCTTATTGGGGTGAGGCTGCTCTCACTGCCACATACATGATAAACAGACTTCCTCCCGTGTGCTAAATAATAAGAGTCCTATAGAGACCCTCAATAGCTTCTACCCTCACTTCCGAACCTCAAATGGCTTTATACCTAGGGTATTTGGTAGCACTGTCTTTGTTCATGTTCACAGCCAGCATAGAAACAAACTAGATCCTCGTGCCATCAAATGTGTCTTTTTTGGTTATTCATCCACTTAAAAAGGATACAAGTGTTCTAACCCTTCATCCAAAAAAACCTACATTTCTGTTGATGTCACATTTGTGGAAAATACACCTTTTTTCTCCAAGTCCTCTCTTCAGGAGAAGATTTCCATGTTAGAAGATAGGACTTCTGAGATTTCTGAACCACTTCAAACCCTTGACCTTCCAACCAGCATAGTTGGAAACAAGTCTACTGAATCTGTGTCATCTCCTATCTCTTCTGACCTAATCAATGCCAGTCACAACTCTACAAGATTCTCTCAGGTGTATTCAAGGAGAAAGGCTGTTCCTGAATTGACACAAGTCCAAGAATCTGATCCAAACTCTGAAATAAAATCAAGGTAAGATCTGACATGTCTTTATAGCCTATTGAGACATCTACTGACCCCATTGAAGACTTAGACATACCCATAAGATCTGACATGTCTTTACAGCCTATTGAGACACCTACTAACCCCATTGAAGACTTTGACATACCCATTGCTGTTAGAAAAGGCACAAGAGAATGCACCAAACGACCACTCTATCCATTATCTTACTACGTCTCCCTTAAACGTCTATCCCCAACTCACCGAAAATTCATTATGAGCCTAAACACCATTGCTATTCCTAACACTATTACTGAGGCATTGACAAAAAGGGAATGGAGGACTGTCATGAGAGAGAAGATGAGTGCATTAGAAAAGAATAAAACATGGAGATCGTTGACAAACCAGAAGGAAAAAATATTGTTGGTTGTAAGTAGATTTTCACATTGAAATACAGAGCTGATGGATCCCTTGAGAGATATAAAGCAAGATTGGTAGCTAAAGGGTACACTCAAACCTACGGTGTAGATTATAAGGAGACTTTGCTCAAGTCGCAAAAATGAATACCGTGAGAATCCGATTATCTTTGGCTGCACACTTCAATTGGCAACTGCTGCAATATGATGTTAAGAATGCATTTCTTCATGGTGACCTATATGAAGAAATCTACATGAACATCCCACCATGATTTGAAGGAAACTCAGGTAGCAAGGTGTGCAGGTTGAGAAAAGCACTTTATGGATTAAAACAATCACCTAGAGCATGGTTTGAAAGATTTGCAAAAGTGATGAAGGAATCCGGATATAAACAAAGTCAAGGGGACCATACATTCTTTATTAAGCAGTCAGTTACAGGGAGGGTTACTGCTCTTCTAGTATATGCGGACGACATTATAGTAACTGGATATGATTAGATGGAGAAGCAGGAATTAAAGCGGCAGCTGGTGAAGGAATTTGAGATAAAGGAACTAGGAAAACTGAAGTACTTCCTTGGTATTGAGGTGGCATATTTCACATAAGGAATCTTCATATCTCAGCAAAAGTATGTGACTGATTTGTTGGTAGAAACAAGGAAGATAGATTGTAAACCCGTCTCTACTCCAATGGATCCAAATCATAAGTTAGGTGAGGCTAAAGAAAAACCAGCTGTTGACAAAGGAATGTACCAAAGATTGGTAAGTAGACTCATATATCTTACTCACACTCGACCAGACATAGCATATTCAGTGAGCATGATTAGTCAATTTATGCACGATCCAAGGGAACCACATCTTCAAGCTGCTTACAGGGTACTACATTACTTGAAAGGCAATCCAGGGAAAGAAATTTTGTTCAAAAGGAGCAATACTCTTACTTTAGAAGCTTATACCGATGCAGATTATGCAGGTTCCCTAATAGATAGAAGATCTACTACAGGATATTGTATCTTTTTTGGAGGAAACCTGGTAACATGAAGAAGTAAGAAGCAGAATGTGGTAGCAAGATCATCTGCAGAAGCAGAATTTAGGGCTATTGCGCAAGGCCTGTGTGAGCTGCTTTGGCTAAAGATTATTCTATATGATTTGAAAGTCAAATGGAAAAGTCCTATGAGACTCTATTGTGATAACAAGTTAGTTATCAATATTGCTCATAATCCTATACAACATGATAGGACAAAACACATCGAAATTGATAGACATTTTATCAAAGAGAAATTGGAGGAAGGATTAGTGTGTATGTCTTATGTTCCATCGGGACAACAACTAGCGGATGTTCTAACAAAAGGGCTGAGTAGTTCCATTTTTCAGGGCCTTATATCCAAGCTAGGAATGGAAGATATCTATTCCTCAGCTTGAGGGGGAGTGTTGAAGTGTAAA
Organism: Calamus simplicifolius; assembly: GCA_900491605.1. Classification (NCBI taxonomy): domain Eukaryota; kingdom Viridiplantae; phylum Streptophyta; class Magnoliopsida; order Arecales; family Arecaceae; genus Calamus; species Calamus simplicifolius. Next base: position 1,332,410 of record UESW01003929.1, read on the forward strand.
TAAGCTGTAAATAAAATTAGTTAAATATCCCTATAGATTAGGAGAATCTGTTTGAATTTAAATTCCTAAAATTAAGGGATTTGATTAGATAGATTTCAGATTTAGAATGATTAAGTTTCCTATTCTTATCTTGTAATCATTCCTTAAAATTAAGGGATTTGATTAGATAGATTTCAGATTTAGAATGATTAAGTTTCCTATTCTTATCTTGTAATCTCCTATATATTTCCTAGGATTGTACACTGAAGAGGGATGAATAAAAATTTCAGCCTTCTACAATACTATTATTTAATTAATAATCATTATCTATAAAAGTTATTTTTTATTTAAAATAAATAAAATTTATAGATGATTAATATATATATCAAAAGTATGATAGAAAGTATAACTTCATAAGAGAAAATTGAGCGTTAGTCACAAAGGGATATTATGTAATTAGTATGCGAAGTAGGCTTGATAGTATAATGGTATTATAGGAAAGATGAATAGATCTTAGCAATTTATCTAGGAAAGTTACTCTATAAAAAACTGGGTAACTAATACCATAATTACTTTCCAACATACAAAAGAATATGGATAAATTATTGCCCCATCTAAGTATTGCTTGGATAACTATCAGGGAAAATGTAGATTCTCGGATATCCTCAAAAGAATGAGCCCTAAAAGATACCTGATGTATCTAAGTAAATTTCGGGGGTAAAATGCATAATTTATTGAATCTGCCTACCCAATTTGGGTTCCATAAGATGTTGATTTTTATTTTTAATAAAAGTTGAAACTGATAGTAATTTAGAGAGTTTTTGGTCTGACTCTTTGATTTGAGACCTCCATGACTTGAGTTCTTAACTTCTAGCACATTTTAATGGTGAAGATTCAATAATTCTCAAATGTTATTGTTTATTCATTGTTACTTTGTTGGGTCATGCACAATTTACCTACTGTTTTTTCCCCTTTCGCTCTGTTCCCTCTATCCTTCAAGTTCTATGTATTGCTGTAGTTTTCATACTGAGAGTATTCCTTCTTTAACCAATTCTCTGCTATTCAAATTCTTCATTTGATGTTCAATCATCATTAGAAGCCTAGCAATTTCCAATTCTAGGCTATACAAACCTTTTTATTCTAAATCTGGGTTTAAATTGCATATTTGTGCTTATTACCGTATGAGTTAATGAGCAGGCATAGACTCATTCTGTCTCTGTGGCACAAGCATTTTTAAAAGTTCAAGGTCTTATAGTGGTTCCCATTCTTTGGTTGGATAGAAGGTGCTTGAATTTATTGGATTGATGTTGCAAAAATTGTGCAATTGTGGTAAAGTTTGTTGTGCATTTATTTATAGAGACCTTTGACTTTGTTTACTTTGTTGGTTATCTTGGTCATGAACGTGCATAGGAAAGTATTATTGCATGGAGTGTGCATTGTGGGGAGTTCAGTGATTACCTATTCATTCATAATCAGTGACAGATGGTTGTCAGAAGGCTACATTATTAGTATCTTTGTTCAGCTAGGCAGATGGTGGGTGGATGGATTATAACATGTTTCCTATTAGTTTGGTACATGATTAGTGATACATAAGACTGATTCAAGTTGTGGTGCTAAATTTTTGCTTGTGGTGCTGTGGATTGTGGGTGGTTTCGGATCATTGGAGCATATCTTCAGTGCTACTGTCTGCACTCATGTTCTTTTGATTTGTTGTCATCTTGCTTCTCTTTTTCATATGCTTATTTTTCTTAAATCGCTTTATGAAAGGTCCTTTCTTTGTGCACCTAGCTAATATGGATTTTGAAATTTGTGCTGGAAATGATTTAATTTATCCATTATCATTTTGGGTATCTTGAAATTTAAGACATCTTATTCCCGTGAATTTAGTCAGCTAAGGATGGATCTATTACTTAGAAGTTAACAGAAGAGGGAAGATTAAAACGAAAATGGATTATAGTTGAATTGTTCTATGAAATCCATGAACATGTGCTGAATGAGTGTTGCAGGTTCATTAATTGGTGAAGGAGTTTTGCTGTAGGTAGATTAAAAAAAAAAAAATTGATATGAATAGTATAGCTGTGAATAAAGATATCGAGAGGCTTGAGCTACATCACAAGTGTCCCTAAATTGGAATTCCTGGTGAATGAGGATTCATGAAATTATGTATCAATAATTTAGTTTCATATTACTTTTGTGCAAATCTAGTTTAAACATTCATGGTTATGCATCAAAAATTGAGCATTATAAATCTATTTTCTAACAACTGACTTAACCTCTTGTAGGACTAAATTGATGCAGTCCGTGAAGGTATGAACAGGAGGAGCTTCAGCCTTTTTTGTATTTGAGACAGACATCCGGCTAATTATTGATGAAAGCGTGATCTCTTTGAACAAACACAGTCTCAAAGGGGCTGCACAATGAAACAGGTTAGATGTCTGACAGGCATATACCAAACAATAGAAAGCAGCCAAAGTGTAGTCAGTTGTACTCAAAGGAAGATTAGTAGCAGTCCCAAAGCTAATATGTTGACATTATAGTAACATCTTTTCTTTTTCCTGGTTCTTTTTATTTTCTTTTTGATCATTGAGAATGGTGTTGTATATCCCATTAGCTGTAAATTGATTTTCATTGGTAATAATTCAGTTATTACTGTGAGATGTGCTCAACTTTTAATCATAATATGCATAGAAAAATTATTTCATGACTGTCTGGCCTGCGTGACTAATAAGGGCTATCCTTCATAGCCTTTTTCTTGAAAAAGTGGAACTTAACAAATTAACATGGTGATGTGTAGCACCACTCTGTTCTGAGATTGTAGTAAGGTATGGGTAATAAGTTCAATTGTGAATCTGCCCTGATGTTGGAATTTGTCAATCCACTTCTATTGTCAATTTTAGTCTTTTGATCGTGAATTCCACTTTCATAATTAAGCTAGAATTTTTTTGAAAACAGTTGGCTCCATGTGTCTCAATGAGAATCAATGATGATCCTCTTATGAAGAAATTTATATTACTGATTATAATATATGGTATTTAAATTTGGTAGGAACTAAATTATTTGGTTGGGAAGTTTCTAATCTATGCAACAAGCTTGTACAAAATGAATACTAATGATATAGCTTGTGAGCAAAAAATGTTGTAATTATAAATTATGCCATTTGCACATACAATTGTTGATCTAAATATTTTAAAATTTGTACATAACAAAATTCAGCTGATTTGGATTCTTCTAGTATAAAAATTAATCCGAAAGAAGTATCATACTATTAGAATTGACCATTTTGTATTTATTTGATATATGAATAAAAAACCTTAATCATACATGATCTTTGTGTTTTAGCCAATTTGGATATTATAGATTATGATAACAATTTGAATTCTCCTTTTGACAGGGCCATTATTTAATTTTGTTGGAAAGCATTTAGGATCAAATGCTCTCAAAAGCGCTCTAAGCCTTTGCCCCTTCTCTCTCTCTTAAAATCTTATTGGTTGTGCGGTCATTGTTGTAAGTCTCCCCTCTTTTTTTCACTCTTTATCATAAATCTACCTGGACATGCATGCAAAGATATTTTTAAAGCCTTTTTTAGCTCTATGCCTCTGCCGACATGGAAATATAATTCATATATGGACATGATTATATACTTTTCTTAATTCTTTCCCCAATTTGCAATGGAGATTTGGTTCAGTTCTAACTGACACAGCAACACTGCATTGGAAGAGAAAAAAAAAAAAAAAAAAGAAAAAGAAAAAAAGAAAAAGAAGAAGAAGAAGAAAAATGCAAGAAAAATTTTGAAATTTCTTCCTTGAGGATCAGAAGTTCTGATTTGTTCTTAATGTTTTGTTGTATCTCAGCTGATCCTGCAGATTTATGCTTTTAGAGGTGTGTGGCCTGGTGGATTCCTTCACTATTGCACTGACTTGCTTGGTATTATTTGCTGTTGGAAGATCTAGGACTTTTCTAGCATGACTTCTGAACAGTGAGAAACAGCCTTATCAATTCATTTGGGTCCGTAGACTGATGTGGCAGTATGTTTCCGGTCATTGCCGGAAAGTTCTGCGAGAGAGTAAGCAAGGATGCCTCTCATGGTGAAAGTAAGCGTACTTTAAAACCAGAGCCTTTGTACTGCAAGTTTTACTTGAAAGACCTATAGAGTACTGGGTAAGTAACAACTCATTTCCGCCGTATTGCTGTCAGTCCCTTCGTGCATGGAGAAGTCTATGCGCCCTAAAATTGTTTTCTTTTTATCTGTATTAGTTGCTTGCGTGGAATACGTAATTATTGATGTGTTAGGTGGCTGTAAACCTCCTCTGGATGATCATGGTTTCTCTGTCACGCCAACAGCTGTGCTGCACAGGTGGTTGGCCCCCGTGGTGGGGTTGACACCCCGGGCTGAGCGCGCTGCAGGACCGCTTGAACGCACCCCCACCATGCGAGTTCAAGGACGGCTACAGCAATCTGGCCACTGATGGACGGTGGACTCTTTAGGTCTGGAAGGCGCAAGCGACGTCCTTTCTCTCGCGAGCGCGCTCTTATTGGAAAGACCCCCTGCTACGGCTTGGCACACGAGCCTATGCAAAGTGAGACATAGAAGCCAGAGAGCGTGGAGCATTGTAAACTTTTGATGTAACTGGATCCTGGCATTACAGGATGAGAATATGTATATATCTCCAGGTTGGTATAGAATTTAAGTTCTTATAGACCAGTGAATTGAGATTTACTCTACTGAAGTTTAGAATTGATGAAGTCTGATCACCTTGAGCTGACGTCCTTGAGCATCAGTGAATGCACCGCTAGTTCGCTGGAGAAACTTCATCTCAGGCCACGATTTGTAAGAAGTCCCGAAGACTGAATATTCTGGCAGGGATCCTGCAACGCTCAAGTTAGTGATCAATATCACATTCGCGAGCTTGATGAAGCTCAAGAAGAGAGAGAGTTAGGAAGGAAGATGATTGGAATCTCTAAGTATTTGCTTGAGTATTCATACCTTGGTCCAAGGTCCCCTTACCTTTTTATTGATACTTTGAGTCTGTGGCTTACTTAATAAGATTGAAATCTCATGATGAGCCATGACTTTTGCAGATAGAATATCAGAATAAGTGGGATTGAGTTCCCCCTCTCTGGTGATTGGTACTTCATGGCAGACAATCACCTTTCGAGGCTTATTTGGTTAGAGTCATTAAATTTTTTTGATGACTTTTTGGGCCTCATTAGTTTGAAGATTTGTAGCTTCATAATGGATAATGACTTTTGGGGCTTCATCTGATCAGGGTCATTAATGTTGTCTGATGGATTATAACTTTTGGAGCCTCATCTGGTCAGAGTCATTAATGTTGCTTGACGGGTCATGACTTTTGAGGTTTATGCTGGAACTGATGGTTCCTGTCTTTTTGGACCGATATGAATCAAGGATGGTTAGTGGGTCCGGCTTTGTCGAAGGTAGACGCTTGCTTGGGAAGTCGAGATGGCTTTGAAGATAAGACTAAACTGTAGCCGCTCAGGACCCAGGGCCAATGAGGAAACTTTCGTAGACATGGACCGCCTAGGAGCCACTTCGGGGCTGCTTAGGGATCGCTCTTACTGGGGTCGCCTAAGAGCCGCTTCAGGGCCATCTAGGGACCGCTCTTGCTGGGGCCACCTAGAAGCCACTTTGTGGCTGCCTAGGGACCCTCTTGCTGGGAGCCGCTTTGGGGCCATTGACTTTTCAAATAATTCTCGCCGTTAGGTAATTTTGGCCATCAACCTAGTAGTACAGGGGATTTGAAGCTTTCTAAGTGATCCATAAGGTTAAATGTACCATCATAGGGTTCTAATTGTAGCATCTTAAACTTAGGAGAACAGGGATTGTCATTACTTCCTTGGTAAAAGGTGGCCCAGTTGGAAGATCAAGATCTATTGATGTTCCTACTTCTTGGTTTCGTATACGAGATATCATTTTGCTAATCTTCTAATCTATTTCTTTTAATCAATTTGTTCATTGGTTTGCTTGTTTTTACTTGAAGACTCATTATAAGTAGAATAATCATCACGAGAATTTTCTTTCATAAAGCCTTCATCCTCCTTTTAGTGATCTTGAGAATTGCTCTATCTCCTTTCCGTCTCTTTTTCTTGTTCTTTTTAGCTTCGCATAGAGGATACCTATTTTTTCGACCATTTTCTTGCTCAATAGGTCGACTCTTTGACTCTTTTGTTGGCTTATTACACTTTGCATCTTCTTGATCTTCATGATTTTGCATAGTATTTTCATCATTTACTTTTCGGGCCAATAGACTCTAAACTAGACTTATCAAACTATCAAACTTTTGATTTAAATTCCTAACTCTTCTTGAGTAGACTGTAAGGCTAACCTAGGCGACGATAGCAAAGCAATATTGGTTGGAACTTCTTTTGAATCTTAAGATTTTCTAATTCCTTGACTTTCCTTGATGCGGGATGTACCATGCAAGAAATTAATATAGAGCAATGATTCATGTTTTAAGGTGCTTTACTTTTCGAAGTGAGTAAAAATAAATTAAGGATGAATATGCAAAGAGTAAAGTAACTATCCACAGAACATGATTCACTAAATAATAAAGAAAATAGGATCCTAGGATTGAGAAATCATTACTTAAAACATACTCTTTCTTCAACAAATAGAACTTATGAGAAGGGATGGGTCTGATTACTAGGCAATGATGGTCTTTGTCCTAAAAGATTGGATCACATAGCTCTCGGGATGAGCACCTGGAAGACGAAGCTATGCTACCATAGATGCTTCAACTTTTCTTCAGATGGTTATAGAGGCAAGGAGGACTTCATCTAAGGATCGTAATACCTTGACATCTTGGGGTTGGGATGCTTGGAACAGATGTTAAAATGGGTATTTATTGGGCCTCTCATAGAGATGGCAATTTCACCTGTACCCATCGGGGATTATCCATACCCACCCCGATGGGTATGGGGTCAAAGGTAATTGATCGAGGAACGGGACGGGGATCCCCATTCTCATTTTTTTGGGTATGAAGCCGGGGATGGGTTTAGCTATCCCCATCCCCATTCCCTCCCCATCCTTGCTCCATTTATTTATTATTATTATAAATTTTTTAATCCTTCTTCAGTATTATTAATGAATTGTTATTGGTTGAAGTTTAGCCAATATCAAAAACCTAAAATCAGTGGACTAGTTTCTACTTTTTGGTTGCCTTCAGCTACCCAGTCGCCCACGCCAAATCAAAGGACTCCGATACCTCCATCGTTGGTGTCTTGGTGAAGATTTTGACTGGTTTCAATTGACGCAGCCCACTCTAGCTTCAATTGTTCGACATTTAGCCTTCTTCAGTGTGCCACCATGCTGCCACTTCTTCTTCAGTGTGCCACCCACGCTGCTCACTTCAGTTGATACTTTGTTCACGCTGCCCACTAAAAACCAAGTGTTCTTTAACAAGACCCAACCACCCAAGTGCCAAGATCTTGTCTTTTCTTTCTTGTTGTTGCTTCTTTTGTGGTTTAATTGTTTGCTGCAACATGCTTTGGTAGTGAGGAAAGTGGTTTAATTATTTTTTCCCCCGAAATTAAGGTGGATTTAAGTTATTAACGTTATGCTTCACAAATTACATTACTTATTTTAGTCATGTTATGGTTAGCCTCCATATTTGGGTTTAAAGTTTCCGCCAGATTTAGGTTTCAAGTTTTCTTTTTAAGCGATTTTTGAATGTCAGCTTGTGTCCTTCTTGCAATTTGATGATTTTTTTAACTAATATGAGTGAAAAAAAATAATTAAAAATTTGAGAAGCACGGCTAAATCTAGCTAGTAATTAGAAATTGAAAATGCGAGCTGTGTGAATAGAGCAATTGCAGTAAAATCAAAAATAAAGTTGAATTCTTTGGGAAAGAGCTAGGAATTAGTGAATCATTTTTCTAAAAGGGGTCTACCATCGAAGAGAATAATCATGTTTCTTTCAAAAAAGGCATTAAAAATAAGGGGGGTTGGAGCTTTTTAATGTGCATCATCGTTGATTATACTACAATTTACTACAACCTCACATATCTGGTCCAACAACAAAGCACCAAACCTGTGTATCTACTTCATGCGCAGTTATACATTATAATATTTGCAGACTTTGCATTATTTCCTCATAAAGTGAATGCCCAAAATCTGAGTCTCCATCGGTCATCAGAAGTTCTATATATGTATATATATACACTATAGTTGATTCTCATTTCACATTATGACCTGTTTAATTTCAATCCCATGCGCAAGTGAATTTTCATGTAATTCCTTATCATTTGATTGCTACAGTGAAAGAGAGGGCCACGTTTCTCAATGTTTGCTACTTATTAGCTCGATAGTTAATGCTTGTTTATCAGCTTCTATAATAAGAAAAAATAAATTTCTTTTGGGTCATATGGGAAAAGAGGAAAACTTACATAGCAGTTCGCAACTGATTGTGGACATTGACAGTTGAGAAAAATCCAGTCTGGGCATACTACTTTGTTTTCCTTCTGTTGTCTTTACTAATTGAAAAAGTTTGATTGACATCAGAATGTTGAGTTATAACTTATATATTTATAGCGCTAGTCAGGTATTTCTAATTATCAAGCAGGTCATTTATAAAGTCAACATTCGATTAAACTAGAACACAATCCATATAGCAAGATGAGAAAATATTATGTTAAAATTTCTAGATACATTATTCAAGATAAATAATTTATTTTTTTAGCATTTTATTTCTTTTTCCACCCATAATTTATGTAGCTGATATTGAAAATGATCCTTTTGAATGTGTCATGGGCTAACTAGGATTTCACGGGGCTAAGACAGCCCTACTTTTCTTTTTAACTCAAACAAAAAAATGAATAGCTACCTTAAGATAGAGGAAGTCATAGTATAATTGAAGCAGACTCAATTTAGCTGAGAAAAGTAGAGCCATAAGAGTTGCTCTTTTATAGCAGTTTAGCTTATTATTTCATTAGGTTACAATTCTTAGGTTTGTGTTATTAATGTTTTTTTATATTGTGTTACCTATGTATATGTATGATTCTACTTTCTTGAAATCATGGCTTCGCATGGGAGCATTTAAATAGAGTTACAAGAAGGCTTTTCTACAAGTATGCATGTCTAATAATGCATTTGTAATAACTGAATGCTTGAGCCTTGAACTTAGTGTTTTTAGTTGATGAAAAGTGTCTACACAATTGGACTTTGCTTATATAATCTAATCCTATCAACTTCTTGTTAAAGCCTATTTTTCTGTTCTAAATTTTGTCTTGCCCTTGTATAGACTGTCATCATAAAATATGACTTTTTTAATTTTCATTTACATAGGTATGGGGCAAGGATGGGGATCCCCATTCCTTAGTGGGTACGAGGACGGTGATTGAAATTTCATATCCATCGGGGATGGGGATGGGGATGAGGTTAATAAACGGGTATGGGGAATGGGGCAGTCTTCCCCATCCCCGACCCTCCCCGACCCTCCCCATTGCCAATCCTAGCCTCTCGCCCTCTTCCTCACGGAGTATCAATACTCAGGAGCACAGAAAAATAGAAAAAGAAGACTTTTTTTCATTAATCATCAATTATTCTTTACAGAAAGAAGGAAAGGGTTTTATAATAAATCCTAACCCTTAAATTACATGAAAAAAAAAAAGAAAATAAGGGCGTCATATTGTTTCCAAATAAAAAAAATAGGCAACATCTTGAAATAAAAAAAGAGATAAGGGGATAGCTTTCCAAAATAAGGAGATAGATGGCATCTTAAAACAAGAAAAAAATATCAAAAAATATGTTTCCCAAATAAGAAGATAGGCGGCATCTTGAAACAAGGAAAAGAGATCAAGGAATGGTGCTATATTCTGCTTTCCATAAAGTGTTGATGGCAAGTCACCTTCTATAGGGGCTTATTTGCTTTCTTTTATGCTGAGATGACTTTATAAAAATCTTGGGATGCCCTAATTAAGTAGATGGCACCTACTTTGACTGGAATTCCATATGGGGCTGAGGTGGCACACTGAATGTGGTCCTTCATGGTCTTGGATCTTCAACTTCTTACACTTTGACTCAATAAATCTTGATTTGACTCAAATAAAATTACTAAACTCATACTTGACTCAAATAAAATTACTGGACTCATACTGACAAAACTTGATTACAGTACTTAAAGTCAAGCCAACATAAAGTAAAAATTTCATAATGAGCTCAGTAACCTCTGTCTGATCCAGGTGTTCCCACCAATTCTTTCGGGATGGAAGGAACTTAATCCTATCGAGTAAGGGTCAATCCGATTCTGGTACTACTTCAATAGGTCTGGGTCAAGGCATTGCAGATCCTCTCGAGTGATCCACGAATCCTTAAATTTTTATCATCCTTACCAATGAATAAAATAACGTTGGTAGCCTTTATCGCGGTAGTAATAGCTTGATCATGCAGGATATGCTCAATCCTTTTTACGCTCTCAGGTAAATTTATTAGTGGACACTCAGGTATGGGTTCGCTCTCAAGAATAGAGTCGGGTCCAAATGGCTCACTAGGTATCATTGCTGATTTCCTATACTCAACTAGGTCTAAAATATTGAAGGTTGAGCTAATGCCAAATTCGAATGGTAACTCGAGCATATAGGCATTAGGTCCAACTTTTTTTATTACTTTGAAGGGTCCAGCTCCATGGGCATGTAACTTTTTCACGGTCCCTAAAGGAAACTGCTCAGGTCTAAGCCTAATCATCACATAATCTTCTTTAGCACTTTCTTTAACTCTCTTTCAAAAATTAGCCATGTTCTTATAAGTATCATTACTCAAATTAATCTTATTGATAATTTTCTTATGCAAATCTCTAACATGTTGTGCAAATGATTTAGCTGACTCAGAGACTCATGCATGTATAAGAAAAGGGATTAGGTCTATGGGTCTATTAGGCTTATAACCATGGATAATCTCAAATGGACTCTTGCCTGTGGTCCTATTAACTGAACTGTTATAGGCAAATTTGGCTCTAGGTAACAAAAGATTTCAATTTTCAGTGTTTTTACCTACAAGACATCTCAACAAGTTTTTAAGGATTTAGTTCACTACTTCAGTTAGCCATCGGTTTGAGGATGATAAAAAGTAAAAAATTTGAGCTTAGTCCCTAATATGTGCCAAAGGGTTTTCCAAAAGTAACTCGTGAATCGGACATCCCTATTAGATACAATGGTTTTTGATAGGCCATGTAACCTAACCACTTCATTTAAGAAAAGTTTGGCTACCTTGGAGACATCAAAGTGGCTCAGTGGGAAGTGTTTAGTGGGATTTGTTGACGCCAAGTCACCTTCCTTGAACGCCAGGGAAACGGATATCCTTCTCGGCAGCCTCCTGCAAGAAAAGTCCCTGGAAAATGGATATTTTGGTGGGGACCCTCCGACGCTCAAGTCAGTCACTCGGGAACAGACAAGAGTTAGCTGACAGAAAGAAGCTAGAAAACTAGAGTTCCAGCTCCTTCCCTCATCGTGAGTGCGGGCCTTTATACCTGTTCGAAGGTTCTCCTCTTGCGTGTTTCCAGAACGTTGATGATCTCCAGGTACTGTTGTCCAATAACGGACAAAAAGGCAAGGCCAATAGTGATGGATCGTGGGTGTGTCAAAAGTGTCCTACCTTACTTGCCACCTACCAGTATGGCATTATAGGTGTTTGATGACTATGGTTGCACTAGGCGCGCGCTGTTATAGGGTATGGCCACATGCAGCCATAGGCAAGTGGTGGACCATACGCCGTAACGAGGTATGGCCACGCACTGTTATGGGCGAATGGTGGACCATACGCCATTATGGAGTACGGCCACGTGCTGTTCCGGGTGTGTCACGTGGCTCGAGGCCATAGGTTGATGGTCCCAGGGCCGGACCATGACGGAAGCCCGAGGCCGAGAGTGCCTTGGAGGCTGAGGGTGCCTCGAAGGCCAAAGCGGGGCTCCGTTAGTCTCCCATGCCGTTAACCTTGACGGTGCTGAATCAGCCACATCAGAGGTGGGGCTCCGTCAGTCTCCCACACCGTTAGCCCCGACGGTGCTAAATCGGCCACGTCAGCCTCAGAGGCTGAGAGTGTCTCGGAGGCTGACGGTGTCTCGGAGGCTGAGGCGGAGCTCCATTAGTCTCCCATGCCGTTAGCCCTGACGGTGCTAAATCGGCCACGTCAGCCTCGGAGGCCAAGAGTGTCTCGGAGGCTGATGGTGTCTCAGAGGCTGAGGCGGGGCTCCGTCAGTCTCCCATGCCGTTAACCCTGACGGTGCTGGATTAGCCACATCAGATGCCCCCTCGCCCCTGAGATGAAGCAGGCCCATCTCTGCGAGGCGAAAGGGGTGTCACCTTCCCAGTGGCTGATCCCCGTCAGTTGCCAACCACCCTCGGACACGTGTCTCTGGGCGCTGCAATGACTTTATACGGGCGACATGGGGGATGTGAAGGGACGGCTACTACCATCCACCCGATCTGCTACGATCGTCCTCGAGGCGAGGGCATCCTCTTAAAACCCACGAAAAGCGGCCGCCATCATTGTCATCATGACAATGACGTCAGCAGCGCCCCGTTATTGGATGGACGCAGATCGTCTCATGCGCCGAGCACCTACCGAGGTGACCCAGCTTATAGCGAAGGTCTGCGTGGCTGAGTAAGTAGAGCGGGACGATTTGAAATCTGATAAGACCCGGGCGAAGGTTGAATCTCACCATTTTGCTTCATTTGTCATCGTCTTCCCCTGGCTCCCGTCTTTCCTGCAACCTGAGACCAGCCTCTGCCATTTCCTTGCCATAGGTCAACCTTCTGTCCTTTTTAGACCTCTTCCCTTCCTTCTCAACCACCTCCATGGCCTCCTCTCCTTCTTGGTCCACCACTTCTCCTAGCGACAACATTTCTTCCTCAAGGCTTCGTGCCTCTCCTTCTCCTCCCCTCTCATGGTCCTCTGATCCGAAGGATCACACTTCCCTTGCCCAGCGGCAAGTCACCGATCGGGCTCCCACGAGGGGACGCCCAGCGGCCGCCGGCAGGGCTCCAGCGAGGAGGCGCCGGGCGACGGTCGGCACCTCCTCGAGGGTGGGGGTGGAATCCCCGACGGGGACCGCCTCCACGGTAACAGGCCAAGACCTAGCGAACATCAGGGCCCGTTACCAGATCTCCTGAGATGTCGGGCTTTTCCTCCCAACCCCGATGACAGGGTGGTCTCTTCTTGGCCTGGTAGAGTGGCCGTTTATGAAATTTCCTTTAGATTATGTCTTCGCTCGCCTCTTCATCCTTTGTTCATCAACCTTTTGGATTATTACTCCATGACCTCCACTCAGCTGGTCCCGAACTCCCTTCGGACTATTTCTGCTTTTATCATTCTCTGCCACCACCTCCAAATTACGCCCCGACTCTCCCTCTTTCGTTGTTTTTATATCCTTAGGCAGCAGGTGGGTTGGTGGCTGTTCCAGCCCTGACCCGGCCGTGTCCTTAAGCTGCTTCTCCCATCCTCCGTCAAGGGATGGAAATCCCGGTTCTTCTTTGTAGACCTCGACCAAGTCAAGCCGGGTGGGGGGATCCTGACCTTCGGCCCAACATGAATTCCACCCCACTCCCAGGAGATAAGGAAGCACTAGGGCAGCTGTTGACCACCGATATCTCCAGGTACACCCTGCTCCTGTCGGAGGACAACTTCCGGCGGACGGGCCCACCACCCAAACCGATGAGTAGAAGGCATCCCATACTTAGCCCAATTACCCTCTTTTTTCTTCTCCATCTACTTTCTTCTCTTTTTTTTTGTTTATTAATTCCGCCCGATGTTGCACAATGATGAAGCCTCCGATCGCCATGCTCAGGAGGGCTGCAGCCAAGAGGATGAGGGCCCAAGAGGGACCGAGAGAGGGGCGGCAGGCCTCGGCCTCCAAACACCCGATGGTACGGGCTTCTCCTTCTCCCGAGCGCCAGGGACCTTCGACTGCGCCCATGGATTTGATGGCCGACACCCCACCAGAGGAGGTGAGGGTTGAGGGGGTGACCGAGAGGCCCCAAGTACCTGCCGAACCAACCCCAGCGGAGGTAGACCAGGGCCTAGGCACAGAGTCCTCAGTGGCAACAAGCCCACCTCTGGAGGAAATGCCAGCGGGCAGCCCCCCACGCAATGAGCCCAAGCACGGTGAGGCCGCTGAGGGAAGTGGGGCCGGACCGACCCCCCGAGGGTTCTCCTTGATGAACGACGGACGCTGAGCGGAATGGCTCATGTCCCAGGTCGTTCAGCCTGACTTTCAGGAGGAACTCCGGAGCCTGAGGTTGAACAGGTTCTTTAGGGAGGCCTTCTCAGCCCTGGTCTGAGTAAGTTACTTTCCCTGCCCTTGATTTAAAATTTTGAATAGTTTGCCTGGCTGACATCTCGAGTACAGGTGATGAACTCCCTGGTGCTCACTAGGAGGCTATTGGTGAAGGGAGGCCATCCTTCGCCAGGTCCAGTAAGATGCCGATGACGCCCAAGCCCGGGCCGAGGCTGCAGAGAAGGCTCTGGAATCGGCGAGGACCGACCGAGCTGATGAAATAAAGAGGGCCGAGAGCAGAGCGGAGGCCGAAGCCAGTCGACTGCAAGTGGCACTCAGTCAACTTACCGAGGTCGAGGGCGCCTTCGAAGCCCGGAACGTTCACATCGTCAAGTTAAACTCGGTCATCCAGACGGCTGAGGATAGGGCGAGGCATGCCGAGGAGGAGGCGGAGCACGCCAAAGAGGCTGAGAGAGCGGCGGCAGCCTCTCTGGCCGCAGAGAGGGAGGCCAGGGTTGCCGAGGTGGAGGCCGCTGCCGAGGCTAGGGTTGTCGAGGCCGTGAAAGAATTCAAGGCATCGAAGTACTTCACCCATGAGCTGGTCGAAGCTAACGCGGATTCCTACATCCAAGGGTTCCGCAACGCCAGGGAGAAGGTGGCCCGGGTCTTTGAGCTCCCCAGCGCCTTGGAGATCGAGCTAGACCAAGAGTCCGAGGGGGCTCCCTCGGATGATGAGCCTGCGGCCGATCCATAGTTTTTGCATTGTAAATTTTCCTTCTTTTTGTCTTTGTACTAAGTCCGGCCCAGTTGGCATTTTGTAAACACCTCGATATTAATGAAGTATAATTTTTATGTGCCATGTTCTTAAGTCCCCAGCTCGCTGACGTGGGACCTTAGCGGCCACGTTGGCAGAGAGGTAGCTTTCGTGACCATGGCTTAGTTGTGTAGGGTCGGACTCTGGGAGAGTCAAGGTCAAACCTAGGGACTCGGGGTTCCGAGCACCGATGGAACATCGGTCTTGGCCTACCGAGGAGAACCCGGGCCTTTTTCCTTTTTTTTTTTTTGAATCCAATGGTACATCGGGTCTCCTGTGCCAACGGTACATTGGGCTTTTGAGTGCCGACCGGAGTCGGGCTTTTTGAATCCAATGGTACATCGGGTCTCCTGTGCCAATGGTACATTGGGCTTTTGAGTGCCGATCGGAGTTGGGCTTTTTGAATCTGATGGTACATCGGGTCTTCTATGCCAATGGTACATTGGGCTTTTGAGTGTCGATCGAAGTCGGGCTTTTGAATCCAATGGTACATGGGTCTTCTGTGCCAATGGTACATTGGGCTTTTGAGTGCCGATCGGAGTCGGGCTTTTTGAATCCGATGGTACATCGGGTCTTCTGTGCCAATGGTACATTGGGCTTTTGAGTGCCGACCGAAGTTGGGCTTTTTGAATCCGATGGTACATTGGGTCTTCTGTGCCAATGGTACATTGGGCTTTTGAGTATCGATCGGAGTCGGGCTTTTTGAATCCGATGGTACATCGGGTCTTCTGTGCCAATGATGGGCTTTTGAGTGCCGACTGGAGTCGGGCTTTTGAATCCGATGGTACATCGGGTCTTCTGTGCCAATGATACATTGGACTTTTTAGTGCCGATCAGAGTCGGGCTTTTTGAATCCGATGGTACATCAGGTCTTCTGTGCCAATGGTACATTGGGCTTTTGGGTGCCGACCGGAGTCGGGCTTTTTGAATCCGATGGTACATCGGGTCTTCTGTGCCAATGGTACATTGGGCTTTTGAGTGCCGACCGAAGTCGGGCTTTTGAATCTGATGGTACATCGGGTCTTCTGTGCCAATGGTACATTGGGCTTTTGAGAGCCGACCGGAGTCGGGCTTTTTGAATCCGATTGTACATCGGGTCTTCTATTCCAATGGTACATTGGGCTTTTGAGTGCCAACCGGAGTTGGGCTTTTTGAATCCGATGGTACATCGGGTCTTCTGTGCTAATGGTACATTGGGCTTTTAAGTGCCGACTGGAGTCGGGCTTTCTGTTGAGAAGCTGAGACACTTGAACTTATGTTTATTAATAGCGAGGCAAGAGCCTAAAAGAGTACAAACATGAAATTTAACGTAAGGAGAGGATACACTATTGATAAGACCGACGGAGGTTGTTAGCGTTCCACGTCCGCGGGAGAGGCCTCCCGTCCAGCTCTTCAATTTTGTATGCTCCATGGTGGAGTGCCTCGGTGACTTGATAGGGTCCTTCCCAGTTCGGTGCCAACTTGCCTCCTTCCGTCGGTTTTGAGATTTCGGCTCACCGAAGGATGAGGTCCCCCGGCAAGAAGGTCATTGGGCAGACGCGAGTATTGTAATACCTAGCCGCTCACTGTCGGTAGGCTGCCATCCGGAGTCGCGCTCGATCCCGTACCTCTTCTACCAGGTCGAGGTTGGCCGCAACTAGGGCGCCGATCTCCACAGGAATGATGGCTTTGGATCCAAAGACGAGGCTAAAGGGGGTCTCTTCGGTGGGGGGCGCGGCGTTGTATGGTAGGCCCATAGCACATTGTGGAGCTCTTCCACCCACCGTCCTTTGCAGTCATCTAGATGGGCTCTCAGTCCTTGGAGAATGATGCGGTTGGTCACCTCGGCTGCTCCGTTGGTCTAAGGATGCCCTACGAAAGTAAACTGCTGGTGGATGCCGAGCTTGGTGCAGAATCCCCAGAAGGGTGCGTTGTCGAATTCCAGCCGTTGTCGGTGACCAGGGTATGCGGTAGCCCGAACCGGCATATTATAGACTTCCAGAAGAAGGCCCTCACCTTGCCCTCGGTGATCTTGGCAAGCGCCTTGACCTCAATCCATTTGATGAAGTGGTCGACGGCCACTAGCAAAAATCTACGCTGCCCAGAGGCCGGAGGGAATGGTCCCAGAATATCCATCCCCCACTGGGCAAAGGGCTAGGGTGCTGCTAGGGGGGTCAGTTGGGACGTCGGCTGCCGTTGGATGCTGGCATGGTGCGGCAGCTATCGCATTTCTTGACAAGCTCGGCTGCATCCTCCCTTATGGTTAGCCAGTAGTACCCCTACCGCAGGGCCTTGTACGCCAGGGCTTTGCCCCCCAAATGACTCCCGCAGATGCCTTCATGGATTTCTCGCATGATGTAATTAGCCTCCATGGGACCTACGCACCTGAGAACTGGGTATGAGAATGATCTTCGGTAGAGCTTCCCATCCATCATTAAGAACTTCGGGGCTCACCGCCTGAGCAGTCTGGACTCAGCCGGGTCTTCAGGGAGGGCACCATCGGTCAAGTATCGGATGTAAGCATCCATCCAAGAGGGCTCTTGCTTGACTGGCAATGCTTCCTCTACTGCTTCAATGCTTGGGACTTGCAGATGCTTCACGTACGTCATTCCCAAGGTCCCATCGGCCGAAGTGGCCAAGCAGGATAGCGCATCAGCCCTGGCATTCTCCGCTCGGAGAATGTAGCTAACGCGGAAATACGAAAACTGAGAGGCTTGGGCTGCACCTTGCTCAGGTAACGAGACATGATCGGGTCTCTGGCCTCATACTCTGGCGACCTGCCCGAAGACCAGCTGGGAGTCCATGAAGGCCCTCAGATGTTCTGCACCGAGCTCCTTGGCTTGCTTCACCCCTGCCAGCAGGGCTTCATATTCTGCCTGGTTGTTGGTGGCCGGAAAAAGAAACCGAAGGGCATACTCCACCACCTCCCTCTTGGGGCTCGCAAGAATAAGTCTGGCTCTACTCCATTGAGAGTTCGAGGCTCCGTCTACATGAAGAATCTAGTCTTCCTTATCCACTCCCTCGGCCGCAGGGGACTCCACGCGCGCCTCCAGGTGCAACTCTTCCAAGTGCTCCTCGGCCCAAGTGCACTCGACCAAAAAATTGGCTAACACCTGGGACTTCATTGCAGATCTTGGCCAAATGGATAGATCGAACTCTCCCAACTTGATGGCCCACTTTGCAGCCGATCGGAGGTGTCAGGACGGGACAGAATAGTTCGGAGGGGTTAGTCCGTGAGCACCACGATTGGATGAGCTTGAAAGTAGGGTCGAAAGCGCTGACGCCGACCACTAGGGCGAAGATGATTTTTTTGGTCTTGGAGTATCTTGTCTTGGCATCGTGGAGCACCTTACTGGTGTAGTAGACTGGCTTCTGTGCTCCGTCGGCATCTATGCGGATAAGCACGAAGCTGACGGCCTCAGGGGAGGCCACAAGATATAGAAAGAGCTCTTCCCCACCCCTCGGCTTGTACAGCAGCGGCGGAGTGGATAAAAACTTCTTTAGCTCCTCGAAGGCTTCCTGACATTCCTTCATCCACTCGAAGCTATTGACCTTGCGCAGCGCCTTGAAGAAGGGCGGACACCTTTCTGCCGACCTTGACATAAAGCGGCTCAAGGCTGCCATCCTTTCGGTCAGACACTACACCTCCCTCTTGTTAGCCGGGGGCCTCATATCCAAAATAGAGGATCTTTTCGGGATTGGATTCGATTCCTCGCTGAGTCACCATAAAACCCAGAAACTTGCCCGCCGCAACTCTGAAGGAGCACTTGCGGGGGTTCAGCCTCATCCGGTACCGACGTAGGTTGCCGAAGGTCTCTGCAAGGTCAGCAACATGGTCCATGGCATGGGTGCTCTTGGTCAGCATGTCGTCCACGTACACCTCCATGTTGCGCCCGATCTGGTCCTTAAAGACCTTATTCATTAGCCTCTGATAGGTGGCCCCCGCATTCTTCAACCCGAATGGCATCACTTTATAGCAATAAATCCCCTTCTCGGTGACAAAGGAGGTTTTCTCTTCATCTACCGGGTCCATCGTGATTTGGTTGTACCCGAAGAATGCGTCCATGAAGCTGAGGGTTTCATGGCCGGATGTTGCATCCACTAACTGGTCGATCCGAGGTAGCGGGAAGCTGTCTTTGGGGCATGCCTTATTGAGGTCGGTGAAGTTCACACACATCCTCCAACTCCCACTGGCCTTACGGACTATCACGACATTTGCCAACCAGTCGAGATAGTGCACCTCGCGAATGTGACTGGCCGTCGTCAGCTTGTGCACCTCTTCGTCTATGGCCTTCTGTCTGTCTGAAGCAAAGCCCTTCTTCTTTTGACGAACGGGTCGGCACTCTGGCTTGATGTGAGTTGGTGGGTAATCACCTCCTCCAGAATGCCTGGCATGTTGGATGCCGACCAGGCGAAGACATCAGCATTGGCTCGCAGAAAGGCGAGGAGTTGGTTGCGGGCCTCCTCCGGAAGCAGGGCCCTAACTTGAATAGTCTACGCCGGGTCCTCTCCCAGAGGAAAGGCTAGCAGGTGCTCAGCCGGTTTCCCCCTCCTTTCTGAGTCTCAGGGGTCCAGCGCCTCTAGTGCAGGTGCATATACCACCCCCTAGGAACTACGGGCCATGTGGCAGCACAGTGGTGGTAGATTCTGTTCCCCCGCATCTCTTTGACCCCTTCACTGGTTGGGAACCTTACCAAGAGCCTTTTGGTAGAAATAACAGCATCCAAGAGGTTAAGTCTGGGCCTTCCAAGTATAGCATTGTAGGCAAGAGGCACCCGGACCACCAGAAAACTCATGAAAACTGTGCTTTGACGTGGGGCCGTGCCAGCCGTGACAGGGAGAGTGATCTCTCCCTCGACCTTCATGGAGTCTCTGGTGAACCCCATCAGGGGTGTAGCGACAGGTCAAAGCAAGCCGGAAGATAGGTTCATGCGAACAAAAGCATCGTAACTCAGAACGTTCACCGAGCTTCCACTATCAATCAAAATTCTTTTACAGGGTGTTTAGCAATCATCATGGACATGATGACGCTATCATAGTTTTTATTAACCACCCCCTCTAGGTCCCTTTTAGAAAAAGGGATTACATAATTTAACTCTCCCTCCTCCCTCGGCCTCTTGGATGGGCCACCTGCCTCCCAGGAAATCATCGCCACCGTCTTCTCGGTTAGAGCATTGTTGATCATCGTTGGCGGAGGTGCTGACGGGCCAGGAGCACCTGGGTTGTTCCTCTGAACGAACTTCCCCAGGTGGCCACGCTGGATAAGGTCCTCTATCACCTTCTTCAGCTGGCGACAGTTGTCGGTGTCATGGCCGTGGTCCCGATGGTAGCGGCAATACAGGTTTTTATTGCGGGGGATCTTTGGGTTCAGTAGAGGAGGGCGCTGAAGATAGGGCTCGCCCTTGATCTCGAGCAGGATATGTGATATCGGGGCGAGCAAAGGAGTATAGGGCCCATCCCTCGGTGCAAGAGCTTGAGGATGATTGTCTGGTCGGTGGGGAGGCTCAGGCCTCCTGGGACGAGCTTTAGCAGGTTCTGGGTGGGTCAGCTTCTTTGCGATACTTCCGTTAATCTCACGCCAAGAGGAATCAACATCGTCAGCATGGATGTATATCTGGGCCCGGCTCATGAGCTCGGCATAGAAGCCGGGTGGCTTCTTGTCGAGGGAGTATGCGAAGCGGGAGGGCGGAGCCCTCGCTTCAAGGCCAGGGTGGCCACGGAGTCCTAGAGGTTGTAGACTTCCAGGGCTGCCTCCTTGAACCGAGCGACGTAGTCCCGTAGGGACTCGTCACTCTTTTGCTGGACGGAGAAGAGACTGTCTGCAACCCTTAGAATCTTTTGGCAGGCATCAAAGTGGGCCAGGAAAGCCCTCTCCAGCTGGCGGAAGGAGTCGATACTCCGTGGCGGCAGGCGGGAGTACCAGGCTCGAGCAGGTTTCTTCAAAGTGGCGGGGAAGGCGATGCATAGGAGCGAATTGGTTGCCCCTTGGACCTGCATGAGGACCTTGTATCTTTCCAAATGGTCTAGGGGGTCGTGGTCCCATCATATGGATCCAGCTGAGGAAGTCGGAACCGAGTCGATATAGGTTCCTCCATGATGCGGCGTGACAGAGGCGGCCGGCTATCGTAGTCCGCCTCTGATGGGTTGGTGATTCAGCGGCTGAGCTCCTTCAGTCGCTAGTTGTACTCGTCGAGCTGGCGCTTAGCTCGGCGGGTGATTCGGCCATCGAAGGACCCCTCTCTCGAAGATTCTAAGGAGGGGGAGGAGTGGCGGTGATGCTGACGAGGGCGCTCCGCCTCCTTCCCATGTCGCCGCTTGGGAGATGCACTGGCATGGCGAGAGGGTGACCGGGGCCTCTTGGAGGCTTCTCGGCGGTGAGGCTTGGGCGAAGCGTGGCAGTGGCAAGCTTCTCGGATGGGAGACCTCCTCTGAGCAGAGTGTTGGCTGGGTTGGATCACTCCTGGTACTAACGGGAGGGGCTCTGGTTGCTACACAGCCGCCGCTTGATGCTGCAGGCCTTGGACCACGATCACCAAAGATTGGACTTGCACGGCAAGGGCCGCAAGCCAGTCTTCTTAAAGCTGCTGCGGTGGTGGTGCAGGGACGTCAGCTAGGGGAGCTGAGGGGCCAACTGCCAGCGGATCAGCTCCTTGAAGCTGCCCCCCAGCGTGACTGGTGGAGACCTCTCACGCATGGGTCATCACCATTGCTCGAGAGCTCAGGGAAAGAGAAGTTATCGCTGATAGGTCTGAAGCTTTTCTCTTCTCTTCCCTTCCTGGTGCGCCAATCTGTTGATGCCAAGTCACCTTCCTTGAATGCCAAGGAAACGGAGATCATTCTCGGCAGCCTCCTGCAAGAAAAGTCCTCGAAGACCGGATATTCCGATGGGAACCCTCCGACGCTCAAGTCAGTCACTCGGGAACAGACAAGAGTTAATTGGCAGAAGGAAGCTAGAAAACTAGAGTTCCAGCTCCTTCCCTCGTCGTGAGTGTGGGCCTTTATACCTGTTCGAAGGTTCTCCTCTTGCATGTTTCCAGAAGGTTGATGATCTCCAGGTAATGTTGTCCAATAACGAACAAAAAGGCAAGGCCAATAGTGATGGATCGTGGGCATGTCAGAGGTGTCCTGCTTTACTTGCCACCTGCCAGTGTGGCATTACAGGTGTCTGATGACTATGGTTCCACCAGGCGCGCGCCATTATGGGGTATGGCTACATGCAGCCACAGGCGAGTGGTGGACCATATGCCGTAACAGGGTATGGCCATGCACTATTATGGGCAAATGGTGGACCATATGCCATTATGGAGTACGGCCACATGCTGTTACGGGTGTGTCAGGTGGCTCGAGGCCATAGGTTGATGGTCCCAGGGCCGGACCATTACGGAAGCCCGAGGCCGAGAGTGCCTTGGAGGCTGAGGGTGCCTCGGAGCCTGAAGCGGGGCTCCGTCAGCTCCCACACCAAACACCAACGGTGCTGGATCAGCCACATCACCCTCGGAGGCCGAGGGTGTCTCGGAGGCTGCCGATGTCTCGGAGGCGGAGGTGGGGCTCCGTCAGTCTCGCACGCTGTTAACCCTGACGGTGTTGAATTAGCCACATTAGAGGCGGGGCTCCGTCAGTCTCCCACACCGTTCCCCGATGGTGCTAAATCGGCCACGTTAGCCTCGGAGGCCGAGAGTGTCTCGGAGGCTGACGGTGTCTCAGAGGCTGAGGCGGGGCTCCGTCAGTCTCCCACGCCGTTAGCCCTGATGGTGCTAAATCGGCCATGTCAGCCTCGGAGGTCGAAAGTGTCTCAGAGGCTGACGGTGTCTCGGAGGCTAATGGTGTCTCGGAGGCTGAGGCGGGGCTCCGTCAGTCTCCCATGCCGTTAACCCTGATGGTGCTGGATCAGCCACATCAGGATTCATCCTAAAATATGAAAGATTAGGCAAAGTGGCTTCTAGGACTAGATCTATAGTATGTTGGATATCTCTTAAAGGTGATAATTGATCAAGAAGTTTTTCAGGAAACACATCTTGGAACCCTTTCAAAAATTCTAACTCTTTCAAAAAGTATAACTCTTTCAAAAATTCTACTATCTTTTGAGAGTGTTCTTTTTGTGTTTGATCATGAATTTTTCTAGTAGTTAAAATCCAAACTGATAAACCCTCAGTGATCTCACACTCTAGTTCTTTAACGCTGATCAGATTTAATCCCGACTTCTCTTTTAGCTTACTAGATTCTCTTTTAATATAATCCTTAGGTGAAGTTGGGTTTATCACAAGCTTCTTTCCATGATGGTTAAAGGAGCAAGAGTTGGATCGACCATATAGGGTAGCATCATGGTCAAATAACCAAGGTCAACCTAAGATGATACTGCTAACTCCCATAGGAAGGACATCACACCACACATTTTCTTGATAGAATTATAGTTGGATAATGACTTGGCATCTTAGTTTAATGAGGATGAAAGTTGAGTCTATTCAGGATACCCTATAGGGATTGGGATGGGGAATCATAAATAAACCGAGGGCTCTGACAGTACTGGTTGAGATGACATTAATACAGCTCCTGCTATCTATGATGATCTTACATACCTTTTCCTCTAACTTCATAAATATTTGTAGGATATGGGTCATATGCCAATCCTCTTGTTCTTTGGTTTGGGTCAAGATACATCTAAAAACTTTTGATAAATCAAATGATTCAATGACTTCCTCATCTCTTTATATTCATCTACTAAGTGTATTTTAGCTTCATACATTTCTCCTTCATGCTCATCAGTGGGTTCAGGATCTTTTTTTTCTAGTTCTCCTATGTGTAGGGATCGGGTTGGGCATTGACTAACATAGTATCCTAATTTATAACATCTAAAACAAGGAGCATTAGGATTAGAATTCCTCTAAACTTCAGGTGACTTACCCTTATCTTCCTTGCAGATTAATGGGGTGCTAGGAAGAGGTCAGCTTGGGTGCACTTGACTAGACCCTGGTTTTTTATTAAGGGTACCATTCCTAGTGGGTTTAAATCGACAGATTATGGGTCCCCTTTGGAATCTCTCGTAGTCTTTAGCTACTTGATAAGCATGTTCAAGATCATGGACTTCTCTTAAAAATAATTCTCTTTGAATGTCCTCACGTAGTCCAGCCCTAAATCTAGATAGGGTCACAGCTTTAGATTGATCTATGCTACACCTCATGATATATTCATCAAATTTAGCTATGTATGCAGTACGGTCTTGCTTCCCTGAGTCAGCCTCTGCCATTGATCTAAAAGTCTTTGGTGATAGGATAGGGGAAGATATTTTTTCCTAAGCTTAAGTTTCATGGCTCTTCAGTTAGCTATGGGTATGTCTCCCCTTTGCCTAATTATCCTTTCAACATTCCCCTAGTATAGTCTAGCCTAGCGAACTAACCTGAGTTTAGTAAACTTAAACTTTCTCTCTTCAGGCATTTCATACCACTCAAAGTACTAGTCCATATCTTCTTTTCAATCAGTGTATACCTTAGGGTCAAGATTGCCATCAAATGTAGGTGCTTCTAACCTGATGTTTCTAATGACTCTTTCCTCCAAATCCACAAAGTCTTAGTGTGGGCATCTAGGATTATGTTCATGGATGAGATCATGATGATGGGCTCTTGGATCAAGGAGAGTTGGTCTAGGTGATTCAGGTTCAGTGTGGTTCAATCAGTTTTCTGCAAGGGTCCCAATTCGCTCTTCCATTTGGTCAAACCTATTGTTTAATTATCCAAATTGTTCAGTCATGGTTCTCATTAAAGTTTCAAGACTGGGATCCATGGTGTAACTTGGTTGTGTTTGGGGATGTTGGTAATGGGCTCCTAATCTGGTGGTCATGCAATACACTAATTTATTCTAGGATTTCTAGACCTAGAAGCTCAAGTAGAATGAATCAACTCAAATTACAATCAACTCAACAATTATCTTTTCCACTGGCCAGGTAAGAGGTGGGGTTGTGGGAGGCTTTCCCTGCTCTCGCAGGGACCTAATTAGAGAATCACAAGTCCGCTTAAGGCATTTGTCGTTTGACCCCTAGCCCTAGACACCACTTTCAAGAAATAACTGAAGGATTGAGTGCACCAGTTTCATCACAATACTTGGAACTCAACTACGTGGGTGCCCTTAGCTTTGCTTTAAGTTTCTACTCAATTTTAATTAAGCTTGGGATTGAAATGAGGTGGTTGTTTTGGGCCAAGGAAAGGTGATGAAATCCTTTCCTTACCTGAGATAGAGAAATTGCCCTTAAGTGAATTCAGTGATGCATGCACACACACATATGAAAACCTAAAGTAAAATATGCAGATATATGTATATATTTTATTTTATTTTATTTTTATTTTTTTATATTGTATATTTGAAAATAAGAAGAAAATTACAGATTTAATGAATATTAATTAGATGATTAGAAAAATTCAGCACTATGCATGAACATGTCTTAGCCTGCTCTATACCAAACTGATGTGGAATGTACCATGCAAGAAATTAACGTAGAGCAATGATTCATATTTTAAAGTACTTACTTTCTGAAATAAGTAAGAATAAACTAAGGATGAATATGCAAAGAGTAAAGTAACTACCCGCAGAACATGATTCACTAAATAATAAAGAAAACATGATCCTAAGGTTGAGAAACCACTACTTAGAACATACTTTTCCTTCAATAAACAGAACTTATGAGAAGGGATGGGTCTGATTACAGGCAATAATGATTTTTGTCCTAAAAGATTGGATCACACAGCTCTCGGGATGAGCGCTTGAAAGACGAAGCTATGCTACCACATATGTTTCGGCTTTCCTTTAGATGGTTCAAGAGACAAGGAGGACTTCAGCTAAAGATTGTAGCACCTTGGCGTCTTGGGGCTAGGATGCTTGGAACAAGTGTTGGAACGGGTATTTGTTGGGCCTCTCACTCTCTTTCTCACGGAGTGTCAATGCTCAGGAGCACAGGAATATAGAAGAAAAAGACTCTTTTTTATTAATCATCAATTGTTCTTTACAAGAAGAAGGGATGGATTTTTATAATAAACCTTAACCCTTGAATTATATACAAAGAAAAAAAGAAAATAAGGGCATCATATTGTTTTCAAATAAGGAGATAGGCGGCATCTTGAAACAAAGAAAGAAATTAGGGGATAGCATTCCCAAATAAAGAAATATGCGACATTTTGAAACAAAAAAAAGAGATCAGGAAATATTTTTTCCAAATAAGGAGATAGGCGGTATCTTGAAACAAGGAAAGAGATCAAAGGATGGCGCTATATTCTGCTTTCCATAAGGAGTGGGCGGCAAGACACCTTCCATAGGGATTTATTTGCTTTCTTTTATGCTGAGATAACTTTATGAAAATCTTGGGATGACCTAATTAAGTAGATAGCACCTACTTTGACTGGGATTTCATGTAGGACTGAGGTGACACATTGAATGTGGTCCTTCATGATCTTGGGTCTTCAACTTCTTACACTTTGACTCAATAAATCTTAACTTGACTTAAATAAAATTATTGGACTCATACGGATAAAACTTGATTATAGTACTTAAAGTCAAACCAACATAAAGTAAAAATTTTATAATAAGCTCAATAACCTCTGTCTGATCCTAATGCTCCCACCATTCCTTATTATTCATAATAACTGATACTTTCTCATTGGGCAATTTGATTATAAGTGGGGGCTTTTTGTTTGGATTCTCACGGACAAAGTCAATTGGTTGGTACCTTTTTATAATTTCTATACCAACAGATAAGATTTCTCTAATTAGGAGTTTGATAAAACATACATTCAACTCAAAATCCACCTCTTGCTCCTTCTTGATTACCTGATGAAACATAAATCTAGATCAGGATTTTCCTCCTAACTTGATGTGACTGATCCAACGCCGTTAGAAAACCGTGAAGGAAACTGACGTAGCCCCGCTTCGGCCTCCGAGGTCCCCTCGGCCTTCGAGGTCCCTTCGGCCTCTGAGGTCCTTTCGGATATGGGCCACAACGACAGCATCCAGACTTGGCAACTAGGCCTTCCCCCCATCCTCCATCTTTTCTCTCTCCTCTGCATGGAGCTAGCTTCTGTGCGGTCTCGGACCCTGTTCCCGTCTCATGCAGATGCCCGGGTTCCTCTGCTCTGCTCCCAGCTGCCGAGCTTCAGCCTCGGCAAGCTTAAGCATCGGCCAGCCTCAGCCTCGGCCAGCAGCATACCTCGGCCAACTTCATCCTCGGCTAGCTTCAGCTTCGGCCAACATACCTCGGCCAGTTTCAGCCTCGGCCAACATACCTCGGCTACTTCAGCCTCGGCCAGCTTCAGCCTCGGCCAACATACCTCGGTCAGCTTCAACCTCGGCCAGCTTCAGCCTCGGCCAGCTTTAACCTTGGCCAGCCTCAGCCTCGGCCAACATACCTCGGCCAGCTTCAACCTCGGCCAGCTTTAACCTCGGCCAGCCTCAGCCTCAGCC
The DNA here is from genome assembly GCA_900491605.1 of Calamus simplicifolius. Classification (NCBI taxonomy): domain Eukaryota; kingdom Viridiplantae; phylum Streptophyta; class Magnoliopsida; order Arecales; family Arecaceae; genus Calamus; species Calamus simplicifolius. The sequence continues at coordinate 1,359,848 of UESW01003929.1, forward strand.
AACATACCTCAGCCAGCTTCAACCTTGGCCAGTTGGCCTCAACAACCAGCCAAGCAGTTCTCTAGCAGCCACATTATGGGGTCTACGTGCCTGGCTTCATCACTGTCCGCACAGGACAGTAGACGTGCGACGTGGGAGACACATCTGGCAAGCGCCGTGATGGCCGCCCACGCCCTGCAAGCCTGAACAGCCTGCAGCAACCATCCAAATCAAGTGGTCACCCACTCTGACGGAACTTGACCCACCAACTATGCAGCCACCAACATTTGACAGGACATGGCTTGCACTTCTGACATGTCAAAGAAGGAAGCAAGCTCTGCCATTGCTGCCATCACCTTAAATGCTCTTACAAGTGGCAGCACCCGAAGCCTCACATACATTAGCTCTGACACTTCACCCATCAAAGTCATCATTATGAGGCCTCAACCACTCAAACCAGATAAACTCTAAGCATCTATAAAATGGGTAAGAGGGACCCCCGACCAGGTAACAAACTGAGAACTCACTACACTCTTAACGCTCATTCTTGCCCACAGAGAGCACGGCTCTAAGCCTCTCTCTTCTTTCCTCTTTTGAGCTTCCTCAAGCTCACGGCTATTGCCCAGAGCACTGACTTGAGCATTGGAGGGCATCGCTGAAATCTCCAGTCCCCGGGACTTGTTTGCAGGCCCACAGGCGCAAGAAGCTCACCGAAGGATCCCGGGCTCGCTGGAGGAGGCGACCGGACGCTGGCGGACGCTCGAGGGTGGTGATTTGGTGTCAACAGAATGGCGCACCAGGAAGGGGGAGAGAGCAAATTCTACGACACTAAGCTACAAGCTTTCACTCACTCTACTACAACAATAAAAGCTTTCGCCAGTTATGCTGGGGGGCACCCTCAACGGGCTGCGCAACAGGAGCATTAACGGCAGCTGTCCAAAAGCTGCGGGAGCGATATTTCATGGCCACAGCGGCAAACAATAGCTTACGCTGCTCCTTTGGTTGCCGCTCAAGCCAGCTATCATCCATCCGGTGGGAGATCTTCCTAGCGAGAGACTTGCCACCGTCATATCTCTCCAAGGCTCATCAGCAAGATCAAGCTCAAGCTATCAGTAAAGAGCCCCTCTAAGCTCACCAACAAATGCCACAAACGTGGAGCCCCCAAATGAAGCAGAAGGAGATAAATTTCTTCAACAAAAAAGCTAAGTACACTACACTTTGAGAAAAAAATTATTTTCATTAGTGTCTGAATGCATTACAGGAAAACCAACAAAATAAACCATTCAAAAGGATCTCAACGGTCCTACAATCATAAGGTCACCCCCGGGCCGGCCGCGAAACCCCTGCAGAGGTTCAAGACTTGTGGTTCCAGCGACCTTGAGTCACCCCTCGGGCCGGCCACGAAACCCCCAAGGTGGTTCCGGAGGAGCTCGACAGTATCGCGGCTAACGGATACCACTCGGCCTAGCTAGCATACGTCCCGAGTCGGTTCAAATCCCTAACAGCCCGTGCCCGCTCGGGTCACCTTTCGGACAGCACACAAATACTTGAGGTGGTTCCGAAGGAGCTCAGCAGTATGGTGGCTAACGGACACCACTCGGTCTGGCTAGCATATGCTTCAAGTCGGTACAAATCCCTAACAGCCCGTGCCCACTCGAGTCACCTCCTGGACCATCACACAAACACTCGAAGCAATTTTATTTCAGCCCCACGGCTCTATTTCTGCTTCGGCAATTTTATTTCAGCTTGAACGGCTTATCTCTGCCTCTGCGGCACTATTGCAGCCTCAACGGCTCCCTCTACCTCAGCGGCATCATAGCAGCCTCAACGGCTCTCTTTGCCTCAGTTGCATCATTGCAACTTCAACGGCTCAGTCTCTGCCTCAACGGTATCATTGCGGCCTTATCGGCTCTCTCTCTGCCTCAGCGGCATATCGACGGGCACCCACATCCAAACTTTATGTCAAAAGTTGAAGACCCAAAGTCAGGTAGGGACAGCCACTTGGGAGGTGATGCCCCTTTCACCTTGCTAGGGTGGGCCCGCTTCATCTCAGGGGCAAAAGGGCATCTGATGTGGCTGATTCAACGCCGTTAGAGAACCGTGAAGGAAACTGACGGAGCCCCGCTTCGGCCTCCGAGGTCCCTTCGGCCTCTGAGGTCCCTTCGGACATGGGCCACAACGACAGCATCCAGACTTAGCAACTAGGCCTTCCCACCATCCACCACCTTTTCTCTCTCCTCTGCATGGAGCCAGCTTCTGTGTGGCCTCGGACCCCGTTCCCTCTCATGCAGATGCCCGGGATCCTCTGCTCTGCTCCTAGCTGCCGAGCTTCAACCTCGGCCAACTTCAGCCTTGGCCAGCCTCAGCCTCGGCTAGCATACCTCGGCCAGCTTTAGCCTTGGCCAGCTTCAGCCTTGGCCAACATACCTCGGCCAGCCTCGGCCAGCAGCATACCTCGGCCAGCTTCAGCCTCGGCCAACATACCTCGGCCAGCTTTAGCCTCGACCAGCTTCAGCCTCGGCCAACATACCTCGGCCAGCTTCAACCTCGGCCAGCCTCAGCCTCGGCCAACATACCTCAGCCAGCTTCAATCTCGGCCAGCTTCAGCCTCGGCCAGCTTTAACCTCGGCCAGCCTCAGCCTCAGACAACATACCTCAACCAGCTTCAACCTTGGCCAGCTGGCCTCAGCAACCAGCCAAGCAGTTCTCTAGCAGCAACATACAGGACAACAGATGTGCGACATGAAAGACACATCTGGCAAGCACCGTAACGGCCGCCCACGCCCTACAAGCCTGCAACAGCCTGCAACAACCATCCAAATCAAGTGGCCACCCACTCTGACGGAACTTGACCCACCAACTATACAGCCACCCATATTTGATGGGACATGGCCTGCACCTCTGACATGTCAAAGAAGGAAGCAAGCTCTGCCATTGCTACCATCACCTTAAATGCTCTTACAAGTGGTAGCACCCCAAGCCTCACAGACATTAGCTCTGACACTTCACCCTTCAAATTCATCATTATGAGGCCTCAACCACTCAAACCAGACAAACTCTAAGCATCTATAAAATGGGTAAGAGGGACCCCCGACCAGGTAACAAACTGAGAACTCACTACACTCTTAACGCTCATTCTTGCCCACAGAGAGCACGGCTCTAAGCCTCTCTCTTCTTCCCTCTTTCGAGCTTCCTCAAGCTCACGGTTGTTGCTCAGAGCACTGACTTGAGCGTCGGAGGGTCTCCGTCGAAATCTCCGGCCCCCGGGACTTGTTTGCAGGCCCACAGGCGCAAGAAGCTCGCCGGAGGATCCCGGGCTCGCTAGAGGAGGCGACCAGACGCTTGCGGACGCTCGAGGGTGGTGATTTAGTGTCAATAGATTGGCGCGCCAGGAAGGGGAGAGAGCAGAGTTCTATGATACTAAGCTACAAGCTCTCACTCCCTCTTCTACAACAATAAAAGCTTTCGCCAGTTATGCTAGGGGGCACCCTCAACGGGCTGCACAACAGGAGCATTAACAGCAGATGTCCAAAAGCTGCAGGAGCGATATTTCATGGCCACACAGCGGAAAACAAGAGCTTACGATGCTCCTTTGGTTGCCGCTCAAGCCAGCTATCATCCATCCGGTGGGAGATCTTCTTAGCAAGAGACTTGCCACCGTCATATCTCTCCAAGGCTCATCAGCAAGAGCAAGCTCAAGCTATCAATAAAGAGTCCCTCTAAGCTCACCAACAAATGCCACAAACGTGGAGCCCCCAAATGAAGCAGAAGGAGATAAATTTCTTCAATAAAAAAGCTAAGTATAATACACTTTGAGAAAAAGTTTATTTTCATTAGTGTCTGAATGCATTACAGGAAAATCAACAAAACAAACCATTCAAAAGGCTCTCAACGGTCCTATGATCATAAGGTCACCCCCGGGCCGGCCGCGAAACCCCCACGGCGGTTCAAGACTTGTGGTTCTAGCGACCTTGAGTCACCCCTCGGGCCGGCCACGAAATCCCCAAGGCGGTTCCGGAGGAGCTCGACGGTATTGCGGCTAACGGATACCACTCGGCTTGGCTAGCATACGCCCTGAGTCAGTTCAAATTCCTAACAGCCCGTGCCCGCTCGAGTTACCTCCCGGACCAGCACAAATACTTGAGGCGATTCCGGAGGAGCTCAGCGGTATGGTGGCTAACGGACACCACTCGGCCTGGCTAGCATATGCCCCGAGTCACCTCCCGGATCAGCACACAAACACTCGAGGTAATTTTATTTCAGCCCCCGCGGCTCTATTTCTGCTTCGGTAATTTTATTTCAGCCTGAACGGCTTATCTCTGCCTCAGCGGTACTATTGCAGCCTCAACGGCTCCCTCTGCCTCAGCGGCATCATAGCAGCCTCAACGGCTCTCTCTGCCTCAGTGGCATCATTGCAGCTTCAATGGCTCAGTCTCTGCCTCAGCGACATCTTTGCATCCTCATCGGCTCTCTCTCTGCCTCAGCGGTATATCGACGGGCACCAACATCCAAACTTCATGTCAAAAGTTGAAGACCCAAAGTCAGGTAGGGATCAGCCACTTGGGAGGTGACGCCCCTTTTGCCTTGCTAGGGTGGGCCCGCTTCGTCTCAGGAGCGAGGGGGCATCTGATGTGGCTGATTCAACGCCATTAGAGAACCGTGAAGGAAATTTGGAGCCCTGCTTCGGCCTTCGAGGTCCCCTCGGCCTTCGAGGTCCCTTCGGCCTTTGAGGTCCCTTCGGATATGGGCCACAATGACAGCATCTAGACTTGGCAACTAGGCCTTCCCCCCGTCTATCACCTTTTCTCTCTCCTTTGCATGGAGCCAGCTTCTATGCGGCCTCGAACACCGTTTCCATCTCATGCAGATGCCTGGGTTCCTCTGCTCTACTCCCAGCTGCCGAACTTTAGCCTCGACCAGCTTCAGCCTCGGTCAGCCTCAGCCTCGGCCAGCTTCAGCCTCGGCCAACATACCTCGATCAGCCTCAGCTTCGGCCAGCAGCATACCTCGACCAGCTTCAGCCTCGGCCAACATACCTCGGCCAGCCTCAGCCTCGGCCAGCTTCAGCCTCGGCCAACATACCTCGGCCAGCTTCAGCCTCGGCCAGCTTCAGCCTCGGCTAGCTTCAGCCTCGGCCACACAGGACAGCAGACGTGCGACGTGGGAGACACATCTGACAAATGCCGTAATGGCCGCCCATGCCCTGCAAGCCTGCAACAGCCTGCAGCAACCATCTAAATCAAGTGGCCACCCACTTTGACGAAACTTGACCCACCAACTATGAAGCCACCCATATTTGACGGGACATGGCCTGTACCTCTGACATGTCAAAGAAGGAAGCAAGCTCTGCCATTACTGCCATCACTTTAAATGCTCGTACAAGTGGCAGCACCCCAAGCCTCACAGACATTAGCTGACACTTCACCCATCAAAGTCATCATTATGAGGCCTCAACCACTCAAACCAGACAAACTCTAAGCATATATAAAATGGGTAAGAGGGACCCTCGATCAGATAACAAACTAAGAACTCACTACACTCTTAACGCTCATTCTTGCCCACAGATAGCATGGCTCTAAGCCTCTCTCTTCTTTCCTCTTTCGAGTTTCCTCAAGCTCACGGCTGTTGCTCAGAGGACTGACATGAGCGTCGGAGGATCTCCGCTGGAATCTTCGGCCTCCAGGACTTATTTGCAGGCCCATAGGTGCAAGAAGCTCGCCGGAGGATCCCAGGCTCATTGGAGGACGCTCGAGGGCGGTGATTTGGCGTCAACATCTTCTTGCTTCTTGCTTCTTCTTCTTGACTAACTGCATCTGCCTCTTGCTTCTTTTCCTTTATTAACAACATCTTATTTATTCTCCTTGACTAACAACATCTACCTTTTATTTCTTCTCCTTGGCTAAGTGCACTCATCTGAAATTACATCATAGATCTTCATATTTCTCCTTGGAGAAAAAATCCTTCGATGCCGAAGTTAGTCTTTAGAAAACCAAAGGAATATTGTCTAAACTTAAAAAAGAAAAGGGGCAGAGAAAGAAAATATAAAGTTGAAAGATAATTTTCCTTCCCAAAAGGATGCCTTCATCGTTTATTTAGAGACGTTTGGGATGGGTTAATCATATTAACCGATGGATTAAGTTTCTTGTTGATGAGTAGTATAAAATCACTTTTTGATCTTTATGCTTGGATCAATTGTATAGTTAGGGTGATACAAGTTGAACCATTCTGACCAATCAACTTAGGACTTTTTGATTTTTTAACTCCTCTTTATCCATTTATATTTTGCCATTTGTTGCTGTACCATCTTGGCACATATCTTCATCATAAGTTTTTGATTGTTTTACTATCATCATATAATTAAATTTCATCTTGCCACATATCTTCACCATATGTTTTTGATTATTTTACCTGATGACGCTCGATCACCTCTCCTGGACGTCGGGAACGGAGGCGCTCCTCGAATCCTCGCCTCGCCGGGTTGCCTGCAAGGAAGTCCCGGGGTCGGAGGGGGCTCCGGTGGGACCCTCCGATGGCCAAGTTAGTGACTGAGGTCACAGCTGAAGAAGGGCTCGAGTGAGCCCTGTTTTGGGTGGAGAAGAGGGGTCTCCGAGAAGAGGATCCCTTTTTTGAGTTTAGATGGCGATTTTGGGGGTTATCGCGCGTACCCGTTTGGTGAGTGAATTTACCCTTTTATAGGGGTTGGCACTGGCACAACCACGTGGGGTGGCGTGAAGTCAAAACGTCTGCAGAGCCCTTGCGTGAATCTGGGCTGGTTGGTGGGTTACATCCCATCAGCAGCGGGGCTATTGAGCGGCGTGCGTCTGGCGTTGTCGGGTGGCGCATGTCAGAGGAATGGATTCTTGAACCGCTGGGGCTGATTTGGCAGGAACTAGGGTCCTATCTTGTCAGGGCCGAGCTGGGTCAACCCGAGATGGCTGGGGCCTATCCCGTCGGTAAGGCAGTGCCGGGGTGGGGCCGAATCGGTGGACTAGGAGACGATGGGGCTGAATCGGGCTGGCCGGAGACGGCCTTGGCCGACTCGGCGGAACAGGAGATGCCGGGGCTGAGTCGGGCCGACCGGGGATGGCCTTGGCCGACTCGGTGGAACAGGGATGCCGGGGCTGAGTCGGGCCGGCCTGGGATGGCCTTGGCCGACTCGATGGGACTGGAGATGCCGGGGCCGAGTTGGACCGGCCTGGGATGGCCTTGGCCGACTCGGCGGAATAGGAGCCGCCGGGGCCGAGCCGGGCCGACCGGGGATGGCCTTGGCCGACTCGGTGGAACAGCAGATGCCGGGGCCGAGTCGGGCCGACCTGGGATGGCCTTGGCCGACTCGGCGGGACTGGAGACGCGGGGCCGAGTCGGGCCTGCCTGGGATGGCCTTGGCCAACTCGGTGGGACAGGAGCCGCTGGGGCTGAGTCGAGCCGGCCTGGGATGGCCTTGGCCGACTGGTAGAACAGGAGCCGTCGGGGCGAGTCGGGCCAGCCTGGGATGGCCTTGGCCGACTCGGTGGGACTGGAGACGCCGGGGCTGAGTCGGGCCTGCCTGGGATGGCCTTGGCTGACTCGGCGGGACTGGAGATGTCGGGGCCGAGTCAGGCCAGCCTGGGATGGCCTTGGCCGACTCGGCAGAATAGGAGCCACCGGGGCCGAGTCGGGCCGGCCGGGGATGGCCTTGGCCGACTCGGCGGAACAGCAGACGCCGGGGCCGAGTCGGGCCGGCCTGGGATGGCCTTGGCCGACTCGGCGGGACTGGAGACGTCGGGGCCAAGTCGGGCCTGCCTGGGATGGCCTTGGCCGACTCGGCGGGACAGGAGCCACCGGGGCCGAGTCGGGTTGGCCTGGGATGGCCTTGGCCGACTCGGCGGGACTGGAGACGCCGGGGCCGAGTCGCCTGAGAAGTAGGGGCCGCTTGGCGTGGAGACGCTGGGGCCGGCTAGCTTGGAGATGTCGTTGCCGGCCAGCAATGTGCCGGGGCCGGCTAGCCTGGAGACGCCGTGGCCGGGGACGGCTAGCCTGGAGAAGTAGGGGCCGCCTGGCATGGAGACGCCGGGGCCGGCTAGCTTGGAGACGCCGTGGTCGGCCAGCAATGTGCCGGGGCCGGCTAGCCTGGAGAAGTAGGGGCCGCCTGGTGGAGACGCCGGGGCCGGCTAGCTTGGAGAGGCCGGCCTTGGCGGGTGTTGGCCTTTGATGTGCCGGCCTCGGGGGCCGGTGCTGGGCCTGTCGCTGGAAGCCGACGCTGGAGGCCGACGCTGGCGGCTGGCGCTGGAGCCGACGCTGGCGGCTGGCGCTGGAAGCCGACGCTGGCGGCTGGCGCTGGAAGCCGACCTGGAGGCCGACGCTGGCGGCTTGCGCTAGAAGCCAATGCTGGAGGCCGTCGCTGGAGTTAGAGTCTGGGCCTTTGGGGCCGTCCAAAAAATTTTATTTTTCGTTGGGTCGACTGGCCCCATCAAATGCCCCCCACACTCCTTGAGCTTGCGTGCCCCGCATTGGCTAAGCAAAAGGAGTGTAGAACTTTTACCTTGGCACCTTGCACTGCTTTGGATGGACGTCTGTATGCCTTCTTTGGCCAGCCGAAGGCGGCCAGTAATCCTTCCCCGGCGCGGGGACCAGGAGTGAACCCCGTAGGGTGACCTGAGAGCGCAGCATCGTCAAGTTCCTTTTGAACTGGCTTGGGGGTTTGTGTTCCGCCCAAGTGGTGACTCAGCTGGGTACGGAGACTTTAGGGTCTTAACCAACTCGGGTGCACCGCCGTGCCGGGGCCGAGTGGTGTCCCTTGTGCCGCGATGCCAGTGAGATCATTTTGAACCAGCCTGGGGGTTTGTGTTTCGCCCAAGTGGCGACTCAGCCGGGTATGGAGCCTTTAGGGTCTTAACCAACTCGGGGGCACCGCCGTGCCAGAGCCGAGTGGTGTCCCGTGGGCCACGATGCCAGTGAGCTCCTTTTGAACCAGCCTGGGGGTTTATGTTCCGCCCGAGTGGCGACTCAGCCGGGTACAGAGCCTTTAGGGACTTAACCAACTCGAGGGCACCGCCGTGCTGGAGCCGAGTGGTGTCCCATGGGCCACGATGCCAGTGAGCTCCTTTTGAACCAGCCTGGGGGTTTGTGTTCTGCCCAAGTGGCGACTCAGTCGGGTACGGACCTTTAGGGTCTTAACCAACTCGGGGGCACCGCCGTGCCGGAGCCGAGTGGTGTCCCATGGGCCGCGATGCCAGTGAGCTCCTTTTGAACCAGCCTGGGGGTTTGTGTTCTGCCCAAGTGGCGACTCACCCGGGTACGGAGCCTTTAGGGTCTTAACCAACTCGGGGGCACCGCCGTGCTGGAGCCAAGTGGTGTCCCATGGGCCGCGATGCCAGTGAGCTCCTTTTGAACCAGCCTGGGAATTTGTGTTCCGCCCAAGTGGCGACTCAGCCGGGTATGGAGCCTTTAGGGTCTCAACCAACTCGGGGGCACCGCCGTGCCGGAGCCGAGTGGTGTCCCGTGGGCCGCGATGCCAGTGAGCTCCTTTTGAACCAACCTGGGGTTCGTCTGCCCCCCACGAAACTTGAGGGTGCCCACTCGGAAACTGACTTGGGTGCTGACGCGGAGTCGATCTTTGTTGCCAACGCGGAGTGGGTCTTTAGTGCCGATGCGGAGTCGGTCTTTGGTGCCGACGCGGAGTCGGTCTTTGGTGCCAATGCGGAGTTGGTCTTTGGTGCCAACGCGGAGTTGGTCTTTAGTGCCGACGCGGAGTTGGTCTTTGGTGCCGACGCGGAGTCAATCTTTGGTGCCGACGCGGAGTCATTCTTTGGTGCCGACGCGGAGTCGGTCTTTAGTGCCGACGCAACACGGAGTCGGTCTTTGGTGCGACGCGGAGTTGGTCTTTGGTGCCGATGCGGAGTGGTCTTTGGTGCCGACGCGGAGTCGGTCTTTGGTGCCGACGCGGAGTCGGTCTTTGGTGCCGTCAGTCTTTGGTGCCGACGCGGAGTCAGTCTTTGGTGCCGACGCGGAGTCGGTCTTTGGTGCCGATGCGGAGTCGGTCTTTGGTGCCAACGCGGAGTTGGTCTTTGGTGCCGACGCAGAGTCGGTCTTTGGTGCCGACGCGGAGTTGGTCTTTTGCTAAGAAGTACACTCATCCCAAGGGCATGATAAGACAAGGATATTTTGAATAATACTTTATTAAAGGATCAGCAAGCTACCGAGAGTACCGTCCGCGTTCCGAATGTGGGGGAGAAGCTTCCCATTTTGACGCCAGCTTGCTTCCTTCCATTGGGGCATTGTTGGGGTAAATCCGAGGCGTCGGAGGTGCCGACGCACCCGGGGCCGTGAGGTTCCCTCGAACGAACTTGCCCAAGTGGCCTTGCTGGACAAACTTTTCAATGGTCTTCTTCAATTGGCGGCAATCTTCGGTGTCATGCCCACAGTCTTGGTGATACCGACAGTAAAGCCCTTTGTTGTGGGGGTTTATTGACTTTAGGGGACGTGGGCGTTGAAAGTATGGCTCCTCCTCAATCTCTAGTAGGATGTGGGAGATCGGAGCCGTGAGAGGAGTAAACCGCACCTTAGGAACCAGCGCCTGGGGCCGTTGGTCAAAGCGACTGGGCGGCTTGGGAGGAAATTTGTTGGGGCCGCGGTCAGAGGATCATGGCCGCTTGGAGGGCTCGCGTCGAGATTTCCTGGGGGAAGCTCGACGTCATTCGGTCCCTCGCCGACAGGCCTCCCACCAGGGGGAGCCTCCCCTCGCCGACTGCTGACTGACGAGGGGAGCGGTCTGATACTGGGTGGCCATGAACTGTGGTTGCTGGAGGCCGTGAATCATGGCAGTGAGATTCTGGACTTGCTGGAAAAGAGTCGCCAACCGCTCTGCTGTTTGGACAGCGGCGTCCGGCGGCGAGCAAGCCACCGGAGGGTCGGCAGTAGGGGGAATGGCCTCCTGCTGTCCAGTTGGCGGGGGAAGCCCCGCTGGGCAGCTGATGGAGGCGTCCTGAGCTCGGGTCACCACCATGGCTCCTAGAAGAAGAGGGGGGATGAAAGATGTAGCTCAGGAAGGACGTTCGCTACTTTTTCTTATGCCCCCCTTCCTGGCGTGCCAATCTGATGACGCTCGATCACCTCTCCTGGACGTCGGGAACGGAGGCGCTCCTCGAATCCTCGCCTCGCCGGGTTGCCTGCAAGGAAGTCCCGGGGTCGGAGGGGGCTCCGGCAGGACCCTCCGACGGCCAAGTTAGTGACTGAGGTCACAGCTGAAGAAGGGCTCGAGTGAGCCCTGTTTTGGGTGGAGAAGAGGGGTCTCCGAGAAGAGGATCCCTTTTTTGAGTTTAGATGGCGATTTTGGGGGTTATCGCGCGTACCCGTTTAGTGAGTGAATTTACCCTTTTATAGGGGTTGGCACTGGCACGACCACGTGGGGTGGCGTGAAGTCAGAACGTCTGCAGAGCCCTTGCATGAATCTGGACTGGTTGGTGGGTTACGTCCCATCAGCAGCGGGGCTGTTGGGCGGCGTGCGTCTGGCGTTGTCGAGCGGCGCATGTCAGAGGAATGGATTCTTGAACCGCTGGGGCTGATTTGGCGGGAACCGGGGGTCCCATCTTGTCAGGGCCGAGCTGGATCGACCCGAGATGGCTGGGGCCTATCCCGTCGGCAAGGCAGTGCCGAGGTGGGGCCGAATCGGCGGACTAGGTGACGACGGGGCCGAGTCGGGCTGGCCGGAGACGGCCTTGGCCAACTCGGCGGAACAGGAGACGCCGGGGCCGAGTCGGGCCGGCCGGGGATGGCCTTGGCCGACTCGGCGGAACAGGAGACGCCGGGGCCGAGTCGGGCCGGCCTGGGATGGCCTTGGCCGACTCAGCGGGACTGGAGATGTCGGGGCCGAGTCGGGCCGGCCTTGGATGGCCTTGGCCGACTTGGCGGAACAGGAGCCGCCGGGGCCGAGCCGGGCCGGCCGGGGATGGCCTTGGCCGACTCGGTGGAACAGCAGACACCAGGGCCAAGTTGGGCCGGCCTGGGATGGCCTTGGCTGACTCGATGGGACTGGAGACGCCGGGGCTGAGTCGGGCCTGCCTGGGATGGCCTTGGCCGACTCGGCGGGATAGAAGCCGCCGGGGCTGAGTCGGGCCGGCCTGGGATGGCCATGGCCGACTCGGCGGAACAGGAGCCGCCGGGGCCGAGTCGGGCCGGCCTGGGATGGCCTTGGCCGACTCGGCGAGACTGGAGACGCCGGGGCCGAGTCGGGCCTGCCTGGGATGGCCTTGGCCGACTCGGCGGGACTGAAGATGCCGGGGCCGAGTCGGGCCGGCCTGAGATGGCCTTGGCCGACTCGGCGGAACAGGAGCCGCCGGGGCCGAGTCGGGCCGGCCGGGGATGGCCTTGGCCGACTCGGCGGAACAGCAGACGCCGGGGCCGAGTCGGGCCGGCCTGGGATGGCCTTGGCCGACTCGGTGGGACTGGAGACGCCGGGGCCGAGTCGGGCATGCCTGGGATGGCCTTGGCCGACTCGGCGGGACAGGAGCCGTCGGGGCCGAGTCGGGCCGGCCTGGGATGGCCTTGGCCGACTCGGCGGGACTGGAGACGCCGGGGCCGAGTCGCCTGGAGAAGTAGGGGCCGCCTGGCATGGAGACGCCGGGGCCAGCTAGCTTGGAGACGCCGTGGCCGGCCAGCAATGTGCCCGGGCCGGCTAACCTGGAGACGCCGTGGCCGGGGACGGCTAGCCTGGAGAAGTAGGGGCCGTCTGGCGTGGAGACGCCGGGGCCGGCTAGCTTGGAGACGCCGTGGCCGGCCAGCAATGTGCCGAGGCCGGCTAGCCTGGAGACGCCGTGGCCGGGGATGGCTAGCCTGGAGAAGTAGGGGTCGCCTGGCATGGAGACGCCGGGGCCGGCTAGCTTGGAGAGGCCGGCCTTGGCGGGTGTTGGCCTTTGATGTGCCGGCCTCGAGGGCCGGCGCTGGGGTCTGTCGCTGGAAGCCGACGCTGGAGATCGACGCTGGCGGCTGGCGCTGGAAGCCGACGCTGGAGGCCGACGCTGGCGGCTTGCGCTGGAAGCCGACGCTGGAGGCCGTCGCTGGAGTTAGAGTCTGGGCCTTTGGGGTCGTCCAAAAAAATTTATTTTTTGCGGGGTCGACTGGCCCCATCATCATCATATACTAATTAAAATTTGATTTTCGGTGATAACTTGCTGATAGAAATCAAGTGATACGAACTCTCATCTACTTAGGCTGCCCTGTTTCCTTTGTCTAAACATAGGTGACATAAATCGGGCTCGAAAAGGAGGACGGAGAATAGAGCTGGGATATGAGGAGAGAGAGCAAAAGAACGGCAGCATCATCTGCTACAAGATCCGCATGCCAGGACAAAGAGAAATTGATGTGAAAGAGAGCGAGTTCATAGTTAAGAACGTGCAGGGTCTTCCCCACTCCGAACTGGGGATTTCATCTAACCCCAGAATTATTCCCTTCCAAACAACCTTTTAGCTTGCTCCACATCCCACCCGTAACAGCACATCTTGGACACACCATTAATAAGGCCGCTCTCTCATATGTTTTGGTACATGAAGTCCATCGAGCTGCTATCGAACAGCTAAACCCCACCCCACCCCACCCGACCTTGGCCCCCCCATGGAAAACAACTAGTTTAGATTTAGATAAAGGTTTTGATAACGGTGTCGTGCTATTTTATTGTAGGGAACTTCGGTGAAACCACCAACAACATTTGTTTTCATTTTCCGTCTTTCCCACTCCTGTGCTCGGATCAACCCGCCAAGAGTCTCCAGAATTGAACCCCATTATTTCTTGCCATTTGAATTCTATCATCAACCGTTATAACAGTAATAGAGGTTGCACGATTTTACATTATTAATTTAATATTAAAATAACAACTATTGTAATAAAACCACACTCATCAAGCTTCATCTCAGCTTATAACCTCCAATTATTCTCTCACATGGAAATGACAATTAATTATCTAAACCATGAATCACCTAATAAAAAATTTATTTGTTTCATCTATGATATGAATAAAAAATAATGACAATTATTTTTTTTTGTCGTAGCAGAATGTTGAAAAGTAAGCAATCCCATATCTATCACTGCAGCATTGCTTTTTTTTTTTTCCTTCCGAATAAAGATGGGCATTGAGTCGTGCTTGACATAGCCCAACCCAGGCCCACCAAGCCGAAGAAAAAAAAAAAAAGTGATCATACCGGGCACGCACGGGCGGTTATTAACAGGCCATGCCGGACATGACCCATTAAACAGGCCCTACCTTCTCCTTTCTCTTTCTCTGTTTAAACCTTGGGAAGCAACCAATGTTGCCGCCAGTCTCCTCTCACCCCCTCCCTTCCTTCTTCACCCTCCACCACCAACACCTCCGCTCCCTCTGTTGACTTTTTGAAAAGTTAAAAAAAAAAAAAGGAAGTTAAGGCCCACGCGAGCATTTAAAGCTCGCGTGGGACGCTAGCTGAACGCTAGCGAGCGTTCGCGGAACGCTCGCCAGCGAGCTTCGCGGAATGCTCGCGAGCATTCCGTGATTTCCGCAAACGCTCGAGCGTTGCTCGAGCGTTCCGCTTCACAAGGAGAAATGATCATTTTTTTTAATATAAATATCTGGATAAACTAAAGAAAATAAGCAGTGAACATAGAAGGTAGAAAAAAAAAATCCTTAAAAAAATTCCATTGCTGCAAATCTTGTTGCTGTTGCTGCAAATCCGATCTTGTTGCTGCAAATCTTTGAAGATCTTGTTGCTGCAAATCCTTGAAGATTCTGTTGTCTGTTGCTGTAAATCTTTGAAGATCTTGTTACTACAAATCCTTGAAGATTCTATTGTCTGTTGCTCAAATTTTGTTGCTGCAAATCCTTAAAGATTCTGTTGTTGCAAATCCTTGAAGATTCTGTTACTGAAATCCTTGAAGATCCTGTTGCTGCAAATCCTGATGCTGTCTCAACAAGGAGTCTAAACAAGAAAATCTGTCTCAACCAACAACCGGTGGTAAAAGATTTATTTAACTATTTTATTATTTATTTGGGTATCTGAAGAATCACTGGGTTTGAACCTCCACCCGATCGTGCTCGCGGTAGGAGGATCGAATTAAATCAGGTCGTTGTATCTTGGGGACAATTTGCCAACAACCCGCATGAGGGGGCAAAAACTTGTCCTTAGGGCAGTGTTTAACACGCCTCGACCAGTTTAATTCCTTTAAATTTAAATTTAAATTTAAATTTTGAGTATAAATTTTCTGATTAATTTTCTAGCATTTTTCTAATAAAGGAATTTTGTAAAAGAAAAATATAATTTTTCTAACAGCTAAGGACAAGTTTTTATCATTAGAAAGTGCTAGATTTCATTATAAGTATTAAAAAAAAATTTAAACTCAAATTTAAAATTGAATTATTTGAGTTAATTATTGCTTAGTGGTTTGATTATTATTGTAAATAGTTTCTAGATTTAATTATTTTGAATTTAAATTTAAAATCTAGAAATATCTGAAAAATCATTAATTTGAAAAATTCAAATACTTTTTGGTTGTGCAGAACGAATTAAGAAACCAATTTTTTTCAAATGGGTTCTGATGATCTTAGTGCAATTAAACCAGAAAAATTTAATGGATCATTCTTTAGGAGGTGGCAAAGCCAAGTGAAATATTGGCTTACCACTTTAGGTTTATTTTCTGCCATAAAATTTTCAGATCCCAAATCTAATAGTCAACAAGGTTCTTCTAGTATAGTTGATACGTCATCTTCATCAAAAACACCCCAAGAAATAGATTTTCATTGTAGACATAGAATTTTAAGTGTCATATCTGATAATTTTTATGATGTCTACCTTCCAACTAAAACTGCTAAGAAACTATGGGATGCTCTTGAGGCTGAATATGGGATGGTTGATGCTGGTCTAGATAGATTCACTATCTCAAAATTTTGAAAGTACATAATAGTATATTCCAAACCCATTAGCATTCAAATTCATGAATTTCAAGATTTTCTTAGAAAGTCAGAATTGACTGGTTGTAGTTTTTCTGAAACTATAAGGTCCAAGCCTTAGTAGATTCCCTTCTACCTTCTTGGTCATCCTTTACTCGAGAGCTTAGCCATAAGCAAGGTAGCTTGACCCTAACAGAAGTGATTAACTCTATTAGGATAGAAGAGGAACACCGACTTAAGCTAAATCAAAATCAAAAGACCGACCTTGGACCTAAAATCAATCTGACCGAGTCAAATCCAACTCCAAATCAATTCAAACCTAGGAGAAAGAATTTTAAGAAGAAAAAATTTCAATCTAGATCCAACCAATCATACAAACCTCCTCAGAACCGATCAAATCATAACCGACCGAATCAGAAGTCAAAGAATTATAAAGGCACATTGTGCTTTGTGTGCGGAAGGACAAATCATGTGGCAAAGGACTGCTACCACCGAAAGACTGAACCATTGAGGAAATCATCCAAACCACAAGTTAACATGGTTGAGAGTGGTGCTGAGCCTTCTTTTAGGTCGATAAATTCAAAATTCTTAATTAACTCAACCCAATCTTCTTGTGATTGGTGGCTTGATTCAGGAGCTAATGTTCATGTTTGTTTTGATCGCTCCTGGTTCTTCACCTTTCAGGAATCAAGTGGAGGAGGTGTGACACTTGGGAATAACTCTTCAGCACAAGTGCTTGGGAAAGGTCAAGTGGATCTAAAGATGACATCTGAAAAAATCCTGGTCCTTCATGAAGTGCTGTTAGTTCCTAGTGTTAGAAGAAATCTGATTAGTGGATCTCTTCTTATATCTAGAGGATATAAAATTATTCTAGAGTCAAATAAAGTTGTAATTACTCGTAATAATGAGTTTGTTGGTAAAGGTTTTGTATGTGAAGGTCTTTTTAAATTAAATGTATCCTCTAAGTTATCTAATAAAAGTTCTCTTCTTTTTAATGTTGAATCTTCAAATGTTTGGCATAATAGACTTGGTCATGTGAATTTTGATCGTATTCATTACATGACAAATCTTAATCTAATTCCTAATGTTCATATTGATAGAAAGTTTAAATGTGAGATTTGTATTCAAGCTAAGATGCCTAGAAAACCTTTTAAATCAGTAAATAGGAGTTCAACACTTCTTGAATTAGTCCATAGCGATGTATGTGACTCTATCAAGTTTCCTACACGGGGAGGAAGTCGTTACTTTGTAACATTCATAGATGACTTCTCAAATATTGTCACATATATTTGATAAAATCTAAGGATGAAGTATTAGATAAGTTTAAGATTTATAAGGTAGAAGCTGAAACCCAAACTGAGAAAAAGCTTAAGAAATTTAGGTTAGATCGCGGTGGTGAATATACTTCAAATGAAATGACTCTATTTTGTCAAGAATATGGGATTATTCATGAAGTTACACCACCATACTCTCCTCAGTCTAATGGTGTAGCTGAATGAAAAATTGTACATTAATGGATATGGTTAACTCAATGTTAATAAGTTCAGGCGTACCTAAGAACTTGTGGGGGGAAGCTCTTTTAGCTGCATGTTATATTTTAAATAGGATACCCTTTAAGGATAGTCCTAAAACACCTTTTGAGCTTTGAAAAGGTAGAACACCCAGGCTAGATTATCTTAAAGTGTGGGGATGCTTAGCTAAGGTAGGAATACCTGAACCTAAGAGAAGAAAAATAGGACCTAAAACTGTAGATGCTATCTTTATAGGTTATTCCTTAGATAGCAGTACAAATAGGTTCCTAGTGATAAACTCTGATATAAGTGGCATCTCAAATAACACTCTTATCGAATCTAGAGATGCTACTTATTTTGAAAATGTTTTTCCTTTCAAGAACCAAGTACCAAATCAACTCTCTTCTAATCCTTTCTTGGTTCATGATTCTTTTGAAGCTGGTTTCTCTAATGAGTCAAGGAAAAGGAAAAGATCTAATCCTAAAGGTGAACCTTCTGAACTTAGAAAAAGTTCAAGGATAAGGAAAGAAAAAGATCTTGGTGAATGTTTCTTTACTTTCCTAGTCGAAGGCGAACCTTCTTCTTTTTCAGAGGCAATGTCTTCTCCTGATGCTCCTTTTTGGAAGGAAGCTATCCTTTCTGAATTTAATTCAATCTTACAAGATGAAACTTGGATCTTATCGAATTTACCCCATGGAAGCAAACCTTTAGGGTGTAAGTGGGTATTTAAGAAGAAATTTAGACCTGATGGTTCAATAGAAAAGTATAAGACTAGATTAGTAGCCAAAGGGTATAACCAAAAGAAATGGTTAGATTTCTTTGATACATATTCTCCTGTAGCTAGAATAACAACCCTTAGATCACTACTTGCTATTGCTTCCATTCATAAGTTAATCATTCATCAAATGGATGTGAAGACTGCGTTCCTAAATGGAGATCTTAAGAAGGAGATCTATATGGAACAGCCTGAAGGTTTTATTGTAAAGGGACAAGAAGACAAGGTTTGTAAACTTATCAAGTTCCTTTATGGTCTTAAACAGCTCCTAAACAATGGTATGAGAAATTTGATCAAATTATTCTATCTTTTGGATTTCAAATCAATAATCATGATAAGTGTGTGTATTCTAAGATCGTCGATAATGATTGTGTAATCCTTTGCTTATATGTCGATGATATTTTAATTTTTGGAACATCTCTTGAAATTATTTCAAGTGTTAAATCTTTCCTCTCTTCTAAGTTTGACATGAAAGATTTAGGTGAAGCGGATGTAATCCTAGGGATGAAGCTTATCAAGTCCCATGAAGGGATAGCTCTCTCTCTTTCTCATTCTATAGAAAAAATGATCAAAAAGTTTGGTTATTCTAATCTTAAATCAATATCTACTCCTTTTGATCCTAGCTTTCACCTAAAGAAAAATTTAGGTGACCCAATTAATCAATTAAAGTATTCTCAAATTATAGGATCTCTCTTGTATGTAGCAAACAGAACAAGACCTGATATTGCCTATGCTGTAGGAAGGCTAGTAGATATAATCAAAATCCTGATCAATCTCATTGGGTAGCCTTAGAAAGAGTGTTCCGATATTTAAAGGGATCACTTAATCTCTCTTTGATGTTCACTGAATACCCTGAGGTGGTTGAGGGTTACAGTGATGCTAATTGGGTCATTGATTCTCATGATTTAAAATCAACTACCGGATACATTTTTCTTCTTGGCGGTGCTGCTATTGCCTGGGGATCCACTAGGCAAACTATTATTTCTAGAAGCACCATGGAGGCTGAGTTGATAGCTCTGGATACCACTTGTAATGTGGCAGAGTGGATAAAAATCTAATATCAGAGCTACCTTTGGTACCTAAGCCAGTTCCAGCTATATCTATCCATTGTGATAATAAGGCCGCAATTGAACTGATAAATCAAAAGAGTACCAATAAAAAGATGAATCGCCATATACGGTTTCGTCATAAGTCTATAAGACAACATAAGAAAAATGATGTTATCTCTTTGGAATTTGTCAAATCTGAGAAGAATTTGGCAGATCAATTAACCAAGGGATTATCTAGGAGTGGAGTCCTAGATTCATCGAGGGGGATGGGGCTTAAGCCCATTATTTGGTCACCAGCAGTGGATACCCAACCTCTGTGATTGGAGATCCCATGAATGAGATTCAATGTGGTAGAAACAAAGCTGATTGAGTGATCGTGTTAGAGCACAAATTTTGAAAAAAAATTTGAACCCATCCCTATGATGAGTGCTCTTATAAAGTGACAAAGTAAATTTGTGTAAGGTTGAGTGATTCTCTTAATGGATCCGAGGTAGGTTATCTGCAGGGTATTAGTCATAAATACCCTTGGAGGATTCACCTATATGAGAATTGTCATATGAGGCCGTGACTAAAGGTTTGGGCTAACCTTCAGAAATTCTCATGAAAAATCAAGGTACTAAGCGCAAGGCCTTTAATATGCGCTGACTGTTTAAACCCAATTGATTCATGCTGTGTGTGTGATTAGTAGAAGTCTGAGTCAAGGACCTAGTTCAAGGTCTAATCCACTATGGTTCCTTCAGATGTATACAATCAATACTAAGTGAGGTTCAAGTCCATAGGACACCTCACCTATTGCGCAGTATAAGATACCCTAATTTTTTTTAAATTTTATTATTTATTTTATTTTATTTTTAACTTTTGTGGGGGATTGTTGACTTTTTGAAAAGTTAAAAAAAAAAAGGGAAGTTAAGGCCCACGCGAGCATTTAAAGCTCGCGTGGGACGCTAGCGGAATGCTCGCCAGCGAGCTTCGCGGAACGCTCGCCAGCGAGCTTCGCGGAACGCTCGCGAGCGTTCCGTGATTTCCGGAAACGCTCGAGCGTTTGCTCGAGCGTTCCGCTTTTCCTTCCGTTTGGGAAGGAACGATCACAAGGAGAAACGGTCATTTTTTTTAATATAAATATATGGATAAACTAAAGGAAATAAGCAGTGAACATAGAAGGCAGAAAAAAAAATCTTTAAAAAAATTCTATTGCTGCAAATCCTGTTGCTGTTGCTGCAAATCCGATCTTGTTGCTGCAAATCTTTGAAGATCTTGTTGTTGCAAATCCTTGAAGATTCTGTTGTTTGTTGCTGTAAATCTTTGAAGATCTTGTTACTGCAAATCCTTGAAGATTATATTGTCTGTTGCTGCAAATTATGTTGCTGCAAATCCTTAAACAAATCCTTGAAGATTATGTTACTGTAATCCTTGAAGATCCTGTTGCTGCAAATCCTGATGCTGTCTCAACAAGGAGTCTAAACAAGGAAATCTGTCTCAACCAATAACCGATGGTAAAAGATTTATTTAACTATTTTATTATTATATTTGGGCATCTGAAGAATCACTGGGTTTGAACCTTCACCCGATTGTGCTTACGGTAGGAGGATCGAATCAAATCAGGTCGTTGTACCTTTGGGACAATTCGCCAACAACCTGTACGAGGAGGCAAAAACTTGTTCTTAGGATAGTATTTAATACGTCTCGACCAGTTTGATTTCTTTTAATTTTGATTTAAGTTTAAATTTTAAGTATAAATTTTCTGATTAATTTTTTAGTATTTTTCTAATAAAAAAATTTTGTAAAAAAAAAATACAATTTTTCTAACACCCTCCGTGTCTTCAACCGCCTCCTTCCCCAACTCGCCGCCCACGGCTTCTCCTGCCAGATCCACCGTCCGCATTCCGCCCACGTCTTGGTCCGCCGCTTCATCGTAGCCACCGCTAACACCGTCGCCCGCTTCTTCCCCTCCTCCATTCCCCTGTTTATTCCCCAAACCATCGTCTTCCGATCTCTCGTCTGGCCTCTTCTTCTCCCCTCCTCCCTTCCCTGCCTCTGTTCTCCATTGCTCAAGGATCCACAGCCATAGCCTCTTCTTCTCCATCACCATTTCTTCTCCACCATCTTTCGATATTTAGAGCTGGCCTCCTTCTTGTACCTCCTCCATCGTTGGATTCTCATCGCCGCCTTCACCTCTCCCGTCCCGTCAGCACGGTCCAAGATCTTATGGGCCGTGCCTGGGCTGTCTAAACCGTGCCAGCCTAGACCCGAGCCGTGCCGAGCTTGGTCCATGGACTGAGCTTTTCAAGCCTGGCACGGTCTAATACTGTAGCTATTGAGCCATATTTAGCAAGGCCTGATTCGTGCTAAACTATACCAGGTTATGGATGGTCCGATCCAGTATCCACCTCTACTTTCAAACCATATCTCAGACGCTTCGTTTGTAATTGGCGACGACGCAAACCACATTTGTTGCACCAGTTGCATCATCTTGCCTTCAAAAACAACCAGGTGAAGCCTTGGAAGCGCATTTTTAAATGTTTAGACCTAAATGTTTTAGGTCAGACGGTTCCACCACCTTTCTGTAAGAGAGAACAGAGGAGTAAAATAATTGCAAGGCAGTTTGCAAAATAAAATTTTCTTTTAGATCTCCAGAATATTTGGTCAAAGATGAAACAACGACATCATTATATAATAGCACGGTTCAGACTAGATGATGAACCACCTGTCCAAGTTCCAGTCCGGATTGGTTTTTTTTTTTTTTTGGGTCGTGCAGTCAATCCAAGACATTTTACTCGATTAACTGAGGACAGAACCAAGAGAAGGATGGAAAGTCTCTCCTCCAAAGCCCACCAAACTAAAAGCAGCATTTCTATCAAAGGCAACGAGTAGACGACAAACCCATCGCACTACTTCATATTCTCCACCAGACTCCCCTCCAAATGCTAACCTCCACCCTCCCTTGGAGGATCCTCCCACCCCTATCTCCCTTTCAAAAGTGGCTTTACTCCTGCTCCCATCCACCAAACCAACTCCTTAGATAGCTCCAAAAGCCTTTCCCTCTTGGCCTTTGCAGCCCCCCACTTGATTCTCCTCTCTCCTTGACATCATCCAGGATCAATCAAAGGGCACAAAATCATATAATATGAATGCAAGAGGACACCACCCATTCCCTATAAATAACATGCACAGCCACCCCACACCCTTAAAAACAAACATACACTCCCATCAATCTCAACATCTCTCAACCACCAATCAATCCACTGTGCATTGGAGCCGGTTCACACTGGTCTCATGAGGAGGCAAAACACTGACCCTGTTGTTCACTCCTCCATTGCTCTCCTGCAGGAGAGATTCAGGCAATTACAGAGAGTCAAAGAGAAAAGGGAGGAAAGAGAGCTCATGAGAGTGCCTGCACCAGAGGGGGATCGCCCGAGCTCTAGTGCTACTAGCTGTGAGCAACCCAAGTGGTTCCTCCACCCGGATTTGGTTCGTCCTTCCAGGCCTCTCCATGGTTCTCCATCCCAACAGCTTGATACCAGAGGCAATCACCCTGAATTCGAGGTTCTTGAGACCTCACTCTCAATGAGCGTGTGGCCCAATAAGCCCAGAGCTAATGGCTCAGTTCACTGCAACGAAACAGATGTTGACACTTCTCTTCACCTGTAACAATCTCAAACGCCTTTCCAATTTTTCATCTCTGGTTTTCATTACTTTTCCCGGTGCTTCTGTTTTCTTTCCTTTCCCATCCTATTTTCAGTGATGCAAGGAGAATTAAAAGAGAGATCTGCAGTGCCATGTAAAATTACTAGTTATCTTTATTATTACGATCATATCTGTTGTATTTTTTATTAAGCACATAGCGCTTTAGAGCCTTCTTCCATTGTATCCTAGAATTGGATTTGATGAGGGTGGTCTTCTTCAAGTTTCTCCAGGGGATTACACTGGTTCCTCTTTTTGATGACTTTGCTGGAAACCAGACATTCTTCTACACCCAATGTTTCCAGGTCTGCAACTTTGTTATTGTGAATTTCTTTAAAACAGACTTTGTTAACTTTTCTTGCATTAGCTTCCAGTATCTGAGTAAATTAGCAACCCCAACCACATGAGATGCAATGAAAGTAAATGGCGTGGTCAAAATAACGGAAAATTTCTTCTCTTGTAGTAGGATACTTTGAAGTAAGCCCCACCATACCAAATAATAACTACAATGAAAGCGTTGCTGCCTTAACATTGACTTCTGTAGCTATGATCGAAAATCAGCAGAAACAAAGAAAGTCTTAAGATTACATGAAGATAAACTAGAAAAAAGAGGTTATATACATGAAGATAAACTAGAAAAAGAGGTTATCTCAGGAAAGCATTATCTTCAGAGCAGTCTGATGCATAGTTAATCCATTTAATCATAAGCAAACTGTGGATGATAGGATGCGATCTCATTCATAATTCAATTAGGTTTAATATGAATATAGGAGAGAACTGAGAATTCTGATTAAATGTTCATTCAGTTGTCTTATATGTGATAAATATATTGTCTTGCTTTCTCCCAGATACTTCTATGGAAAATATTTCTTCCTCTTCTGTAAGATAAATGCATCTCATTATTATCATCACATTTATAAACTATTTCATCTGCAAATATTCTATAATTCAACTTAAAATTTGAATTTTAACTATACAAATTATAATGAAAATCTAACACTACCCTAAGTGACTACCTTTGTTATGAGAACAATTATGAAACAGCGGCCAAAATCTAAACTGCAAGACCCAACAAATGAGACTAACTATATCTGATGGAGTTAT
This sequence comes from Calamus simplicifolius, assembly GCA_900491605.1. Lineage (NCBI taxonomy): Eukaryota > Viridiplantae > Streptophyta > Magnoliopsida > Arecales > Arecaceae > Calamus > Calamus simplicifolius. Next base: position 1,383,836 of record UESW01003929.1, read on the forward strand.
TAAACAGCTGAAAGCAAGCAAGATGCATCTTAAAACATCGCATGAGACCAGCGTTCAGATGTTAAGATCTTCCTTAGAGAAATAATCATCAATGCATTTAGTACATTATCGAACTATTTGAAGTGCGAAGTACTCATTGTCCAAAGAAGAAAAATCTGAACACTGAAAGAAGAAAAAAAAAATAAAATAAAAGAAGACATGCAAACACTGGAAGCAGCCAAATACTAAATACAAGAAAAAAAATGCTTGCTATATTACAATTGTACATTATGTGTCAGAAATTTGGAGATGAAGATGGAAGGAAAAAGGTAGGAAGGAATTCCAATCACTACATAGACAATTATAAAATTCAATTAAAAGAATACGGTAGCCTACAGAAGTATTGTCAGTTGCAATTATGAACTGTTTCCTGTCATTTCTAGTCCTTTGCTTAGGTAGTGTTTGATATTGGGGATAAGGAAGGATATCCCCTGAATATCCCTCCTTATTCCCAAATACTATAGCTAGAAGGGATAGGTCTGAAAAAATTTAACTAGAGGGGATAACCCATGGTTAACCATGGTTAACCATGGGTTATCCCTTGAACTTATTCTCTAGGGAACTCAGGAACAACTAATGTTATCCCTTGATGGCAAACTTGTAATTTTAAAAAAATGCTTATTCCCTCAACTATCCCCTGGATAAATGCTATCCCATACATTTATCCAGGAATATCTTTTAGGCTATCAAACACTACCTTAGGTAGTGTTTGATAGAAAAAATATTATCCATGGATAAGTGTACGGGATAAAGTTTGTCCCCTAGTTATCCCTAGGGATATCCCTTGGCTATCCCATTGATCATATCAAATGCAAAAAGGTAAATCCATAGGATAACTTTTTTTTACTCTTATTTGGAGGGATAACCAGCTATTCCTGCATTCTCTAGGGAATAAATTAAGGGGATATCCCATGGTTAACCATGATTAACCATGGATTATCCCTTTAGTTAACTTTATTCCCAGCTATCCCTTATAGTTATGGCTTTTGGGGATAAGAGGGAATATCCAGGGGATATCCCCTCTTATCCCCTATTTCAAACACTACCTTAAAGAATAGATCGGGGTACAAACTTGTTCTATCGCAGCCAACTGACAGGTTCCACATGTAGGTTGGGAGAATATGGGGGTTAGGAAATAAAACCAAGATTACAATTAAATTAGATGGAAGCCAAGCAAGAAGCATCCAACTGCAATTGATCAGCTATTACTTTGCAAAGAAAATCATATACAGAATGGGCTTGAATATTAAGGATGCAACCATGCTAGGATATGCATGTGCACACACAAAGGCATTACATTGATGGAAATTAATGCATAACATAAATTAACCATGTAATTTCAGGTTTTCCAGTAAATATTATGAAAAAAAATTAAATCAATGGTCCACATATATAATTATGTAATTCTTCAAGCCAATGATCAGCTTTGCAACAATAAGAGCATAGATAGTTCTAATATATCTAGATCATTGCATCCGATCTTGACATATCTCCAATAAGAATATATTGATGAGCACTTTTTCAGAACATTTTTATGTTAATGCTCTTTTTCAACATATGTATGTTCAAGTGAATGCAACAAAATAATATACTTCATGATCAAGGGTTTAAGTGCCAGCGAAGCAGCCTGTATGGCACATGTTGTGCCTTGCCAAGTCAACACATGTTCCATGCCATGTTGGAAAAAAAAAGGGACTTAAAAGCCTTTACACAAAAAAAAAAAAAAAAAAAAATTCAAAAGGTTTTAGTCATTGTTCTTAGCATGGACATAGTCATTGTTCTTAGCATCTTGCAATCCATGATCCAGACTATGTAACTGGACAAAATAGATTTTGACTAACCAAATCAAATGTGTGGAAGCATTAATTTAGATCATAATATCCAGAATTAGATGGTAAGTTTCGAATTGTGGTAATATGATCCTTTGGAACAAATTAAAGACCTAGATCTAGATCATGCAATAAACAATACAAGAATAACCATCTTCAAAGATTCATTTATCACTTCAACTTCTAAAATGACAAATAAATCATTGATGAGCTTCTAAAACTTAGAATTAGCAATCTCCTTAGATTTTCAATAAAAGAAAGAAGATAGATGCCTTCAACATTTCTTAAAAAATTAATTCCTTCCCTTTTACATTTTTCTACCTAAAAAGAGAAACTATGTTGCTTTCCAGAGGGCAAAAAATGCTTTGTCATGTTATAACCAAAATTAGAATTTTGGTTTCTTTCTTTTGTAAAGATAAGAAACATCATTATAAACATGCTATATAAGGTTCAAATATAGTGGACACAATAGAAAACTTTGTTTGCCATCAAGAGATGAAGAAAAGGAAAAGATTTTGAGAATCAAAACTGATAATGACGGTAATGACAAATAATAGCATATTGTGTATCTTTATCCTAGTTTTGTAGGCCCAAGCATTACTGTTTTTGGATCAAATTAAGATATCCAAAGACTTATCAATAGCACATACTATATTGAACAATTAAACATGGCCTTTATATCTTGGACAAGATATAGATTATGATTGCTGCAAAGAGAAACTTTTATATCCTAGTAACTGTCTTGTTATTCATCAAACTTGTAACGACCCGGGCTTTCGTTACAAGAAAGCAAGATGGACAAGGTTCACACCAACTTGGGCCATCACAGTCCAAAAAGGGATCCAATTAGTGCATTGTCCTTCTTACTTTACTACATATAATTCACTTGATCAACTCCCAATTATCCGATGTGGGACTATTGGGAGGGGCATCACAATCTACCCCCCTTAATAGAGGCGACGTCCTCGTCGCCAGGGGTAATTGATCACAACCACCAGGCAGGATTCTAGAGGTAACCCCCACAGGTTCAAGAGGTGGCTCCCATCCCCCATGGATGTAGCATTTTGCCCTGTGTGGCACTTAGCTCCTGCACTTCCGACTGATGCATGGCTTTGTTACTATATTGTAACGATCCGAGCCCATGGGCCCATTTCATTACAAGAAAGCAAGACAGACAAGGTTCACATCAACTTGAGCCACCACAGCCCAAAAAGGATCCAATTTGGTGCATTGTCCTTCTTACTTTACTACATATTCACTTGATCAACTCCCAATTATCCGATGTGGGACTATTGGGAAGGGCATCACAAAACTACTACGATACAACAAGGATTCTTACTTTACATGTTCACCATTTAAGAGAAATGGAAGGAATCTTATGATATGCAATCCAAACAAGCCATATGTATAATTTATGATACAATCCTAATATTTTAAATATCAAACTTTGTGGAATTACAAATTTTCCCCTTAGATCATTATGATTCCCACAACCGATAAGCCCAGCCCAACCCAAATTGGTCATGGATATTAGCCAAACCCATCTCCCAAGCCCCCCTTTATTATTCTTGTGTGCGGCACCAAGCCCCAATCCACCCCTTCTTTCACCCTTGTCCCATTTTCTACCATTCGTCATATATTTGGTAAGATCTCCCTCTTTTAATTCTCGTTGTCCTCTCTCTTGGAATTTTTCCTTTCCTTAAGACAACACTAGTGCATGTATCCATGTGTAAGGAAAGGTGACCAACATGTTCGATAGAGATTAAATTCGAGGCCTTGACTTCTAGGCAGAGGCATGATTAAGGTAAACCCTAACCTTATTATGATTAGTTTGGTGGAATACCATAGACTGGGATGGGTTTGTGAAAAACCTAAGGCTAGCTTTATGCCAAGCATCTTTGGTGAATTTTCTGCAACATAGCATGTAGTTTTGGAATTCTCTTGTTCAAAGGATTCTAAAAAAAAAATCAACATTGCAACTCTTTTTAAATATATTTTAATAATTATTGACCATTTTTATTACAAGAAAAGCCTAGGCCTAAAGTCGACAATATCTATTTAGACCTCTAAATTTAATGGAAACCAAGCACAAATTTAGTTGTTTTATTTATGTAAAATATTTCTAATTAAATTTCATAATTTTAGAAGTTTATTTCATTAATTATGATTTCTATTTGCATTGAACTTGTAGGGAATTGATGATGCCAAGACACCCTCCTCGAACGTCGGGGATGACGGACGTCTCCCTCCTCGAAGTCCTGCAAGAAAAGTCCCCTGAGACCGATGGCACCGATGGGGACCCTCCGACGATCAAGTCAGCTGCTTAGGCTCAGACAAAGAACCGCTCCAGCGAAGAGGAGCTGAGGCGGTTAGGGTTTTTGCTGGAAGGAAGAAAGCTCAGAAAAACCAGAGTTCAGATCCCACTTACAGCGTGAGTATGTGTCTTTTATACCTGTCCGAATACCCTAACTTGTGGCTTCGGGAGATCTCCATCGTACCGTTGCTGCGTGTGATACCACACGTGTCCGGTGGCTGTGTAGGCGTTCTGTGTACGTCGCCGGTTGATATGACTGAGCTCCATTGCTAGAGGTAGCGAGGCGTACGCTGTAGCGAGGCATGGTGATGCATAGGGACATGCAATGCGCCAAACACCGTTATGAGGCATGGCCCTCCGTAACGAGGCACAATCACAGAAGTACCGAATGGTACGCTGCGGCAAGGCATGGTCATGCACAGGGGCATGCAACGCGCCAAACATCGTTATGAGGCATAGCCCTCCGTAACGAGGCACAATCACGGAAGTACCGAATGGTACGCCATGGCGAGGCGTGGCCATGCGCTGAAAATCATGTGTAAGCACCGTGCAACCTGATAGTTGTTGTTTTCCTTGGCAGTTGAGTCGCATGTTAATCACTGATGACCCCCCCCCCGACCCCGAGGGAGTGCCGGGGGTGGGGGGATGACAATGCACCCCGAGACCGATGGGGGCTTCGGGTTTAAGAAATGATGACCCCACCCTCCGACCCAGAGGGGGTGCCGAGGGTGGGGGGATGACAGTGCACCCCGAGACCGGTAGGGGCCTCGGGTTTAAGAAATGATGACCCCACCCCCCGACCCCGAGGGGGTGCCGGGGGTGGGGGGATGACAGGGCACCCCGAGACCGGTGGGGGCCTCGGGTTTAAGAAATGATGACCCCACCCCTCGACACCGAGGGGGTGCCGGGGGTGGGGGGATGACAGGGCACCCCGAGACCGATGGGGGCCTCGGGTTTAAGAAATGATGACCCCACCCCCCGACCCCGAGGGGGTGCCGAGGGTGGGGGGATGACAGTGCACCCCGAGACCGGTGGGGGCCTCGGGTTTAAGAAATGATGACCCCACCCCCCGACCTCGAGGGGGTGCCAGGGGTGGGGGGATGACAGGGCACCCCGAGACCGGTTGGGGCTTCGGGTTTAAGAAATGATGACCCCACCCCCCGACCCCGAGGGGATACCGGGGGTGGGGGGATGACAGGCACTCCGAGACCGGTGGGGGCCTCGGGTTTAAGAAATGATGACCCCATCCCTCAACCCCGAGGGGGTGCCGGGGGTGGGGGGATGACAGTAGCTGCCGTTACCTTTTCTGACGACGCTGGGATCAGTCATATCAGGAATAATTAAATTAGGGAATTGCATGAGTTTTGGTGAGAAGCCTAGGCCTATTCTAGGACTCTAGAGGCCATATTTCGATATTTAGGTTTTTTTTTATTGTTAGGTGTCAAACAGAAATTGAATGGAGCAGACAAGGTCTTCTCGTAGGATCGAGCTTGTTCCATATGTAGCCCCTGCCTAACTAAAGCTTTTAACTCCATATCTCTAAAATATATATTTATATCCATTTATTATAAAACACTTGGAAATTGTGGAATGCATGTATTTCTTCAAAACACTGAGTCTTGAACTGTTCCAATCTGTTTTGTGCTGAGATGATATGAAGTCAGCACGGAGCATTAGTTGGAACAAAATGCATGATACCACTAACACACATTAATGCCAATGTTAATCTATAAAAGTTATTCAACAAGCTCTTGAAAGAATTCTTGGAGGTCCCTATGAGAATTTAGAAGTACGATACTTTGACTATATTTAAAATTATTCCGAATGGAATAATTTTAAATATAGATTTATTAGTAAAAAACCCTCACCCAATTTTGAATTATCGAAACAAAAACATTATGTCAGAGTAAAAGACTACAAAGGAGAATTAAGAATTCTATATAGTATCATATTTGATATGATACAATATGATATTAATTAGTCATTAGTATGAACATTGAAAATAGCAATTCAACTTTTGTTTATGCAAAAGTGCTCCTTTTTATACCTGTAGTTGGATCAAGCAAGTGAAAATTGTAATGATGAAACTTTTGTTAAATATGTCTTGAATTTTATATATCGGGCCCGGTTTTTTGACCCGACCCGATATTCTTGTTGGGCCCGGACCAAACCGGTCCGCTAGGGTTTATTTTATGAAAGTATTTTTTTGGGGCGTATATATATAGATATACGTATGAAAACTTCTGTAAGGATTTGAGACCTCCTCCTCCTTTGATAATGGAACTTTGTTTGCCTTGCCCGTGGATGTAGATCACCATGATCGAACCACGTAAATTCTTGGTGTTCCTTTGTTTGTTTATTGCTTTGATTTGTTTATTGATCTGATTTCCACAACAAACTGGTATCAGAGCTTTTGGTTAGGAAATAACTTTGTTGAAAAAAAGAGGGGATAAACCTAACCCTAATCTTTTTTTTTTGTATCGTCTCCGCCTCTTCTTCATCTGAGCGTGTGCGGCGACGGCTTGGAGGAGCGGTGCGACGACGGCTGTGGAGGAAGTTGAGCGTGGCAAAGGCCATCGTTTTGTGCGGCGGATTTGGTCCTCAAACTCCTTGCGCTTGCGGAGGCGGTAATCGGATAGCTCGTAGGCATCGGTTATCTTCTGCTTGGGAGGCTGGATCTCGGGTTCCTGCCGCTCGCGGGCCTCGCGGAGTATCTGCTCGGCAGTGATCTGGACGGAGGCCGAGGTCTTGTTCTTCATGCGGGTCGGACGAGGGAGCTTCACCTCCGTGTCTCGCCTCGTCAGGAACCCCAGGCTCGGGTCCGCGTCCTTCGAGGATGCCATCCTTCTTTCGTCGCTTTCTCTCTCCCTCCGGGCCTCCGGTTCGAGATCACCTCGCCGCGGCTGGCCTGCGTGATGGTTCTCCTCCTCACCCTGTTCTGGTATGAGATCCTGATGCCGCAGACACTCCGGATCAGAACGTCGGCTAGGGCGGAAGCGTAGGAGGCGAAGAGTTTCGATCTTAGGCTTTGTGGATTTCAGGGATTGTCAGTGCTCAGGCGATCCGGCTTCGTATCACGAGGGACGGAGCCTTGAGGCTCGAGCGCGTTGCCAACAACGTGTCCTGTTGCTGTGCTGGCTGTTCGAGCGAGAGAGCGTTATCGTGAGAGGAAAATCTCGTGATATCAAGGCGTTTTGATCTCTTTCGACGAGGGGAATTTTCTTTGTGACAGCAATCGCGACTCTTCTCCTGTCTCCCGATCCGACGCGCTAGGCGTATCTGCCGTGAAGAGGAAGCGGTTGTTCCGTCCGTGAAGCTGTTCCCAGGATCTCTTATTCTTCTTCAATCCAAACGGAAAGATCGTTTCGTTCTTAGGAATTCTTGGGATGTCATCTTTGAAGTTTCAGATTGCACCATTTGATGGACAGAACAACTTCGGATTATGGAGAATAAAGATGAAGGCTTTATTGAAGCGAGAGGGTTCTGTTAGGGCATTGGATAATAATTATACAGATGACATGACCACAGCTGAGATTGAAGAGATGGATGAGAAGGCGCATAGTGCGATCCAATTGTCTCTAGAAGACAATGTTTTGCGAGAAGTCGCAGATGAGGAAACAGCGGCCGGTCTTTGGAAGAAACTGGAAAGTCTCTACATGAAGAAATCTTTAACATCGAGACTTTATTTGAAGCAGCGTCTTTATACCCTAAAGATGCGAGAAGGTACGCCTATTAAGGAACACTTGAATGAGTTTAATAAGATTGTTATGGATATGAAAAATCTAGATATTAAACTCGAGGAAGAAGATCAAGCTTTGATTGTGTTATGCTCATTGCCTGCCTCATACGAAAATTTTGTGAACTCGATGCTTTATGGACGTGAATCCATAACTCTAGAGGATGTTAAAGCATCCTTGAATTCTGCAGAATTGAGATCAAAATTGAATGGAAATACTAGTGGAGACAGGGCAGATGGTTTATTCGTGAGAGGTAGGGCAAAGAAGAAGGATAAAGCTTTTAGAAAGAAATCTGTTGGTCGTTCAAAATCTAGGCCACCTGGAGATACGACGAACGTTGAGTGCTACTATTGTCACAAGAAAGGACATTACAAGTCAGATTGCCCTGTGCTCAAGAGAAAGGATAAGCAACGTAGCCAACGTTAAGATGCGGCGAATATTGCTGAGAAAGATGAGTCTAGTGTGTCAGACAGAGTTCTTACAACATGCTCTGTTGTTAGTTTTTCAAACGATGTTTGGATATTGGATACAGGAGCATCATATCACATGTGCCCAAATAGGGAATGGTTCACCACATACGAACCATTGAATGGTGAATCAGTTTTTATGGGAAATGATGCAGTATGCAAAATTGTGGGAATTGGTACTATTCAGATTAAGTGCCATGACAAAGTTGTGAGAACCTTGACTGAAGTTAGGCACATACCAGACTTAAAGAGAAACCTTATTTCTTTGAGCTGTTTGGATTCCATTGGGTGTATGTACTCAGGTGGAGGTGGAGCTCTAAAAGTCACCAAAGGCAATCTAGTTGTGATGAGAGGAAACAAGGTGAATCACTTGTATCATCTACAGGGTAGCACAGTTATGGGTTCTTCGATTGGCACAGCAAATTCTGTTTCTGCTGATGATAGAACAAAATTGTGGCATATGCGTTTGGGCCATATGAGTGAGCGTGGCATGACAGTTTTGAGTAAACGTGGTTTACTATGTGGTGAGCAGACATCCTCATTAGATTTCTGTGAGCACCGTGTTCTTGGCAAGCAGTGCAAGGTCAGTTTTAGTACAGGCACACATTCAACGAAGGGTACACTCGACTACATACATTCTGATTTATGGGGACCGGCACAGGTTCCATCTAAGGGTGGTGCTCTTTACTTTGTGACATTTATTGACGATTATTCCAGAAAGTTTGGGTTTATTTTCTGAAAAGAAAAAGTGAAGTGTTGAAACCTTCAAGAAGTGGAAAGCCCTTGTTGAGAATCAGACAGGGAAGAAGATCAAACGTCTGAGGACCGATAACGGTCTTGAGTTCTGTGGTGGTGATTTTAATGATTTCTGTGCAGATGCAGGTATCGTTCGACACCGTACAGTCAGGTACACTCCACAGCAAAATGGAGTGGCAGAAAGGATGAACAGAACCTTATTGGAGAGGGCAAGATGCATGCTCTCTAATGCTGGCATGGAAAAGGCTTTTTGGGCTGAAGCAGTTAACACTTCTTGCTATCTGGTTAATCGTTCTCCTTCAACAGCAATTGAATGCAAGACTCCTTTTGAGATGTGGTCAGGTAAGCCTTGTGATTATTCAAATCTAAAGGTTTTTGGATGCCCTGCTTACTATCATGTTAAGGATGGTAAACTTGAACCTAGAGCAAAGAAGTGTATCTTTGTTGGTTATGCTGATGGCGTGAAGGGTTATCGTCTGTGGTGCATAGAACCTAATTCACCTAAATTCATTATTAGTAGGGATGTTACTTTTAATGAAAAGTTTATGCTAGATCAAAAGAATGTTGTTGATGAGTCTGCAGGAAACCATGAGAGTGATACAAATGAGGTGGAGGTTCAGGTTGAGCTTCGAAAAAAAGGCTCTCAAAATGATTTGAGCGAGCAAATTGTTACTATTGATTCTAGTTCAGATGAGGAAGCTCTACATGAGGTGGAGCAGCCATACTCTATTGCTACTGGCAGAGAAAGGAGGGAGATTCGAGCCCCTCAAAAATATGGGTTTTCTGATCTGGTGGCTTATGCTCTTACGACAGCAGAAGATATGGGTATTCAGGAACCATCTACTTATACTGAAGCAGTTACTTGTTCGGAATCAGAAAAGTGGACTGTTGCTATGGCTGAAGAACTGGAATCACTTCACAAGAACCAGACTTGGGACTTGGTGCCATTGCCTAAAGAAAAAAGAGCCATTGGGTGTAAATGGGTCTTTAAGAAAAAGGAAGGTATTCCAGGAGTTGAAATTAGTAGATGCAAGGCAAGACTTGTAGCTAAAGGTTACAATCAGAGGAGGGAATTGATTATGATGAAGTGTTCTCTCCTGTTGTGAAACACACTTCTATTCGTGTGTTGCTGGCTATAGTTGCTCAATTTGACTTAGAGCTTGAGCAACTCGATGTGAAGATAGCCTTTTTGCATGGTGAGCTTGAGGAGACTATTTATATGGCCCAGCCTGAGGGCTATTATGTAGAAGGCAAGGAAGATCATGTATGTCGATTGAAGAAATCGTTGTATGGTTTGAAGCAGTCTCCAAGATAGTGGTATAAAAGATTCGATAATTTTATGATACGGAGCGGTTATCATAGGAGTAGCTATGATAGTTGTGTGTACTTCAGGAAGTTTTCAGATAAATCCTTTGTCTATCTCCTTTTATACGTGGATGACATGCTCATTGCTGCAAAGAACATGACAGATGTGTTGATCTTGAAGAAATGTCTCAGTAAGGAGTTTGAAATGAAAGATCTGGGTCCTGCCAAGAAGATCTTAGGAATGGAGATTCAGAGAGACAGAAAAGTAGGTAAGTTATATCTCTCATAGAGGAGATATATTGAGAAGGTACTTGAGAAGTTTGGCATGCAAAACTCTAAGCCTGTCAGTACACCTTTAGCATCACATTTTAGACTCTCAGCTATACATTCACCTCAGTCAGAGGTCGAGGAGGCTGCAATGTCTTCTGTCCCATACTCCAGTGCAGTTGGTAGCTTGATGTACGCTATGGTATGCACTCGTCCCGACATTGCGCAGGCAGTTAGTGTAGTGAGCAGATATATGGCACATCCTGGAAAGGTCCATTGGCAGGCAGTGAAATGGATACTTAGGTATCTTAGAGGCTCCACAAAATTGGGCCTAATGTTTGATAGAAATAGTTCTAACTGTACTTCTGTTGTGGGATTTGTGGATTCTGATTATGCTGGGGATATTGATAAGAGAAGATCTTTGACTGGCTATCTTTTCACATTATCTGGCTCAGCTATAAGTTGGAGATCAACCTTACAGTCGACAGTTGCTTTGTCTACAACAGAGGCAGAGTATATGGCAGCAGCAGAAGCAGTAAAAGAAGCTATTTGGTTACGAAATCTTGTTCAAGAACTTGGGCTCAAGCAGGAAGACAATTCAGTTGTCTTTTGTGACAATCAGAGTGCTATTTGCTTGATTAAAAATCAAACATATCATGAGAGGACTAAGCACATTGATATCAAGTATCATTTTATTTGAGAGGCATTTACTGAGAGAAATATTACAGTAAAGAAAGTTGATACTGCTGACAATCCTGCTGATATGCTAACCAAGATAGTTCCCGCCAACAAGTTTAAGCATTGCTTGGACTTGATTGGCATGCTTGTTTGAGGTTTGCTCCTTCTGGGGCTTGGTGGCGAGGTGAATGAAAGTTCTATTTTGTTTTTCTTGAAGTGGATATGTTTTTTCGTTGCATCCCTTGTTTCCTACACCGAGTTAGCTCACGTAGGCTTAGGGATGCTGGGAGAATATGTTCAACTTCTAGTTTGTTAAATTCAAGCCAAGGTGGAGATTTGTTAAATATGTCTTAAATTTTATATATCGGGCCCGGTTTTTTGACCCGACCCGATATTCTTGTTGGGCCCGGACCAAACCGGTCCGCTAGGGTTTATTTTATGGAAGTAATTTTTTGGGGCATATATATAGATATACGTGTAAAAACTTCTGTAAGGGTTTTGAGGATCTTCTCCTCTTTTGATAATGGAATTTTGTTTGCCTTGCCCGTGGATGTAGATCACCATGATCGAACCACGTAAATTCTTGGTGTTCCTTTGTTTGTTTATTGCTTTGATTTGTTTTTTGAATCTGATTTCCGCAACAACTTTAGGATTTCTTTGAAAATTGTATTTTCATAATTATGAATTGTTAGATAGGGCTGAAAATGTATAGAGTACGGATCAAATACTAGCATATCCATATTTGTCTCTACATTTTTTAAGCAAACACAAATACATATAAAAATACTAAACAGATACCAAAATTAGTATCCACATTTGTTTAAAATATATACAAATACAAAATAAATATTAAACATATCCAAAATTATTTAAACAGATACAGATAGTTATGTCCATATTTTTTTTATCTGAATATGGTATAAGTTCGATATTATTTGGATATATATCAGAGCTTAAACAGAATTCAATAATGAAAATTTATAAATAACAAAATCATAAAGGATGGGAATGGAATCCATTATCCAAATCACATAAGATGCATGGGAAACTAGGTAAGGGTTAGGCATTGTTACTAGACCTACATGGAGACCAAGCCATTCAAGGGCTAAGGTCACTAGGCGAACTACATTTTTCATTAAAATACAAAAATTAATAATTATTCAAATTAAATTATATAATACAAATATATTAATAGAGTAGATAGATTAGATAGAATTAGATAGAATTAGATAGATAGATAGATAGATAGATAGATTAGATAGATTTAGATCAATTTAGATAGATTTATTGATATTTTTAACAACAATATTTTGAAAATATCATGAACAATAAATTGTCAAAGAGAATAAATTTGATGACTCAGATGCATCTATTAGTAAAAGTAACTTGTAGTTTGAAACTCAAGCGCAATTAAATATTATCAATTTTTTACCAAAGTCCTATTCTTAAATCTTAATATTTGCAAAACAAGTATTGGTCCTTAGTATAAGACAAGGTTTAAGATACCATAAGGGCGTAGCAATCACATATTAGTAGTATGCCCTGTATCTATTTATGGTTGGCTAATACAGGGTGGTATCGCATGGTACATACAAAAACATATACATGACAATAAGGCAGTAGATACCATAGTACAATCAATTTTTCAATCTTATTGAATGTACAGCTCCTTGATAATTTGAGGTAGCTACAATTATTGCAAGCATAAAAAGTAAACATTAGATATGACCATTGGAAATCCTTTTATAAACCTTGTAAAATAGTCCTGAACACATAAAAATGATAAGCTATGCATGTCCTAAAATGCACCATTGATAGTGGTTATGTTTTTTGAAATATGCTCTATGACTTGACTAGTAGCTTATGTCCTTCATGATCAAGTTATATTACAGGACTTAAGCATATATATTGGTTCTGATGCAGGATAAAAAGGTCTTCGCATAAATCGGTTGATGTGGGCAGACGAACCGGACCCACGTTTAGGTTGCGACCGACCTTTACGAGTCCAAGGATGCCTTGACAACCTATTACCTTGGTATCTCCGCCCGAGCTTCGCCAACCGAACCTCGGTTGACCGACTCTCGGCTTCTTTTGCTGAGTCTCGCTCTTGAGACAAAGCAACCGGATCTCAACAGTCGGGAGTCACCTGATCGACCCTTCCCTTCGCCAACCTTTAGCCCGCGCCGAAAATCTTAGCCATCAGATCACTAAGATCACAAGAATCTTGGAGCTCCTTCCCGAAGTGGTTTTCCATAAACGAAAGCGAGAGCCAGATAAGGCTTCCCCTCTTCATGATTTGTGAGATCACAAATCCCCCTAATAAGGTATACGCCAAAATCGGCCTTATCATCCTCCAACTTTCACAACTGCTCTTCGAAAATCAGGTGACAGCATACCATCCCTACTGCCTATTAAACATCAGATCCCAGGACCCCTTACGAAACACACACAAAAAAACTCCTCACTGATGCCATAACATTCCAGAACCCTTCTCTGGAATCTTCTTTTCTCAAAAACCTTCTGCACATTATTTATGGCCAATGATCTCCACTAACTTGGGCATCGAAGGTTTCTCTGCAGGGACCAATCACCTTAGACCCTACTTGAGGACACTGTTTTGCAGGTTTATCAGGACGGAAGGATGCCACCTGAATCCGTACGAGCATTGCCACCTCACCCCAAGTCAGAAAATGGAAATCCACAGCAATAGATTCAAACTTCAAAAAGTTTATAGCTATCAATTCTTACTTATAGTTAGACTATTTTGATTTTAACATAGTTTACTTTAAAGTACCCAACTGCCAACTACTATTGTTTATTCATCTTTTTTAAATAGGTGAAGAATGGTTAAACTTTCATATCGGCTAGGTCAGTAAATAATAGATTGAAATTGTATTGTGTGTTATTGACCAAAACTTTAGGGCCTATTTGGATGCTAGAAGATCTTATTGGCCTAGTAAGATCCTCTAGAAAAAGGTTTTATTGTTCAAAACATAGTGGAGTGGCACCAATGAAGTTGGAGTGTCTCAATATAGAGGGGAGAAGGTTAGAAATGTCTAATCATTACTTTTTAGGTATACAATAAACCACACGAAAAACTGGTATCCATTATCCCTAAATAAAGGGATTGCTTGCCACCTCTTTCTCAGATTCTCTCGAACAATCTCAATGTAAATTCTTTTAGAACAAAGGTTCTCATCAAAAGATCTTATTAGAATGATAAGATCTTCCACCATCCAAATAGCTGCTCAAAGTTTTTAACTCCAAAACCTTTTACAAGCTTTCTTAAAATGATTAGATAGCCTCTTTGGTGCAATGGAGCATTTTATTTGTGTTATTGAGATCAATTGCCTAGTGTAACAAAGAGTTCCCACTATGGTGAGATGCAATGCACAATAGACTTTGAAAATGACATATAGTAGAAGATGCATGTAAGGCCATTGATAGCTCCATCTATGGACCCAGACCCTACTAGGTACATGGCATGAGCAATCCTTCCAACTATACAAAGGACTTAAATCTTTACCATCATTGTAATTCTGAGCAACAATGTTTTTCCTATTGTTTTTAATAAATAACTCATAGTCGGTAAGAATACGTGTGAAGGCCCATGCAAGCATGTATTTAGTCCCATATTTCTTGTATGTTGGAGAGATCTTGAGATTATAGGGCTTTGAAACCCAAATGATAACTTCAAGATAGCCTTTTTGAATGAGGTTTTGAGCAAACCCAGCCCACATCACATGTGGAGTAGGGGACAATGCAAATGGAGTCCTTTTGGGGCTGACAATAAGCTGATTGTTGTGCTTGTGATTGAACCCCTATGTGGATAGGGAGAGAATATGTCACGCCCTAGACCCATAGGTGGATCTAGGGTGGCAATCCGCCGCATGTCAAACATGCAAGGCATTCAAATATAATCACAATATAAGGATATAGTAATTGCAAAACCATTCAAAGTCAAGATATCTTTAATACAAGGCCAATCAAATATGATTTAAAATCCTAGGAAAAACACAAAAGATCAAAATATGAAGTAACATCAAAATTTGGGCTTTGATAGGAGTCCCATTCTATCTGCTTTCCTCATCCATATCAGTTCTACTGCTCTGAAAAATGTTGTAAGATTTAAATGAGATCACACTCAGAAATCCTACAATAGTATATTATAGCCAATTTCACATTTATAGCAAATCAAGTTTTCACATATGAAACACTTATCAAGCTTCCAAATCTCCAAATACATATTTAAACACGTGCTAACTCTAAGCACATTTATAAAATGATTTTGAAAGTATAATCATGCAATAATTTTAAAATATGCAATGCAATCAAACCCACTGTATCGATATAATTATCAATTCTTATGTGTCCACGCCCTACATTATATCCGTAAACACCTCACTGGTGTATCACTTTAATGTCCCCTAAGAGAAAGGGTTCTGGTACCAGAGTTATGCCATATATCATAACACACCCTACAGATGTATGTCCTCCACATATTCCCTCTGTGGAAGTGGGTCCCGTGTCTCTTGGCACATCACATCATTTCATGTTATTGAGAATTACGGTGACACATAATAGCATATTTTGAAGTATCATATTTATGTCTTGCATGCAACATATCATGCATCATCACAAACATTAGCTTCTCACATATGCAGTGGTTTGAACATTAACAATTGCATATATCTATATCAAATAGTACTAATGTATTTGTAAATCAAAATAATCATATCCTTTATTATTCACACATACACACACACACATATATATAAAAGGCCATTACTTTGCAAATATTAGCAGTTGCAAATAACCCTAACAAATAATGATTGCATACTCATGATACTATTTAATAATTTTAAAATAGCCAAATCAAATACCACAATTCCATTCTTTCTCATTTCATAAATTAATACAGCTATAATTCTAAAATTTACATATTAAATAATTTATGAAATCATAATAATTGGCTTACTTACCTCAGCACACTAATCCAAAATGTAAACCAATTATTTGAACATCTGGGTACCTACAGCATTATTTTACATAATTAAATCTCTAAAATTGGAATAACAAATTGTCTCCTAAATTCTACCCATTCTAATCCTGGGCCTAACTTTGGGCTTGCATATCTCCAAAAATAATTCTAAATGAAAAAAAAAAATTTCTCAGAAACTAGGATTAAAACTAATCCAGCCCATAAGCTCTTTTCTCTGTCCCCGACCCATTAGAGGGCTTAAAAATTTGGCCCAAATGGGCTCACAGATCGGCCCAATAAGCCCAAAACAGGTTCCTGTTTTCCCTTTTTTTCTTTTCTTTTCTTTTCTTTCTTCTTTCTTCCCGTTCCCCTGGTCACCTGAACCAGGGGCGTCCGTGCCGGCGGCCGGGGTCGCCGCCAGCCTCTTCCCGGGATAGCTCGGCTGCCGTCACGGCCTCCCCCTCTCTCTCCTCTTTCTCTCTCTTTCTCTCCTTTCTCCTCTCTTTCTCCGCGGCTGCTTACTATGCTGATGGCACGGCCGGTCATCACTGGCCGGTTGGACCCTCACCGGATGCTCGCCCGGCACCGATGGGGGTCACCGGCCGCCCCCTAGGCCCGGCGAGACGGCAATTACGCTGTCAGACCTGAACCATGTGGAAGCCGAACTTAGCTCCCGCTCAGGAGAAGGGCCACCTTGGCCCTCTTCTCCTCTCTTCCATGTCCGGTCCCCCATCGGACACCGCTCCCGATGCCGATGAGGCCATCGGCCACAGCTTAGGCCTGGCGAGGCGACGGGTACGCCACCGGGCCTGAACCCAAATCGCCAATGGAGGAGGACTGCAATGGCCTCTCTCCCTCCCCTGACTCTCTCTCGCACGGGTAGGAAGCTAAAGCTTACCAACTGAGGATGCAGGCGAGGATGAAGGCAGGGTCCGCCAGCGATCTCTTTAAAAAAATGATGAAGAAGGCTCACGATGTCCTTGGTCAAAGGGATTGGGAACCCAGTCGTCACGCTGAGATTGGAAATCCAATCGTCGCGCCGAGAGCATAAACGTCAGCAGGAACCCAATCGACAGAGATTCCGAGCTTCTCACGTAACGGGGGTCACATTCTCCCTCATAAAAATTTTGGCCTCAAAATTGATACACTTTCATAAAAGAAATTTGGAATTCAAAATTTTTTTGTCATAGAATCAACTAAATTTTATTGAAAGGTCAATAGTCATCGATACATCATTTATCTATATTAGGATACAAATAATTATAG
This sequence comes from Calamus simplicifolius, assembly GCA_900491605.1. NCBI lineage: Eukaryota > Viridiplantae > Streptophyta > Magnoliopsida > Arecales > Arecaceae > Calamus > Calamus simplicifolius. Next base: position 1,401,475 of record UESW01003929.1, read on the forward strand.
ATATTTCTTTTTCATTTTCTCCTCAAGCTCTCAAGTAGCCTCCTCTCATAATGATTACTCCACTGAACCTTGACATAGGGAATGCTACATCATCTCAGAACTTGATCCTTGCGGTCCACGATACGCACAGGATGCTCCTCATATGTTAGATCTTTCTTCAACTGTATAGGCTCAAACTCTATTACATGGCTGGGATCCTGAATATACTTCCTTACCATAAAAATATGAAACACATTATGTACCCCAGAGAGTATTGAAGGCAGTGCCAAGCTATAAGCTACCTCTCCTACTCTGCTCAAGACCTCAAATGGTCCAATATATCACGGACTCAGCTTTCCTCTAATCCCAGATCTCATCACATCTTTGGTTGGTGATACCCTTAAGAAGATATGGTCCCCAACCTGAAATTCCAACTCCCTCCTCCTGATATCAGCATAGCTCTTCTCCTGCTCTGAGCTGTATAAAGACACTCCTTAATCAATATTGTAACGATCCGAGCCCCAGGCCCATAGCACCTATGAACCCATTTCGTTACAAGAAAGCAAGACGAACAAGGTCCACATTAACTTGGGCCACCACAGCCCAAAAGAAATCCAATTGGTACTTATCCATCTTCCTTAACTGGTAATAAACCATACAACCAACTTTCAATTTCCGATGTAGACTATTGGGAGGGGCATCACAATCTATCCCTCATACAGAGGCGACATTCTCGTTGCCAAGGGCAATTGATCACAACCATCAGGCAGGCAGGATTTTAGAGATGGCCCCCACATGTTTAAGAGATGGCTTCCATCAATGTAGCACTTTGCCCTGTGGCCCCCACAGGTTCAAGAGGTGGCTCCCATCGATGTAGCACTTTGCCCTGTGTGGTACTTAGCTCCTACACTTCCGGCTTGTGCATGGTTGGTGCGTGGCTCTGATACCATATTGTAACGATTCGGGCCCCAGGCCTGCAGTACCCACGAACCCATTTCATTATAAAAAGCAAGACGGACAAGGTCCACACCAACTTGGGCCACCACAGCTCAAAAGGGATCCAATTGGTACTTGTCCATCTTCCTTAACTGGTAATAAATCATACAACCAACTCCCAATTTTCGATGTGGGACTATTGAAGGGGCATCACAGAATATGAGTATTTGCACTGGCAAGGGTATAATCTCAATCACCTGTGTACAAGATTTTGGATACTTAAGCAAAGCCAAAGAACCACATAACTTCTAGCTAACCTTTTCTAGGTGAGGTTCTGGTTCATTACACAATGTCAGTTAGGTAATGAAATAAAGATCATAAAACAATTAATTTTATGTGTGGGTGTGTGTATCACATTTATAACATGCCCAAAACAATATGTTTAAAAATTCATTTAAATTATAAAAAATTGAAAGATATCTTACTTTGACCAAAAAATGTGTCCAAACTATAAAAAGAAACCCACAACAAATAGAAAATAAATAAAAACAAGAAAAGTAATGATAATTAAAAAATAGACAATTATCATCATCATCAATATCATATTATTCAATATATAGTATACCTTTTTCTCCATGCTTATGAACAAACAAATGTATCTTCCTCATCCACTTTTTGAACCTTGTACAGTGTCCTTATCGCTGATTTTATCATCTTTAGAAGAAATAGAATATATAACTAAACATACTTGATGAAAAAGAACTAAGTATTGCTTTTATCAATCAAATTATCCTTCAAGGCAGAAGAATGTAGAAATACCAAAAACATATTCTGCAATGGTAGTGAAATATGATGATTTATACTCAACATGTACTCAACAAAGCCTACTCTTAACTCTTTCTTTTATTAAGTCCCAAAAAACTTAGAGATCACTAATTTAATGAGCTAAAGACTTATTAGCAATAAGACAGTGATTATAAAGTCAACTAAGCAATAAAGATTACAAAGACATAGGATTCTTACTCAATTTTAGACATGAAAATTAAAAACAGATTACTCATTATGATCTATGATTTATATCTTATAGCCCAATCTGATTCCAATATGCTAATTCAACTCAGATCATTAATGGGCACTTTGATAGGGATGGTAGATCTTCCAGCAGCAATTACATTGTCTTCAATAATCACAGCTACTGATGATACCAGGCAGAAAATGAACAGGACCTCTACAGCTGTCATCTGCATTCTATCTTTTGATGCTTTCCGCTAAAGGAGGTGGGTTTGGTCAGGCCACTAACACCAAAGCCTGAGGTGAAGTGCTAAGGATCGGAAGGGATAAGAAAGATAAGCTTGGGATGGGAAAGCATTTCATCTTGCACAATTGGATTCTCAGGAGAATTCTAAGCATCATGAGAAATCAAAGTTGATCCTGATGTTTTCGCTTGACATATAAATATGCGGTTTCCTGCTCCCTGCTGGCAATGCATACTGGAACTGTCATAAAGCATCTTTCTCCTCAAATGAGGAGTGGGTGGAGATAGTGATTGGCAATTTGAAAATGCCTAATAATATGACTGATCCCAAATTAGGGAAGGCAAAAAGTTTGGATATGAAGTATTGTCCAAGAAAGGTTAAAGCATACAGTCCTGTAGCTCCACTAACTCCAGCTTCAGCAAAAATTGTAGTGGCCACCTCCATGACAAGTGCTGTAGCACCAATATTGCTATATATCAAAAAATATAAGAAACAATAAACAGGCATGAACTCAATGATCAAAGATTCAATAATTAGAGCTTAAAGATTATGACATGCTAACATCAATGGTCATCAAGAATCAGAAAACATCGCTATGAAAAATTCTGTAGATAACATTCTTGTCCTCCTTTTCAGCCAGTTCATGAATTTGATATAGGAAATACATATATGAAGTTTTAATAAGCTGCAAGAGAAATCCAGAGATGCAAAACAACATACATATATAGCTTGACTTGGCTACAATCGATAGAATCTTTATAGGCGCATGATGTATTTAGCAGCAAAAATAATCAAGAAGAACAAAGTTTGATCATATTAATTCTTTCTGCCTCAAGGAAAAAAGAAAAGCATACCCTCATGGTCACAGAGTTGTAATAGATTTCTCTTGCGTTTCTCATAGACTTCTCTTCCATAGAAAACGAGAAAGGCACAAACTAACAAACAAACTTACTAATGTTTAGCAGCAAAAGTAATTATTCATCAACTAAATTTTTTTCTTTCTTAATGAAAAATCAAAAGGATACCTTCCAGGGCCACAGAGTCATGCTGGATGTCTCTTCCATGAAGAAAAAGCATAAAACAGTGCAATCGAAGTCAGGCTTGCCCCTTGAGAAGACCAACAACATGCAAAAGTTTGGGTTACAACCGCCTAGATACCTTTCTATCCATCCTAAAAGCCCTAACACAAGCCTCCGCGACTCCCTCCATCGCAAGAACTCTCTGGCACTTCATCACGAGCAGTCCAGAACATCACGACAACACCAAAACAAATCCTCCTTCCAACAGAACCACCAAAATCTCGAGCTCTCATGCTAAACAATCTCTTTCCTTGCACTGGGCTCGGAACGAGATCAATGGGCAAAATCTCAAACTTATGATCTGGAGCAGTAGAACTCACCAAAATGGAACGTATTTCACGACCATTGAAGTTTCCACAAGCAATAGAAGACAATGCGGTGGAAATCTGAGCTTTGGGTCTGCGAATTCGATTCAATCATGAGAACGAAGCCCGAAGGGCAGCGTCTATTGTTGAGAGATTCATGGGATCGCTGATCGCTTCGAAGTTCCGAGGAGTGGTATCGCAACTCGCAAGGGCGGAGTTTGTTTCCTAATTAGCGAGCCGGCCACGTGCCGATAAGATTGCAAACAGGGGGGTAGACCCGCAACCCGGCCCGCCCAATCCAATTAGATTCTGCCCAATCCGTTTTCTAAGACCCGTAAATCCGGATCGGGTTCAAATATCAGACCCATACTATATTTCGGTCGGGTCTGGGTTTTATAAATTCTGGCCCAACCCGACCCGATCCGAACTAAATAGACTCGACCCGGTCACCCGGATGCATTAACTCGTTGAGATATACTTTTTTTGGAAAAAAAAAAAAAAGCCGATCGCCTTCGTAAGATCGCCACCGCGGTTACTCTGCCCGCATCTCCCCGCTGGAAACCCTACCCGCACCTCGCCTCCCGTCGACACCTGTGGCCGCTTGAGCTGATCCCTTCCGTCAAGTATTTTTCGTTCCCCCTTTCTTCTTTTACTTTATCATTTGGAGGTTCAATCTTTTAATCAGAGGTTTTCTTTGTTTTCTTTTCATGTTTGTGCTGATTTTACTTGATTTAGGGTTTGTAGATTTATATTATTCTTAAGCTTCTTTATTGATTTCGCTTGATATAGGGTTCCTAAGTTTTGCTTGATTTAGCGTTCGTAGGTTTACATTGTTTATGATCTAGTGTTGATTTCATTATCTTCTTTGTTTGTTTCGCCTGATTTCTCACTTGATTTTAGGTTTTTGATTGTAGGATTTTTGCTTTCCTCCCTATCATGATGCCTTGCCAGATGTTTGCAATTTTCTATAATTTTCACCTGTATCATTTTGAAAATTGCTCTGCTCCAGTTCTACTATGTTTTTCACCAAACTGTTGTCACTTGAACTCATGCGTGACTTCTTTTGTTCCCCTACTATAAGGTTGTTTAATGCCAACACTCTGATTCTATGTCTTGCTGTTAGGATTGAGGTTGGGGTGACAACTTAGGCAGGAATGAACAAACCCTCCAATTGTTTTAATTGAAATTATATAAAATAATGTAAAATTTTGTTGATTAATCTATCTCCTAACTTTGATTATCCATTGTACATCATGATTCCAACTATCAAATAGAATACTGATTAGAGCTTGGTATATATCAAATACACAAACAACGTGATATACATACATATAGATACATACGCACTTATGATAATAGACACACATGTTATTGATGTTTGAAACTAGAATTTAGATGTTAACCACTAATGAAGATAGAGAATCACCTAATTGAGCATCGACTGCTAAGATAAGAGATCCGAAGGAAGTCTAAAAATGATCGAAGGTGTTCTGCAAGGATACTTTCTGACAGCTCAAATTAGCAGGGGATAGGACTGGAAGGAATAGAAGAAGAGAAAAAAAGAGTTTTTGTGTTCTAACTTGTCCTCATACCTGCAGTTTATGACATCTTATATAATTGTGGAATTTTAATCCTTTGAGATTTTGAAAACTCTTGCATAGTCCATTTAGGAATGAAAGATTGAGGAATCTAGAATCGACTAATGTTATAGGACTTAAAACCAGCATTGGAAGCACCATGTTGCAGCTGAGTGCCTTCTTTCCTCTTCATTTTGTTGTCCTATATTTTACTTCACATTATCTCTTCTCTTCCTTCGGCACCCCACCTCTTCTCTCTCACCGCATTGTCCTCGGTTGTGTCTATGGGCTGCACCCCCAATAGGATACCAAAGACCACTGTGTGGAGTCTAGCTTGATCAAAAGACGGTAAGTAGTTAAACGTGAGCCACTTATTAAGGGATAAATGCACATGATTGGGGGGCAACCTGGAGAAGTCGGGGAGAAGTTGTGCATCATGGAGTAACTGTTTTAAATGCTATTCAATGTCACTTTCCTTAATATTAGTTTAGTAGCGTATGAATGAGGGTTTTAAATTAATCCTCCATGGTCTCTCTAATACAACCACACATATATCAATTCTGGAAAAATCTCATTGTAGCCCAACCATTGATTTGTGGAGTCTCTTTCTCTATAAACTCTTTTTATTTCCTAACATATATATGCTGGGATCTAGGAAATTATTATCATTGTACCTGATGTATTTATCTTTTTACTTATTCCATTGAGGTATTTTTTATTTCAAAATTTTATCTTGTTTCTACAGTAGTTTATTTGCTTGTTTCTGACTTACCAAGGTTTGGTTGCTAAAACAACTTTGTTTAAGAGAACCTTCGTGTTTTTTTCCTTGTTTATTTTTTAAATTATTTTTGAGTTTGAACCTTGAAGTTGGCTTTTGCTTGACATGGGAAGCATACTTCATTGAATTTCTATGTCCTTTCTATTGTTTCTCCCTGTGTTTGCATTTCTATTTGCTGCCTTCTTATCAGTAACTGTAATCTGAATCATTTTCACACTCCCATCTGCACTCAATGGCCAGGCTGAATTGTTCAATTTCTGACACTCATTCTGGAGCCTGTAAACTCTGCTTTCTTGGTTTCATTGACCCAAGACCTGCAACAGTGATGAGCAGACGCTTTAATTTGTCCTCACCCCTCCTCTGTTTCCAGGCTATATTTTTGGAACTTTTCATTGATTCTCTTTTATTTATTAGCACTGTAATTTTTTATTACTGATAATTTCTTAGTATCAAAAAACTTTATTGTGTCATCTTTATCCTTGTTCAACTTTCAGGACCTGAAGTTCTGAATGCCATGGATGAGCAGCGAAGACACAGAATTTTGATGGTGTCTGATTTTTTCTACCCTAACTTCGGTGGTGTGGAAAATCACATTTATTATCTCTCACAATGCTTGCTTAAGCTTGGCCACAAGGTCTGAAACCTTTCTTTATGCCTAAACATGCAATCCTTTTTTCTTGGAAAAAAGTCCATTTTTGATATAATTGCTGCTACTAGTGAAAAAAAAAAAGTTTAAATGTTGTAATTTGAGGCAAGCCTTAAGAAAAAGAGGGCACACTCTTCTGGGTTTTGTAATTTCAAGTAATCTTGGACATCTTTATATGGGCTGGCCAGGTGGTGGTAATGACACATGCATATGGAAAGCGGTCTGGAGTACGATATATGACAGGAGGTTTAAAAGTTTATTATGTGCCTTGGAGACCATTCATTATGCAGAATACATTGCCAACATTTTACTTAACACTTCCAATTCTACGGAACATTCTGATACGTGAAAGGATATCTGTTGTGCATGGGCATCAAGCTTTCTCAACACTCTGTCATGAGGCCTTAATGCATGCAAGGACCATGGGATACAAAGTTGTATTCACTGATCATTCACTGTATGGTTTTGCCGATGTTGGAAGCATTCACATGAACAAGGTGCTGCAGTTTACTCTGGCCGATGTAGATCAGGCTATATGTGTCTCTCATACAAGCAAGGAGAACACAGTCCTGAGATCTGGGATACTACCAGAAAAAGTCTTTGTAATACCTAATGCAGTGGATACGGCCATGTTTACTCCTGCTCCTAATCGGCTGAGCTGTGATGAAATTGTTATTGTTGTCATTAGTAGATTGGTATACCGAAAGGGAGCAGATCTTCTTGTGGAAGTCATTCCAGAAGTATGCAGTCTATTTTCAAATGTAAGTCTTAGCATTGGCTATCTTTTACATTTCCTATCAGATGCTGCAAACCTGGAAACATGTCACTGGGGGAGAAACTGGCACTAAACAAATACTGAACCAGACCACCAATGAAATTGCAAAGATAATCTATGTTAACTTTTTTGGTATGCCTTTTAGTCTTTGTCATGTATGACAACTATCCCCCTAACCCCCACCTTTTCCATTTTGACTTGTTTCATGGTGCAGTTCATTTTTCTTTTCTTTTTTTCTAATCACATTGGTACTGGTGTTTCACTACATAAATTATATGTACTTCTATTTTCTCACAATTGTCTTTATTAAGGTCCGATTTATTGTTGGTGGAGATGGACCAAAACGTGTGCGGCTTGAAGAGATGAGGGAGAAATATTCTCTTCAGGACAGAGTTGAAATGTTGGGGGCTGTTCCACATGCTCAAGTGCGATCTGTTCTAATATCTGGTCACATTTTCTTAAACAGGTACATTTCTTTTTTTTTACTGGTCTGTGTCTTTTATTTGAGACCCAGATCTGTTTCTTATTCTAAATCAATACCTCTCAAATCATGCATCTCACTGGAGATATTGATCTTAAAGTTTAAACATTGGCATTAAAGAGCTTGTTAATTCCATTTAGTTGGTTGAGTGATATTTCTAATACAAAAATAATTAATAGAGAAAAAGGCAAAAATGAATATATTTAGTTATTTACTATTTTAACATCATGAATGTTAATTGAGATTGCATGGTTGTTGCTTGAGTTCAAAGGGAATTAAGTGGGGGCCAATTTTAATGATTGTGGGTTTGCTTTCAGACTGAAATCTCAGTTACGGGAAGAGGCATTGAGAACTCTAATGTTATTAAGATTGTTTCACCAGCTGTCATAGCTGAGAGAATCCATGCTAAAAGACGGGTTGCAATAGTTTTCCCATGGGACTGAATTTAATGATAGATGGTAGTTTTGATGGTGATGTTTATATTTGAGCCATCATGCTAGATTAAGTTTTATTTATTTCCTTTCCATAATATGTTTGAAGAAATTAACATGTAAAATGATTATTCAAATAAAGTTACAACCAGTTCACAATATATTTGTGTGTATTGGTGGTCATATTTATGATAGTCGTCTGCCCATTATATTATTATAATATGTAGTCATTTTATCAACTTCTCATTATACATTATATTAGACTAAAATAATAATTTAAAGATTAAAATATCATGCATATTAAGAGAATATATTGCTATATTCTTTAAACATCAAAATAAATATATTCAGTTCTATGAATAGTCATTCAGCAAACAATGTTGTTATTTTATCTTTTTTTTAAAAAAAGATTTAGATTCTAAAGGCTGATGAGGCTGTTATGGTATCTATTGTTTTTTCAAAGGAAAAATTTATCCTGGCTAGCAATGGCTATGATCTTATTCCTAAAATCTGTGAGATTCTAGCGAAGTATAGCTACTTGTCACAATTCCAATGAAAAATGATGTTTATGTATAACAATTTAACTTTTAAATTTGTTTTTTAAATGTCAATATAATAAGAGGTAAAGGAGTAGCTTTTTTAATGTAGGGATTAGAAGTTGACTTGATTAGTTAAGGCCTTTTACTGCACACTAGGCTGGGAGGAGATTGGTTGTTAATCTATTAGATACTGTTGTGGAGTCCTACTTAAAATAATATATTTATGTCCAGGAGTTTTGCTCATGTTCGAGGTAGTGCCAAAGAGAAGAGAGCTTAGGTACAAAGATTAACTGTTGATTCATCATATGGAGAGCATGTGATGCAAGATCTGACATTTCTTTTTCTATTACCCTGCTTACTCACTACTCATAGGCATTGGATCTCAAAGGCTATGACATGATAATTTGATTGAATTTACATTTGGTCTTTGAAGGAAGATTGAATGGTTGGGATGATTTGTTTTAAATTCAATGGCCATGATTGTTGTTGGATTGTGGATCGAAACTGAGTTTAGGAGTTTGATTTAAATATGTTTTTTTTATCATAAATTAGATGACTGAGATTTCTTTGGGTAGATTCAAGTATCTAGATTGCTTATGGTAGAAATTTATTGGAACTTTTATATATAACACAGATATGGAGTTTTACATTGATAGGGTGTTCTATTTGAAGTCAAATGATTTAAGTTAATAAGCTGGTTCATTATAGGTAAGTTGGGCATCCTTTTATTAACAGGAAACATTGTTTTGGGATTGTTTGAGTGCCTGTAAATATTAGTCTTTGGGGAGTCATGAGTTGTGTATGATTTATTGATTATATTGCATGAAGCTGACTCCTTTGAGGAGATTTCATCCTTTATTATTGTCTCTTTGCTCTATATTCTTCTTATAAAATCCTTCGTCTCCTCTTTTCCTCTACGTTTGCTTTCTTTCGTTTGCTGTTTTTGCTTGCAAAGAGGATAAATATTCAAATGTAATCAGATTTTGATTATTTGTTTCTGCTCATACCTTACTGTTTACAGCCCTAGCACTAGGGACCGCATCAAAATAAAAGTTTCATTATGAGAACAGATTGATGAACATCAAATTTATCAACAATGAATTGATAAAAAGGATACTACTGGTTTAGTGTTTACTGTACATTTAATTTGATCCTACTAATCAATTTCAAATTCAACTAGGTAAACTCAACAAATCTGTCAAAGTATTGAAACTACCATAACTAATTCAGATATGGACTGGTGACTGAAACGCAGAGCCTTGAAATACATGCATCTGACAAATCTTCTTTCATTTTTCTTTTTGTTTTATCCTTATAAGATGGTCATATACATCTAGAATAACAAGCTTATGCTAGTCCCTCTTTTACCTTTTTTGCATTATGATGTATGACTTGAGGTAGTACGTGGTATCAGAGCATTTGTAAGATTTATCCAGCTTTATTATACATTTTTTGTTGTTGTTCTATTAAACTTCTTTTGCACAAGGTCCTAAAACTTTTCTTTGCTCTTGTACTCTTATTGTTTGGATCCTAGTCTAAGTCGAAATGTGTCTGCAATTTGGATGGTTATAATGATGCTGCAACAGTTTCACTTGGAAACCATCAAACAAGCTTTAAACTTTGAAATTTCGGCTGAATCTGGTTGATTTTTGTGACCTAACTAACACCAAACAGAAGTTGACTCCTCATTTTGGTAGTTTTAGTCAATTTTGACCAAAAGTGACAAGTGTTAATGATTTCAGCCAAAACTGACTGAAACTGAAGGGATGCTTTTTAAAGCTTTTGCTTTGGTATTTGCTATCACTTCTTTATCAAGTACATGGACTATGTAATACCAATTTCCAATGGGTTTTTTTTTTCTTTTCATGAGTTGAAGGAGGGATAGGTAAGAAACTTACCTTGATGGATTGAGATTGGTGAAAAGGCCCTTGATATTACAAATCGTGCAAAGATTAATTTGAACAAGATCTAATATATTTCATAGGAATTATGTTTTGTAGAAAGTAAATATAGCATTCCTTAAGTGCATGCAAGTGATTAGATAGCCTCACAAACTCAAATATATGAGAAAGAATTGTCTAAATTCAATCCACTTTTGAACTCTGCTAATAATGAAGAAAAAGATTTGAATTTATGTGGCTAAAAACTTCAAAAATACTAAATATAGTGAATTATCAAATAATCACGTTTTGGAAAGTACATAGATATTCACAATTCAGAATGCCAGGATGCTAATGAATTTCTATGCTTTAATAACTTTAGCTTAAATTTCAAAACTATACAAAATACACAACTATATATGAATAAGACTCTACCATTGTTGTGTAGGGTTGGCAATTCATGTTGTCGTATTGTGTTCATGCTGTATTGAAGCTAGGGTATAACATTATATGGGTCAACACGAACACAACATAGTTAATTAGCTGTATCAAAAATCCTAATAAAACATAACTCAATTATTAAACAAGTAACAAGACATGACACGCATAATCCGTTTAATAAATAGATCGTATCGAATTGATATGAAATGACTTGCTTAACAATTCATTTAATATTAATAGACATGATTCACTTAACAACTCAGTTTTTAAATTCTAATACCATAAAGACAAAAGATAAAAATTAACATTCATGTCTTTTAAAATTACATTCTAAGTAATCTTTATACCAAGACAAAAGAAACAACTGAAAAAGCTTAAAAATGTCGTCAATAAAGTATGTTAATTGGGTCATAACTGTGTCATTTTCGAGTTAACGGGTGAACATGTAGCACAATATGTTTATTTTGTATCATAATTGAGTTGACATGATTATAACGCAAATATACTTAAGGTCCAAACCCATTTGTTTTGTGTTGGGTAAGGTAAGACATATCAAACTGAACCAACTGATTTAGCCCTTCAAACCAAACTGTTAGGCCGAACTGATTGGAAAACGGTTCATTTTTGCAAGTTGGTTTGACATAGACCTCGAACTAGTCCGATTGGTGTGAACCATGCCATATTGCTCGGTTCAAATGGTTTTTGGGTGGAGGGCTGTGCTGGGTGCCACGTGAGCTCACATCCTTTCTCATCTTTCTTATTATAACAAGTTCAATTTTATTTTGTTTAATGATATGTGGATCAAGTTAGCATAGATCAATGTAAGATTTATTTTTATTTGTGATCTTATCTAAAACTGAAAATCCTATAAGTTTGATCAAGTGTTGACCAAAGCCTTACAAATTATATTTAAGATAATTTTTTTTGATGTTTTATTTTCTCATTATTTTTAAATTAATTAATTTCTAAAATTTTTCTTTGGAGTGAGATTATCCTAACTTGGTATTTGCTAAACTGTCCTAACTTGATATTTACTAAAACCGTAATTTCTTGAAATTTTTTGAATTTATTTTTGAGGGGGAGAGTTGAATTTATATTCTTAAGAAATTTATTTTTTTTGATATTTTTGTTGAATTCAAATGAGAATATGTCCCTTAATTCTATGAGAAATCTTAAATAAATTTCATCTTTTCTTTTCATGGCATTTACTTTAATGGTTTTAAATAAAGATAATAGAGAAGAGAGAGAGGATGAGATCTCACAAGAGGCTTTAAGCATCATATACAAAAAAAAAAAAAGAAAAAAAATATGATAAATTGCAAAAAATGGTGAATCTGTTTAAACCATCGGTATGCTGTCGGCTTAGTTCATACCAAATCAAACTGAATCGGTCCGATATCAGTTTGCAATTCATGCAACCTTGGTTTTGGATTTGAGTTGTGCTCGCATGTTGTGTCCAATTTCGCCACCCTTGTTGGGTAATAACTTTTTCTTGTCTTTTTTGTTTTTATAATGTTTTTTTAATTCTTTTCTTGTTTCTATGAATTAAAACTCTAAAACTTAAGACAACTTTTGAGATCACCAAATTTGTTGAAAGAAAGAAACCATGGACTTGATTGAAATTAACATTAAGTTTTCAAGAACTTTGCTATTTATAAAATTTAAGATTGTAAGGGAGATAAGAAAAATGTTGAAAAGTATTATAAGTAAGGAAATAACTAATATACTCTGTGTTTTGTAATGTAAAAATATTGCTTGGTAGTAACTCAACTTATCAGAGTATTTCTTAAAATTAATTTCTTAAAATTAAGTTGTCAAGTATTAAAACTATAAAAAAATTATTGTCTCAAGGTTTGCTTTATGGGAAACTAGTACAATTTTGGTACCAAATCGGTATGTTTGGTACAGGACGTAATATTGGTATCAAATTGTGTATCAGTCAAATGAACTGAGAGGTTTCAACCCATAAATCATCCCATACTGAGCCAAACCAAACGATTTGGCATAGTATGGGATGGTTCAGTATGGTTCAAGATCGGTACGGAATGCTTCAGGGCGGTATGGGGCTGTTCAACCCTTGTACCAAACCAAACCACCAAATATATCAATTTTGGGAAGTTTTGTTACAGTTTACCCTTAACCGTTTGGTTCGATACGGTTCGGCCATCTTTGATCTCAACAAATTAAAGACTATAATGTACAAACGTCCATGGGGTTGGTGATGGTTGGGCTAATTCTGGTTTGATAATGCAATTTAGGATAATAAGATATGAAACCTTGACCAATGCCTGACTCAACCTTACTCAGTCCTGTTATGTGTTGGGACTTGGGACTTCAACCCTTTTGTGACCACTGGTGACCACATGACATGATCCAAAACAACCCATATGGTTAAGTGATTCAATTTTGAGGTCAACTAAAAAACTAGGATTAAATGAGTCTAACTACTCTTAAAAGCAAGGTCTTATCAGTACTAATATTCAAGTCGACACTTGACCGGTATAGGTGTACTAAGTGTCAATATGATATGTTGGTTTGGTACCTTATGTCAATATGGGGGGTGTACCAATTTTTGGTTCCATATTGGTTTGGTACAGTGCACCTAGAGTGGACTGGTACAGTTTAGTACTCAAAACCATGCTTAAAGGCATTAGGCAAATGTTGTGACCTAGCTTGACCAACATCATTCATTTCAAATAATATACCACCCATTTAAATTTAAGGTCATAGAATTTGATTTCAACCCTTCACAAATCATAAATCCTTAACCCAAACCTAGCATAAACAAGGTTGAATCAATTTGGTGGGGGGGTTTGACTCGGTCAGTTTTTGCCACCCTTTCCCACTAAACATCTAGCATCAAACATCAATTAGTTTACAATATATGCTGTGTCATGAATTTTTTGAATTGTAACAAGACTTGTGCACATGTTGAGCACCAGATTTTCATTATTTGTTTTTGAATAATAAATTTTTAATTTTTATAGCAATAAAGTTCCTGATATCTGGAGACATCATAAAATGTAAGCATTCCATCGACTTAAAAGGTAAAATACAAATTAAATTAGAAAAGATTGCATTGTCCCATTTTTTCAACTTGCTAACCCTAGATATGATCTCTCAAGTCAGCTTCTCAAAGGCTTAATCCATATACCTTTGAAGGAGATGCCCTCTCTCAAAGCAAAACAATTGAAATGGGTGAAATGGGGCTCTTGTGGTAGTATATCAGCCAGCCGAATTAAGAAAGAAAGGTGGTTTTCTCTTGAAACTATTTAAAACTGGTCAGCATGAACTACAACCCATAAATTTTATATATTAGCTGAGGTCCCCAAATTGAATTTACTTTTATGTTGGGTTTGTTTGCACACAATTTCAGACGGTCCAATTTTGTCCAGAGCTTCAAATTTGCTTTTGTAATGAGGAAGATTAAGCCAATTGTGTCCTAAAACCCTTCTAAATTTGTTTTGCTTCCTTTTTTTTGTGGCTTGTTGGACTTATAGCTGGATTACATGTGATATGTCTCCTTAACTGCACGAAAAATGATAACAATATCAGAAAATGATTTTTTTTAGAAAAAGAGAAAAAGATGTCAAGAGGGCCAACAATTGAGAGGCTGCTTCTTTTAGATGTTTTGGGGCCAACAATGGAGAGGCTATTTTTTTTTACACATTTAACAAAAATTTATACAAGAGTGGCTATTGGGAAGGGTAATTTGGTGACATTGAAAACACTAGTTTTAGGAATTGTTGTGGGGGAGACGTTCTGTGGAGACACATGTAAGTTTTCATTCAATGGGTGTGTTACCATGGGTGTTATATTTTCATTCAGTGGGTATGTTACTATATGTTAGCATTTGTCCATATCTCTTGGCTAGAGTCATCCATGAACATACCAACATGTAGGAAATTGTGCCATCATGTATTAGAGTTGTATGTTATTATTGTGATGGACAACTTTAGCAGTCCGATTGGTTTTGTTGTCCATTATCTACTAAAGGATGGTAAAGACGGATCTGAACGTATCTAAATATATCAAAATTGAGTGGATAGGTGGAGAGGCACTTCTTTCTTTCTTTCTTTTTTTAAGGGGGATTGACACATTTTCTGACAATTACAGGAAAAATCAATGCATTAAAATTTGGATAATTGATTATACTCAAAATGAACCATGATATGACACAATAATATACCAAATATAAATTGACTAAAATTAATAAATTATACATAGAAATAGATTAAAGTTATAAAAGTACAAAAACTATTGAAAGAATTTTAGAATTTTTAGCACAATCCTTGGAACTTTAGCTCCCTTTATGATCACATAGTATCACAGTAATGCATGATTTCATGGCATTATGTCTTATTCCTCTTTCCATAATTAACCAATTCAGTTTAATTTTTTTTTTGAAAAAAAAAAGTGGCCTTGTTCAAAGGATCTGCTCAAGCAGAAAACACTAATTAATTTGTTCTCTTTCATGTCTCATCAATATTTTGCTCAAGAGGAGAGATAAAATAAAATAAAATCTTAGTAGGTACCAAAGAATCAGCTTGAACAAGCAAAAAGATGAATATTGTGAATCTACCTAATAAATAATTATACAAATATAAAGAAAGCAAAAATTGAATGAAATTTTATGTGTCATTGCTAGTCCCAAGCCAGATGAGAAAGGTGGAGGATTGATGTCAGGTTGACAACCAGTTGTAAAAATATGTCAATAACTATGAAATGAGTCCTTATTTGATACATGTAAATATTAGAGCTTCCACTGTTTGATGTGATGTCATGAACTCTCATAGTTGTGGTGAGAAGTAGGCAAGGATTGATTAGGTTGTTGTCCATGGGCATCCTGCTACAAGGTGACTTGATTATAGTAACAAATGTGCAATATTTAGGATTAGAGTCTTTTAGCACTAACTAGTATATTGCGACCAATTGGAATGGTGAAGAGATGAGAAATTGTATCATGTAAAGAATGTAACCATACAGAAGAAAAATAGCTAGATTTTCCATATAGAATGTTGGAACTTTGACAAGAAAGGTTGAAGACTTGTGTGCATAATGACACCTAGGAAAATCAATATTTGCTTTCTTACAAGAAACTAAATGGAAAGGTAGTAAATCAAAGGATATAGGGGATGGTTATGAACTATTTACATGGAGATAAAGATAATAATAAAAGTGATGTAGGAATACTAATGGATGGATAAGGAATAAAATATAAAATTGTAAATGTAAAAAAGATAAGTGATAGATTAATGACTATTAAATTAGTTTTCAAAAAGGAGATTATTAATGTGGTTAGTACTTATATGACACAAGTAGGCTTGGAGCAGAGGGGTAAGCAACAACTTTGGGAAGAAATAGATGGATTGATGTAAGCTATTCTTGAAAGGAAAATGTTACTTGTAGGCGATGACTTAAATGAGCATATAGTGGGAAGCAATCAGAGATATGAGAGTACATGGACATTTTAGGGATAGAAATTTAATGGAAGATTCAATTCTTAAATTTGCTGTACTTTATGATTTAACTATTATCAGGGCACATTTTAAGAAAAGAGATGAGCATTTAGTAACAACTTTGTCATAGATATATTGCTTTTTTTTTTTTTTTTTGAAAAAAGTGAAGCATTAACATGTAATGCTTGTAATATCATGAGAGAGTCTAACTTCATAACACAAGGAGAAAGAAAATGGATTAATAAGTTTAAAGATAAAATGGTGGAATTTAAAGTGGAAATGTTAATTTTAATAGTGATAAATTACTAAAGGAGAAAAATTGGATCTTAAGAACAAAACCAAATAAACATATACAAAAAGAAGCTTGGTGATGGAATGGTGAGGTACAAGGGGCAATTAGAATAAAATGGATTCACTTTAAACAATGATAAAGGACAAACAGCAGCAAGGATTTTATAAGATATGAGGAGGCTAAAAAGATGCAAAAATGCTAGTAAATATTTAGCAGATGATAATTTATATAATAGATTAGGTTTACAAGAAGGTAAGAATGGAATTTGCAGAATAGCAAAGCTGGAGAGAGGATATCTAAAGACATTGATCAAGTTAAATGCTTTAAAGCTAGGATATTAAAACATTAGTGAAAAATAAGGAAATCAAAGAATGATAGAGATAATATTTTGGAAGATTGTTAAATGATGATTCTGCCAAAGAAATCTTCATTGAAGAAGTAACATTAAGGAGGAGTAAAAGTTCTATTTGTACAATTCATAAAATTGAAATGGAGATAGCTTTGAAAACTATTCAAAAAGGAAGGGTAGTAGGATTAGATGAAATACTTGTTAAGATTTGAAAAATCATAGGGTATATTGGATTATATTGTCTAACTTTTTTAATGAAATTCTAAAAATCATAGGGGATATTGGATTTGAAGAAATTGTAATACCTACCTTTAAGAATAAATGTTATGTATAAAATTATTCTAATTATCAAGTAGTTAAGTTTGTGAGTCACTTTATAAAATTATAGGAAAGGATAATTGAACAAAGTTGTAAAAAATACAACTATTTCATACAACTAATTGTGATTTATGATTTAAAAAAAATCAATAATGAAGACTATCTTCTTACTTAGACAATTGATAGAAAATATAGAGAAAAGGAAAAAAGGTCTACATTATTGTCTTCATTAATTTAGAAAAAGCTTATAATAGGACTCCTAGAAAAATAATTTAGTGGCTTTAAGAAGGAAAGGTGTATAGAAACAATATATCGAAATAATTGAAGACATGTATGCTAAGTTATTAGCAAATTCTAGAGGATGCCATTAAGAAACAAGTATATTTCCAAAATCTATAAGTTTGCATCATGGATCTGTACTTAAGACCATATCTGTTTTTAGTAATTATAGATGAACTTACTAATATTAAGGAAGATGTATTTTAGTGCATGTTACTTAAAGATGACATAATATTGACCAATTAAAAGAGTACCAAATTAAATATGAAATTGGATTTCTGAAGGAAACTTTAGAGTATAAGGGCTTAAGATTAGTAGAATAAAGACATAATTTATGAAATGTAAATACCATGAGAATGAAAATGCAGATATGATACTAATTAAGATTGATTAGCAATAGATGTCACAAGGTGACCATTTTCGTAACTTGTGATCTATTATATAAAATAATGGGATAATAGATGAAGATATATGTAATAGAATTAGAGTTGGTTGGATGAAGTGGGGAGATGCATCTAAAATAT
Organism: Calamus simplicifolius; assembly: GCA_900491605.1. Taxonomy (NCBI): domain Eukaryota; kingdom Viridiplantae; phylum Streptophyta; class Magnoliopsida; order Arecales; family Arecaceae; genus Calamus; species Calamus simplicifolius. The sequence goes on from UESW01003929.1 coordinate 1,419,799, forward strand.
TATATGATAGGCACATACCTTGTCAACTTGAAAGAAATTTTATAGAGTAATGATAAGGTCTAATATAATATATGGCATAGAGTGCTAGACAATAAAGAGAGTATATGAAAAAGTTAAGAGTGCAACAAAACTAAGAATGTTAAGATGAATGTATTGTACAACTAGAAAAGATGAAATAAGAAATGAATATATTAGGAGAATAGTAGATTTTGCATAAGGACAATACAATGGAAAATTGATTGGGATGATGTTTGATATATGTAACAAAGATTTGAGGAGGCTCCAATAAGGAGAGGTGCTTTGTTTCAAGATTTTAAATTTTGGCAAGACAGGAAGTGTCCCAACCATCCTGTACCTATCGGAAAACAGGACCAGGATGGGGGCAGGACTCCAAAACCCATCTATGCAAGGGAAAGAGAAGCAGGAAAAAAAAAAAAGAAGAAAAGGAAAATGAAAGAAAGGAAAGAGGAAAAAAAAGAAATGAAGAAAGGAAAGAAGAAGAAAAGAAAGGAAGGAAGGAAAGAAAGAAAAGAAAGAGGAAAGAAAAAGAAAAGAAATAAACTATGAAAAAGGAATAAACTAAGTAAAAAGAAGCAAATAGAAGGAGTGGAAAGAGACGAAGGTTCATTGTACCAGGAACCAGGCACTATTTTGGTACTGGACCAATGGTATGAGGTGTACTGTAAGAACTGGCGGCATACCAGTTAGGTGAATTGAGAGGCTTCAACCCATGAACCACCCTATATCGAGCCAAACCAGATGGTTAAACATGGTACGAGGCACTTCGATACAGTTCGGGGTTTGTGTGAGATAGTACAGGATGGCTTAATCCTTGTATTGAACTGAACCATCAAACCATACTGGCATCGGGATGATTCAGTATGATTCACCCTAAACCATCTCATCCGATACGGTTCGGCCATCCTTGACTAAGATAGCTGTCGTGATAGGGTGGGGTACTAGGGCATCTTATTCCATAAAGAAACAAGGATAATCCTATCTCACAAAATTTAAAACCTTGGTTTATGTTGAAGGTGGTAGGAAAGGGAGAGGAAGACTTGACTTAACATAGATGGAGGTTTTGAGAAAAGATATGAGAAACTTGGAATGACATTAGTGGTGGTCCTAAATAGGAATAATTGGTGAATGGAATCCATAAAGCCAACCCCAAATAGTTGGAAAAATTGGATGATAATATTATATGTGTTATGTAATGGTTCACTTCTCTTTTGTTTTAGATGCTCTATTTGCGAACTCCTTTTCCTGTAGTGTTTGAATATGTTTTTTGGCCATGGATTCTTACGATATAAATTAGGATTGGATATGTTTTGTTGTGGAGTTTGAAATCCTGCCAATAGGGATTATACCTAGCCAATGCTCTATCAGTGAGGATTATACCTGGTTGATGTCCTACTCATGGGATTGTATTTGGCTGATATCCTACCAGGGGGTTGAACCTGATTGATGTCATGCCTGTGGGAATACTGAAAATTGGACTAAGCTTGTTTGTTATCATTATGGTTTTCTAGTATTTTTGTTAAAAACTAGTCACATTAGGATGCATAAGGCTGCTAGAAGAGGCATGTTTAGTGTAGAGAAGTGGTAAGAAGGTCAGGAGGAGAGGGATTCTAATATCTGGCTTCAAGCTTTATGGTTTTCTTGTGCTGTCTTTTTTTCTGTATATTTTATGCAGATTCAGAAAATAGACAGGTCATCAGTCTATCCTTTTTCTCCCTGTTGCTTGGATTGAGTTTTTCCAAAGGAATGAGAGGTAGGCCGTTCCAATATAAACTGCCCTAGTTTAAATGCTTGGGGATGAACTGCCCAAGACTCAAACTTAGAACCTCTAATTAAGAAGACTAGCATGGCAACTGCAGTGGTGTCCAGTTCAGCTTCTTGCGAATTAGATAAAGTTATTTTCTTATAAGCACAGAGTAATTGTAAGTCGTCCTTCTGGTGTTCAAGTGTTTGACACCAGCTATTTCATTTGGCCTCCAAGATCAACAATAAAATGGCCAATCCTATTTTGAGTCTTTACACTGTAGTAGTCGAAGCCCAATGATGTATCCAAGGTTTGCAATGTCAGTACCAGGTGCCATACTGGTATGTTATCGGTTCATTATGGTTCAGCTCCTAAACATCTTTTATGATGATACCAACCGAAACCTAGTGGTATGGTTTGGTACTGTGATGGTACCAGTCGGTGCTGGTACAGATCAGTTCCCATAGCAAACCAACAAACTGATTTGTTTCCATGCAAGTTATGTACATTGTGCACTGAATCTGGCAGTTTAGTTCGTTCTTGCAGTCCTCGGATATATCCTTCCACCATGTTGCTCTGATTGTTAATGAGAGTATCCGCCTTCTACAATTAGTTGTCACTTGCTTTCATGGGTATGGTATGGTTATGTGAGTGAGTATTTCTCAAGCATTGCTTCCTTGACATCCCTAATTGATATCTTGACATTTCTTTTGTCTTTCTGGGGGATAAGAGATTATGGGCTTTTAACATTCTTTGCTGGTTCTTATTCTGCATATACATGGCTAGGGGAAAAAATTGCATGTTCATGCAGCTATTCTCCTGTTGAACGTATTCTAGAATCTGCACAATGAAGCCTTTGACTGCACTGTTATCTAATTTTTAGTAACAAGACAGTATATTTTCTGATGAATGCTTGTCATTGTAGTTCGCTTACCGAAGCCTTTTGCATAGCCATTCTAGAAGCTGCTAGTTGTGGACTACTAACTGTGAGCACAAGGGTTGGAGGTGTCCCAGAGGCATGCAGTTTGGGGTCTTTTCTGAATCTCTTTATGTCCTAATGCTATGATTTCACAGATTAGTGATGCTCAAATCTTAGTTCAAGAAACAAGAGTGCAGTTGTGAATTATTGCATCCTTTTTCCTCTTTGGGCAGGTTTTACCAGATGACATGATAGTACTTGCAGAACCATCACCAGGTGATATGGTGTGGGCCATTAGAAAAGCAATTTTCATGCTTCCAAACATCGATCCATATGTCATGCACCACCGTGTGAGTCTTCAATTCTGCATATCTGGATCAGTCGTTTGCTTGACCAACTCTGTTTCTCTGAGAGACTTAGAAAATATTACTTGTTACATTTCTCATGTAGAATAAAATTTGTGATACTATAACCACGTTAGTGTTCACATTTTTCTTGTGAAATGTTGACTTTTTTTTTAAAAAAAAATCCAATGAATGATATTAGATGAGAAGCCTGTATAGTTGGCATGACGTGGCTAAAAGAACAGAGATAGTATATGATCGTGCACTGCAAGCCTCTGAGAAAAATCTTTTGCAGCGCCTACCACGGTATGTTAATCACAATATACTACAGATAACAATTTTTTGGGTCCATTCAGAGCTACATGTCCATGAATGTTTCATCTGGCAATTCAATTACTTTTCCGTTTTGCATCTGAAAATAATTAAGTTTATATTGTATATGCTGTTTTGATGCCCATGTGGAATACTTTTCCCCTAAAGTCACGGACATCCATGATAATTTTTACTAGAATTTTAAGACCTGTCCTTTAGTGTGATTTGACTTCATTTTTTCGGGACCAAGATGCACAACACCATTGACATTGAAGTGCCTTGATCTTGTTTTTCATATCTTGATGTATAATGTGTTCTAAGCTTATCATACACCGGCATGGTTGTGGTTGATGCTAATGCTTGTGCACTTGTTGTCATGAATGTATTTAGCAGCATGTCCAGACTACTGACATAATCTTTTTTCTTCTTTCTTATTTTCCCCCTTTTTGAAAGATACCTCAAATGCGGATCTTGGGCAGGAAGGCTGTTTTGCCTGGTCATGATTGTCAATTTTCTTCTGCTGCGTCTTCTGGAACTGTGGCAGGTAACATCAGATATTCTATGCCTTTTACTTTGTTGCTATTCAGCTGGCATTTTTGGCAACAATTTCTCTGTAGAATTTGTCTTTGAAGGTTTTTTCTTTTTCTCCTCTAGCCTGTGGAGAGCATTGAAGAGGTTCCTGACATCGTGTTGGTTCAGCACCAAGATGAAGAGATAGAACCTGGTTTCAGGGAAGCTGGAAAAAAAAAAAAAAGCTAATTCTTTAAGAAGATTCGATATTGTAACTGTTTGATTCACATCTTATGCACCTAAGAAATCAAAGGGACACTCCAAGGCAGAATAGACTGTACTTTCATGTATTGTTCGTCTTATCTAATGTTAGTTTTTTTTTTTTTTTTAAATTGGGGGATCTGAAACTTTCTCCTCTTTTTTTTATTTTTTTAGGTGCATGTTTTGTGCATATATATATCTGAAAGTATGGAAGACTCAAATGTAATGAATACCAAGAAAACTCTTACCACATCTGAATATATGCCTTCATTCATTCATGTTTGCAATCATCATGAGAGCATTTATGGTTTCCAAAATTATGTAGCATTCTTTCCCAATATGGACAGGCCGTCCCATGTAGTTGGGAAAAGGCTTAGATGAGTTGAGTTGAGTTGAGTTCTTTCCCAATATGGACTTATGGTGAGTGATCACTTTTTTCGTTCTCCCGCAGAATGGTTGTAGTAATTGGCTTCATCTGAGCAAGAGCTTCTTGTGCTGAGGGTAGCGTGCTACCACCTTCCTTGAGCTCTGACAAGAAATTTATAATGCACTATTTTTCAGCAGTGTCTCACATTTGAAAACAGATACATAATATTTCATTTTAAAAACAAAAGTTATTATGCCCATTGGTCAATTAGATCTAGTGAAATTTTGATAAGTTTCATAATTGAAATGCCTCATCTCTAAAAGCAAGGTGGCCGGTTTGTGATGCTCCATTATTGCAGATTTGAGAAGAGTTTCGTGCTTTTGAATTTGAGACCTCCAGATCACGATGTAGCAGGCAAGGCTCACTCTCAAATTCAACTCAACCCAACTTCCTCATCTCTAAATTATTCTTTCGGTCTGTATTGCAGGATTAAACTTCTGCACTGATATATTGTCAAATAGCTTCTTTATGCTTTTTAAGTGCAACTCACTTCCAAAGTATAGAATTTGTGATGTCGCCGAGCTCCTAAAACTGTAGCTTTTTTTTAATAAAAAAAAAGAAAAAGAGAGTATAGACTACTAATAGTCTAACAAAAAGAAAAAGCTTCAAAAAAATTATATGGTAATCATTTTTTAATCTTTTAAGCGGCATAGTTATTTTTATCTAAGACTAGCACTCAAATATGAAAAGAAGCATAATGTCTACTATTATAGTTTTTTATAACTAAAATTATCATTGTAATACAACTTAAAATATATTAAAAAATCTAGAAATTTTTAAAATGGTATTATCAAAAGAGCATATGTTATTATAATATTTAAAAAATTGATTTGATCTTTAACAGAAGAGTTGCAATTTTTTTTTTTTTTTGTAATTTAACATATGATGGGACTGCATTTGTAATACTTTAACACCTTATTTCTTGAATAATGTCTACCTTCAAAGGAAAAGGAGACTGCAACCATAAATTAAAAAATTGAAGAAGGGGCTCGTGCATCCATTGAGTTCTGGCCATCTAAATCAAGAATAGGGGACTATATATGCTATCGTAAAACTTGAGAAAATTACTTCCCTTTGGCTAAAAACTTAGCTAAAACTATTTCTAAAAAAAAAAAATCCTTAAGCTCGTAAATAAACAAGATATTTTTAATTCATAAATTTTCATATATTATAGTTACATCACACTATATTTAACTATTATTATAATATATTATTTTATTATATATTATAATATTATATCATAAACTCAACTCAACTCATCTAATCCTTTTTTTCAACTACATGGGGTCGAGTCTAAGTCGACATTCAAGTCTAAGTCGACATTCAAATTAAAAGATTACCTATCCTTACTATGATTATTATAAATAGTTATATTTTTTTAATTTTTCTATTCATGTTAGTTTAGGTCTAGCTCTATTTCTATCCTTACTATGATTATTAAAGATTACCCTTTCTAAGTAGAGCATCTAAATGTCTTCGTTGTATATATCCAAACATAGTTATATATAATATAATTATTATATAATATTATGATTGTAAGATTATATATAATAGTAATACTTAATTTTATGACATTAAATTATATTATATTAATAGAATATGTTCTAAGCATTTCATTAGTTCTATTATCTTTCAAATATATATATATATATATATAATAGGAATCAAACTTGAATTCTTTTGATAAGAAAGCACGTGCTTTAAATTATCCTAGTCAGTGTATGTTATGTTTATATAATAAGAATCAAACTCGTGTGTAGTTAAGTTCACATTCAGTCACTCTTTTTATCCTTAGATTACATAGATCATAGATTCCAAAGATAAAAAGGTATGGTAGCTTCAAGATTCATGTGGATCTAGGGGTAGAAAGGGTAATTGAATCTAGGGCTTGGTTACACGTGAGTGTGATAGGTCCAACTCTCTTTTTCTCTCTATATATAAAGTATAGGCTAGGTTGGGCTAAACTTGAGCTGGTCATACTTGACTTGATTTCAAGCTTTGCTCAATTGGGCTTGGTGTCTCGTGCTATTTTTTTACCCTTTGGCTCGACCCAACCTTGGCTTGGCTCATGCCCCCCCCCCCCCCCCACTAATAGTAGGTTATATGTGCATTTTATGTTGCTTAAGTGAGCTAGTATGTCATACTTTGATTATTTTGTAGTGGATTAATTATTGAATTAATATTTACTTGGGCTAATATGCCATAATTTGATTGTTTTATTATTGGGTTAATACTGAATTAATGTTTACTAGGCTAACATATCAAGTTTCCATTGAAAATAAACACATTTATTTGGCCCATATTCCATACTTGGCTCATATTTTATTATCTTTATATAAAATTATAAGTATCTTTATTCTTCAAAATTAAAATATAAGCATAATATCCCATATCTATTATTTTTTATAAGTATATGGATATTTAAATATCTTCATTTTTTATTGAAGAAGTTATAATTAAAATAAGATAATGGCATATATCTTATATTATACTCAAGGGTATTTCTAATATTCTTACCTCACTTTTTGAAAAAGTAGATGACCAATCAACCACAAACCAATTAGGAAAGCACACATTTTCTACCATCTTTCACATGACTAACCAAACAATCTTTTCTATTTTTCTGAGAACTTAATTTTCAAGGATTTTTTTTAGACATAATCTTCTTATAAATTCACTTTATGAATTCTTCTTCTTGTTTCCTGAACAAGGGCCAAGTAGAATGGGAATTAGGAAAGTACATTTTTAATATAGGCAATAAATGCTTGGAAGAAAAATTAATAATCATTTTGATAATAAGTTAATAGAATGAATAAATAAATAAAAGAGAACATCAGCATGGATTGCTATTATAAATGTCATAAAAGAATGGCATAAAGTTGTCTACAAATTCCTATGATAAGTGATAAAGAGTGTTTAGAAATTTTAAAGTCATGAATTTTTAGATTAAGTTAAATAAAGTGGGGCCAAGTTTGATTGGTCAAGTTGTGCTTGACTCATTTTAAAGTTCAATTGAAAAACAAAAAAGCTTCTAGCCTAGTCTATATTTTAAATAATCTAAGCCACATGTCAAAAAGGTCTTGGTTAAACTATCCCTAATTGAGTTAGAATCATGATTAGGGACAAATTAATTGAACCTTGGGCAATCCTAATCTTAGGTGGGCTCCACTCTTTAGTTTGTGATCCTACAATTAGAAATTAGGTAAGTGATGGACTTTTTAAATTTTAGATGACATGTATTGATAATGAAAATTAATAGGATTGCCATTATATGAGGATCAGCATTATGCTATCTTTTTATTAACATCCAATCCTTAACCCTAAAACCCTACAACCCTAAAACACTAAAACCCTAAAACACTAAAACCCTAAACCCTAAAACCCTAAACCTTAAACCCTAAAACCTGAAAATCCTACAACCTGAAAATCCTAAACCCCAAACCCTTAAACCCTAAAACCTTAAAATTGTAAAACCCCCTAACCTCCTAAAACCTTAAACCCTAAACCCTAAACCCCTAAACCCTAAACTCTAATATCAATATCGATTGAATAATATCTTTTTAGTCACATTAGAATGGCATACATTTAATTGATTAGAGGAGGCAGTAAATAGGAAATAAGAAGAAGAAAGTTTTGATGTTGCAAATTTCTAATGTCTTAGTTGTACCTATCTTCATAGTGAGAATCATGTGATAATCTAAGCCATTTTTTATGATACCATTTTAGTATATGGAACCTATATTATCTTTAAACATATGGAATCAACAATTATGTGGCTTGATCAGAACAAAATCTCAGATCAAAACAAAATATTTGTTATATTTTAAAGATGAAAAAAATACTTTTGATCCTCCAACTTTAACTCAAAATTTACTTTAGTCTACTGTCTTTCGGTTATCATATTTTAGTCCCTCATGTTTTAAGACTATTGCATTCCTGACATCCCATCATAAAGGATCAATTAAAATTGATAAAAAAGCCAATGTGTCATCCTAATGCGAACATGTAAATTGTCATTGGCCAAAAGTATATTTCATCTTTTTTAAATTTATTTAATCATGGCATGATTCATAGTTAATGAGTCTTCAAAATACTTTATTTTTAGTCATTTAGATCAAGACTAAATTAGTGACTAATTTTTATACTCAAGAACTTTAAGCATTAATATAAGATATGTAGCAAAGTATATAGGTTTCTTAGAAATATCGAAAGGTCTTTATTACTCTAAATATTTGTTAGGCCACTAATGGAAGAATCATGATAGAATGCACAGTAGACTTATAGTAATAGAAATCTAAAAAATGTTAATGAGTTAATAGTCTTTATTAATATTAATTATACGCTTCATTTCTTGATGAGATCATGCCTATTAAAAAAAAAAGAAACTAAGAATGAATACATAACACAATCAAAATAATATAAAATATAGTCACTTATGTCCATCAACACACAAGTAGATTCGATAATAATGCAATATATAATGTTAATTTAAGGTGAGTCTCCATATATATAATATTTAATATAGTTCTTCATTCAACTACTTGTTATTTTTTTCTTTATTATTATAATGACAAATGCTTATTTAGTCAAGATAGAAAAAAATAAGATGTGCATTAACTAATTTTTTTATTTTTGAATAATAGTAATAATAATAGTAAATATACCAAAAATAATACTATTGAATGAAAATCATTATGATCATGATATGCACCACCATAGTGGTTATCTAAGAGTTATTTTTTTGAAAGTTAGCAATCACATTATATTGAACATAATATAAATAATGTAAAATTCTTATTTGATTTTTCAAAGGCATCACTTTTGCCTTTTTACCTCTAAATTATTACTATTAGCCATTACTATAACCATACAACTTATCTAGCCTTTAACTCATTTACAAAATAGGATGTTGATTGCATATTACTTTTTTTAAGAAAAAAAGAAAAATACTAGTACTCATTTAAATCTTACATTATATCTTTTTTTTTCCTTTCTCTCTCCATCCCTTAGTCTATTGGCATCTAATTACTGGTTCTTTCTCTCTTTAGGATACATAGCAAAAGTAAGAAATTGAAAAGTGATTAAAGAATAGGTAGATGAAGAGTGAGGTGAGAAGATTCTTAACAACAATAGTTTTGTGATGAAAAATAAAGGAGCATAATCAAAGATGGAAAATGAAGGTTGAGAAATAAGATAAGAAGGAGAAAAAAGAAGTGAAAAAATGACGCATAAGAGAAAACAAGAGAAAGAAGTATAGATTAAGAAAAGATATTAAGTTTCTTTGAAAATGGAGATCAATGTGGATGAAAAGGTAGATCAAAGTATAAAAGATGCTTTATTCTTTGTGGTGCATGTGTTGCACAACAAATAGTTGTATACACTTGAATAAATAGTATTCTACTTAGAAATAAGAGAAAGAAGTATATATTAAGAAAAGATGTTAAGTTTCTTTGAAAATGGAGGTTAATGTGGATGAAAAGGTAGATCAAAGTATAAGAGATGCTTTATTCTTTGTGGTGTATGTGTTGCATGACAAATAGTTGTATATACTTGAATAAATAGTATTCTACTTAGTTGGGAGGGTTCTCACAAAATTTATCAAACTTGTATGCTTGGCATTCAAGCCGATGCTCTTTATTTTTGAGATGAACGAGAGCCCTTAATTTACCAAATGAGTAAAGTGGTGGCTAGTTGAGTATGTAGAACTCTTTGTGGTGCAAAATATGTACTTTAGAATATTCGGCTTAGCATAAGATAGATGATATTGGTCAAAAGTTGTTGAACTTGATCATAAATAACATATGAAATGCTTTCATGATCAATTAAAAAGTGGTTAAGAGATTCATATGTAGCTAGAATAGGAAAGAGATAGAGGGCCTATATTTCTTTACTAACCAGTTTTTATTTCTTAATTATGTTCATAGAGGATGTTGTTGCAAAAATCTGCTCTTCAACTCGGATGCAGTCTGACTCCGGATCTGGACGCCGATCTCTCATCCGGGTGGAACCTACAAGACAGTCCTCATGCAGAGAGTATCGGGGGTGGCCCTCTGCGAAAGACCCTTCGATGCCCAAGTTAGTAAAGATTCATAGCAAGCAGATGTAAGGAGAAGGCTTTCACAGAAGAGTCCCTCAAGAAATGGCCTCTCAGAGCTCTGAGCTTCAATAGAGTTTTCAGTAAGAGTGAAAGTATAAACACAAACGTAAGCATACCTGAAAAGCTTTAGGACAAGAGTATTTATAGATTGCAGATGTGATGACAGGTGATCACCTAATTCCTTGAACGCATCACAGAGGATCCAAAACCATCAAGATTCGAATCAAAATTAAATCAAGTTTGTTATGAGGCCGATAGCATCAGTATCCGGTTAGTTAGAGAATTGACGGCTAGAGCAGTTGTTTGATGCTTTGAGATTCGGTGATTTTATAGGCTCTAGGCCACTTTTGATATTATTGGCCTAATTTTCTACTCAAAATCGTTTAGGGCCCATATGGCTAGAATCTTGTTGAACTGCCATGAATTTGAATTCTTCCGTGCTTGGTTCTACAAAGATTCGGGAATATTTTGGTTCTGCTGAGGAATAAGAAGATAGCTTAGCTCTGCCGAAGCATATGAATACCTTAGTCCGGTGAGAATATGAAGATGCCTCGGCTCTGCTGAGGCATATGAATACCTCGGTCCGGCCAAGGTAAAAGGATAGCTTAGGCTCGCTGTGGCGTGAGAATGGTTCGAAATGATTCAGTCTGAGGGTGGCTTGGTCCGAGGATGGTTTAATCTTGCCGAGGTATGTCAGCTCTATTGTTTTTTAGATATGATAGATGGCTGATCAAAAATCAAAAATGGTCTCGACCTTTTTATCGTATGCATGAGTGTTGACGAGATGATAATTTTATCCCTCATCATATGCCTCCCACTCCCTAGTCCGAAGTGTAAGTTCGGATATAGGAAGTAGAGTCTAAGATAACTTCACTCGAAAGGATTCAGAGAGGCGTGCAATGATGGTCTCATAAATGTGGCGTCATCATTTCATCATTTTTCTCGATGGACGAAGCAGAAAAACCCCTCATTTCTTATGGGCGACGATTGGGGGAGCAACACATGGCAGATCCCGATGCCTAAGGTGCCGAAGCTGGCAATGTAACATCCTAAAAACCTTGTAATTTATGGCATTTCTCATTTGAAATGAAAGTCAGAGAGTTTCAGTGAAATGTGGATGTATTGGCCTTTTGATAAATATAAAGAGAAGAAATTTTAGAGTAAATGAGTATATTTCTGAATGTTAATGAGTTTGATTTAAGAAATTGAGAAACTAAAGTTTTAATGGGTTTAAATCACAAGAAAAATCAAGTTTAGTTTGAGTTTTATCCTAAAATGATGTTTTTAGTGTTTGGAGTTGACACTATTTGGAGTCGACTCTGGCACGGTTTTAAACTTTCGGCACGCTTTGGAGTCGACACCTGCAGAGAAAATAGAAGGTTAACATTTCTGCTGCAGTATTGGAGTCGACACCTACTTTTCTGGAGTCGACACCTATATTTCTAGAGCCGACACCTATTTCTGTTGGAGCCGACTCCAAGACGGCAGGTTTTTCTGAGTTAAATCTTGAGAATTTCATATTTATTCCGTTTCAAGTCCGATTTGGATGTCGTTTGAACCGTTGGATTTCTAAAATCGAGCTCTTCAAGATGGTAAAGTTTTTTCTTGGAAATGTTATATAAAAGTATCAATTTAAGTGAAAAATGATAATCTGGGCTATAAATCGATTAAAAAAA
>UESW01003929.1:1433002-1463823 GCA_900491605.1 Calamus simplicifolius
CCCCCCCCCCCCCCCCCCCCCCACTAATAGTAGGTTATATGTGCATTTTATGTTGCTTAAGTGAGCTAGTATGTCATACTTTGATTATTTTGTAGTGGATTAATTATTGAATTAATATTTACTTGGGCTAATATGCCATAATTTGATTGTTTTATTATTGGGTTAATACTGAATTAATGTTTACTAGGCTAACATATCAAGTTTCCATTGAAAAATAAACACATTTATTTGGCCCATATTCCATACTTGGCTCATATTTTATTATCTTTATATAAAATTATAAGTATCTTTATTCTTCAAAATTAAAATATAAGCATAATATCCCATATCATATTATTTTTTTATAAGTATATGGATATTTATAAATATCTTCATTTTTTATTGAAGAAGTTATAATTAAAATAAGATAATGGCATATATCTTATATTATACTCAAGGGTATTTCTAATATTCTTACCTCACTTTTTGAAAAAGTAGATGACCAATCAACCACAAACCAATTAGGAAAGCACACATTTTCTACCATCTTTCACATGACTAACCAAACAATCTTTTCTATTTTTCTGAGAACTTAATTTTCAAGGATTTTTTTTAGACATAATCTTCTTATAAATTCACTTTATGAATTCTTCTTCTTGTTTCCTGAACAAGGGCCAAGTAGAATGGGAATTAGGAAAGTACATTTTTAATATAGGCAATAAATGCTTGGAAGAAAAATTAATAATCATTTTGATAATAAGTTAATAGAATGAATAAATAAATAAAAGAGAACATCAGCATGGATTGCTATTATAAATGTCATAAAAGAATGGCATAAAGTTGTCTACAAATTCCTATGATAAGTGATAAAGAGTGTTTAGAAATTTTAAAGTCATGAATTTTTAGATTAAGTTAAATAAAGTGGGGCCAAGTTTGATTGGTCAAGTTGTGCTTGACTCATTTTAAAGTTCAATTGAAAAACAAAAAAGCTTCTAGCCTAGTCTATATTTTAAATAATCTAAGCCACAGGTCAAAAAGGTCTTGGTTAAACTATCCCTAATTGAGTTAGAATCATGATTAGGGACAAATTAATTGAACCTTGGGCAATCCTAATCTTAGGTGGGCTCCACTCTTTAGTTTGTGATCCTACAATTTAGAAATTAGGTAAGTGATGGACTTTTTAAATTTTAGATGACATGTATTGATAATGAAAATTAATAGGATTGCCATTATATGAGGATCAGCATTATGCTATCTTTTTATTAACATCCAATCCTTAACCCTAAAACCCTACAACCCTAAAACACTAAAACCCTAAAACACTAAAACCCTAAACCCTAAAACCCTAAACCTTAAACCCTAAAACCTGAAAATCCTACAACCTGAAAATCCTAAACCCCAAACCCTTAAACCCTAAAACCTTAAAATTGTAAAACCCCCCTAACCTCCTAAAACCTTAAACCCTAAACCCTAAACCCCTAAAACCCTAAACTCTAATATCAATATCGATTGAATAATATCTTTTTAGTCACATTAGAATGGCATACATTTAATTGATTAGAGGAGGCAGTAAATAGGAAATAAGAAGAAGAAAGTTTTGATGTTGCAAATTTCTAATGTCTTAGTTGTACCTATCTTCATAGTGAGAATCATGTGATAATCTAAGCCATTTTTTATGATACCATTTTAGTATATGGAACCTATATTATCTTTAAACATATGGAATCAACAATTATGTGGCTTGATCAGAACAAAATCTTAGATCAAAACAAAATATTTGTTATATTTTAAAGATGAAAAAAATACTTTTGATCCTCCAACTTTAACTCAAAATTTACTTTAGTCTACTGTCTTTCGGTTATCATATTTTAGTCCCTCATGTTTTAAGACTATTGCATTCCTGACATCCCATCATAAAGGATCAATTAAAATTGATAAAAAAGCCAATGTGTCATCCTAATGCGAACATGTAAATTGTCATTGGCCAAAAGTATATTTCATCTTTTTTAAATTTATTTAATCATGGCATGATTCATAGTTAATGAGTCTTCAAAATACTTTATTTTTAGTCATTTAGATCAAGACTAAATTAGTGACTAATTTTTATACTCAAGAACTTTAAGCATTAATATAAGATATGTAGCAACGTATATAGGTTTCTTAGAAATATCGAAAGGTCTTTATTACTCTAAATATTTGTTAGGGCCACTAATGGAAGAATCATGATAGAATGCATAGTAGACTTATAGTAATAGAAATCTAAAAAATGTTAATGAGTTAATAGTCTTTATTAATATTAATTATACGCTTCATTTCTTGATGAGATCATGCCTATTAAAAAAAAGAAACTAAGAATGAATACATAACACAATGAAAATAATATAAAATATAGTCACTTATGTCCATCAACACACAAGTAGATTCGATAATAATGCAATAATATAATGTTAATTTAAGGTGAGTCTCCATATATATAATATTTAATATAGTTCTTCATTCAACTACTTGTTATTTTTTTTCTTTATTATTATAATGACAAATGCTTATTTAGTCAAGATAGAAAAAAATAAGATGTGCATTAACTAATTTTTTTATTTTTGAATAATAGTAATAATAATAGTAAATATACCAAAAATAATACTATTGAATGAAAATCATTATGATCATGATATGCACCACCATAGTGGTTATCTAAGAGTTATTTTTTTGAAAGTTAGCAATCACATTATATTGAACATAATATAAATAATGTAAAATTCTTATTTGATTTTTCAAAGGCATCACTTTTGCCTTTTTACCTCTAAATTATTACTATTAGCCATTACTATAACCATACAACTTATCTAGCCTTTAACTCATTTACAAAATAGGATGTTGATTGCCATATTACTTTTTTTTTAAGAAAAAAAGAAAAATACTAGTACTCATTTAAATCTTACATTATATCTTTTTTTTCCCTTTCTCTCTCCATCCCTTAGTCTATTGGCATCTAATTACTGGTTCTTTCTCTCTTTAGGATACATAGCAAAAGTAAGAAATTGAAAAGTGATTAAAGAATAGGTAGATGAAGAGTGAGGTGAGAAGATTCTTAACAACAATAGTTTTGTGATGAAAAATAAAGGAGCATAATCAAAGATGGAAAATGAAGGTTGAGAAATAAGATAAGAAGGAGAAAAAAGAAGTGAAAAAATGACGCATAAGAGAAAACAAGAGAAAGAAGTATAGATTAAGAAAAGATATTAAGTTTCTTTGAAAATGGAGATCAATGTGGATGAAAAGGTAGATCAAAGTATAAAAGATGCTTTATTCTTTGTGGTGCATGTGTTGCACAACAAATAGTTGTATACACTTGAATAAATAGTATTCTACTTAGAAATAAGAGAAAGAAGTATATATTAAGAAAGATGTTAAGTTTCTTTGAAAATGGAGGTTAATGTGGATGAAAAGGTAGATCAAAGTATAAGAGATGCTTTATTCTTTGTGGTGTATGTGTTGCATGACAAATAGTTGTATATACTTGAATAAATAGTATTCTACTTAGTTGGGAGGGTTCTCACAAAATCTATCAAACTTGTATGCTTGGCATTCAAGCCGATGCTCTTTATTTTTAAGATGAACGAGAGCCCTTAATTTACCAAATGAGTAAAGTGGTGGCTAGTTGAGTATGTAGAACTCTTTGTGGTGCAAAATATGTACTTTAGAATATTCGGCTTAGCATAAGATAGATGATATTGGTCAAAAGTTGTTGAACTTGATCATAAATAACATATGAAATGCTTTCATGATCAATTAAAAAGTGGTTAAGAGATTCATATGTAGCTAGAATAGGAAAGAGATAGAGGGCCTATATTTCTTTACTAACCAGTTTTTATTTCTTAATTATGTTCATAGAGGATGTTGTTGCAAAAATCTGCTCTTCAACTCGGATGCAGTCTGACTCCGGATCTGGACGCCGATCTCTCATCCGGGTGAAACCTACAAGACAGTCCTCATGCAGAGAGTATCGGGGGTGGCCTCTGCGAAAGACCCTTCGATGCCCAAGTTAGTAAAGATTCATAGCAAGCAGATGTAAGGAGAAGGCTTTCACAGAAGAGTCCCTCAAGAAATGGCCTCTCAGAGCTCTGAGCTTCAATAGAGTTTTCAGTAAGAGTGAAAGTATAAACACAAACGTAAGCATACCTGAAAAGCTTTAGGACAAGAGTATTTATAGATTGCAGATGTGATGACAGGTGATCACCTATTCCTTGAACGCATCACAGAGGATCCAAAACCATCAAGATTCGAATCAAAATTAAATCAAGTTTGTTATGAGGCCGATAGCATCAGTATCCGGTTAGTTAGAGAATTGACGGCTAGAGCAGTTGTTTGATGCTTTGAGATTCGGTGATTTTATAGGCTCTAGGCCACTTTTGATATTATTGGCCTAATTTTCTACTCAAAATCGTTTAGGGCCATATGGCTAGAATCTTGTTGAACTGCCATGAATTTGAATTCTTCCGTGCTTGGTTCTACAAAGATTCGGGAATATTTTGGTTCTGCTGAGGAATAAGAAGATAGCTTAGCTCTGCCGAAGCATATGAATACCTTAGTCCGGTGAGAATATGAAGATGCCTCGGCTCTGCCGAGGCATATGAATACCTCGGTCCGGCCAAGGTAAAAGGATAGCTTAGGCTCGCTGTGCGTGAGAATGGTTCGAAATGATTCAGTCTGAGGGTGGCTTGGTCCGAGGATGGTTTAATCTTGCCGAGGTATGTCAGCTCTGTTTTTTAGATATGATAGATGGCTGATCAAAAATCAAAAATGGTCTCGACCTTTTTATAGTATGCATGAGTGTTGACGAGATGATAATTTTACCCCTCATCATATGCCTCCCACTCCCTAGTCCGAAGTGTAAGTTCGGATATAGGAAGTAGAGTCTAAGATAACTTCACTCGAAAGGATTCAGAGGGGCGTGCAATGATGGTCTCATAAATGTGCGTCATCATTTCATCATTTTTCTCGATGGACGAAGCAGAAAAACCCCTCATTTCTTGTGGGCGACGATTGGGGGAGCAACACATGGCAGATCCCGATGCCTAAGGTGCCCAAGCTGGCAACTCGGAGATTTTGGGGATTCTCGGCAATGATGTGCTGCCCTTTCATCAAGTAGTTTAAAAAGAGGGCTGTGGGGAAGGTCATCTCCCTTGCACTACCTTTTTCCCCTCCTCTAAAGGTTCACCTTTTTTGATTTTTGAGATTCCATTCGAAGCCTATTCCTCCTGACTTAGAAATATGAAAGGCCCAAAGGACATAGCTTTTGTGATGATGGTGGAGGATTTGGACAGGATTCGCCGAAGGTACTGAGTTCCTCGAGACGTTGCTTTGTGGATACCACAACCTCAGCAGAGAGTCTCGGAGCAGTTAGGGCTCGGAGTTTTCCTCTACGAAGAGAGTCTAAGGGTGGGTCTCCGATTCCCCCTTCATCCGCTGGTGAAAGAGATAATGAAATTGTACAACATATGTCCAATGATGGTGACTCCGAATAGCTGGTGCAACATAGTCGGGTTCATCTCGATGTGCAACCGTGCTGGGGTGACAGCGATGCTCCCCATGTTCAGGGTCTACCATAGCTTGGTCTTCGGGAGGAGCTCCGAATGGCTCTATATCGAGCCCGAAAATCATTTAAGATGATAACGGATAATCCATCCTCCATAAAGGAGTGAAAATCTCGATTCTTTATCGCCGAGGGGAACATTGGTTCTGATTTCCCTAGGATTTGGATGGATTATACGAAGGACTCAGAGGCTCGCCTGGAGTTATCTGAGCAGGAGAGGAAGGACTTGCTCACCCTTCGTAGTGGTTGGGTGTTCCTGGCTAGTGATCTCTTGGTAAAGAATGCCCTTTTTGCTGTCGGGCTTAGTTCGGTTAATCCTCAAGGTAGACTCTTGTCCCTCTGCACATTAGTTATATCTTGGTGATCTAGCCATAGAATAAATCATCCTTTTGTTGGGTCTGCAGCCAAAAGGTCGAATTTTATGAGTCAAATAAAAGGGAAGCTAGGCAAGCGCCAGAGGAGATCTGGTTCCAAAAGGCACAATCTAAGAAGAAATCTCGCCTTTCCAGATCGCGCTCAGAGGAGGCGAGATGAGGCAAGACCGACCGGCAATCCTCTGTGTTGAAGGAGGAGGATGCGACATTGTCGTTAGTAGTTGAGGCAACAGCACCGGCAGCGATGAAGATGGCGGCGTCGATGATAGCAAGGATGGTAGCACCGGTGGCGATGGGGACAGTGAAGGGTGAGGCTCCCCTATTAGAGAGGGAACCAATGAGAGAGGAGGACAGATAGTCGAGGCTGAGCTGAGAGTTGAGGAGGAAATCATCGAAGCACTCTGTTCGTCGATAATGGTAGTATTAGATGATTCGAATGGATCGCCACCGACTGAGTTAGCGGCTCAGCCGTCTGGAGGTAGGGAACTGCACTTGGAGGAAGCTAGCAGCCCTAGGTCACCATTCACTCACGCAGAAATGCCCACAACTTCGATTGAGGAGGTGGGGGTGGCTGCAAATGTAGAGGTGCCAAAGGAGCCTCCTACTAAAGAATATCCTTCCGAAGGACCGCGGAGGTCGAGGCTGAGGTGGCGTTGAGGATGGAGGGAGTGGAGCAGGGACCTGCAGATCAGGAAGGGCTTTTGGAGGAGGAAGAGAACCGAAGTGAGAGCTCCCCAACTGAGGTGTCAAGAGGAAAAAATAAGTAAGTCAAGATTTCTCGGGTTGAAGCCTCCCACATCGCAGTCCTAGCCGAAGAGGCGAGGCGTATTGGGGCTCCTCGGACCGAAACCTCACAAGCCAAATCTTCGGGGTTGAGTTTGCTTAACCCGGATGTTGAGGAATCAGTGGTTGCACTAATGCAGTCTATTTTGTATGGGAAGGATGATTCCCTTGCTGAAGAGGACATCATCTACTCAGCATTTGGGCCCAACAGCCTGTCAAGTGACATCGAGTTTCT
Organism: Calamus simplicifolius; assembly: GCA_900491605.1. NCBI lineage: Eukaryota > Viridiplantae > Streptophyta > Magnoliopsida > Arecales > Arecaceae > Calamus > Calamus simplicifolius. Next base: position 1,439,967 of record UESW01003929.1, read on the forward strand.
GCCTGAAGTTGACAATCATATGCTAGCCAAGATAGCGTCGGCTTACGCCTCCAGAGTAAGTAGGAGTCTTCAAGGGTTCTGTTTTAGAAAGCAGTTTGATCTGGCCTTACTATTGGGATTTTATTTGCAGAGTGCTATCATAACGAGGTCGCCATGCCACCGTCTAAAGCTGGTTTCGAGGGCTTATGCCCAAGCCAGGAGAGAAATCGCTGACCTCCAAGAAAGAGTTGGGTCAACTGATAAACTTTCGAAAGCCTTAGGTGTAGCTCCAAAAAACATAGAAAAACTAGAGCACGATAAGCGAACTGCTTTAGAGCGAGCATCCAAATTTCAGGCTGAGGCCAATGAGCTTAGAGGGGCTCACGATCTAGCCGATAAGACTCGGTTGGAATTATCACAATGCAAAATCGAGCACGCTCAGGAGATGGATTCTCTGAAAGGCGTTTTAATGAAAAATGGGAAGACGCTCATATGCTTTTATCTAACGAGAGGAGTAGCCTCAATAAAAGGCTCGACGAGGAAGAGAGCAGATATCGGTGGTAGTAAGATCAAATCGTCGGCTTGAACCGAGGCTTACTGAGGAGGCAAGTAGATCCAGGTGGCATAATGATCAGATCGCCAAACTCACCTCTAACCTCACTCAATCCCAGCTAGAAGTATAAGAGAGGCAGTCGAGGGTCAATGACCTTAAGGAGAGAATGCACCAGTATAAAGAGAATAAACTCAAGGCCCTCGACAAGCTCCAAGAGCTGAATACAAGAATGTCTCGGTGGAAAGAGGAGGTATAATACTCTCCTACTTCTTCTCGCTCTTTTTCCCATTGACTTTCATCATTCTGACCAATTTTGTATTCCCAGGTGAGTAGAATAGGTTCTGAAGTTCAAAAGCAATTTAAAGCTTTGAAAGAGGAGCTGGCCTCGAGTTATCAGAGATGCTCTGAGCTGGAGGGGCAGATGGTCAAAGCTAAAAGAGAGGCCACTCTGGCTATCGAGGAGTATAGGAATTCGACTCAGCTTTTAGATGAGCATTGAGCAGCTAGCGCTGATGCGTTCGGGTACAGGGAGGAAGAAACATGAGCAAAAATCTCCTAGGAATATTCGGAATTGGATCTCTCATTTCTAGAAGCTGACTATGATGCTCATACTCCAAGGATCGAGCTATCTGAATATGGATAGATTCGGATATTGACCTTGAAACCATTTTGGTATCGGCTGAGCCGCGGATGTGGGGGCGGATAGCCAAGGGGAAGAAGGCCATCGTCATATTGCCGAGGAATCTAGAGCTCCACCCTCGGCTATATTCGAAGTAGGTAAATCAAGCCAACCATCCTCAAGCGCTGCTGGAACCATCCCCGAGGCCAATCCTGATATTTGAAGACTGCCTTTGTAACTTTTCTTTTTCCTTTGTAATTGAGGGGGGAACTTGATAGATTCTTGTCCGGCCACATTAACATGAGGGGACTCTCATTTTTCATGCTTCTCCACTTGTCTAAGCTTTATGTCAAATGATTTGTTAAGTTCGTTCGTAGATTGGTTTATTATAGGGTTGGGCAAACGAACCAGCTCTTTGGAAACTTTGTCAAAATTAAAAAAATCACTTGGTCCTATCGAAGCCAGCCTAACCTGGCCCGTCAGGGAAGACCAGCATTCGACCTTGCCAAAAGAAAGGATAATAGTTCGGCTTCTGCCGAAGTAAAAGGCGGTTCGGCTTTGCCGAAGCATAATAGTAGCTCAGCTTTTGTCAAAATAAAAGAAGGCCTTGCTCCTGCCGAAGTAAAAAGGTTCGGCTTTGATGATATATATATATATATATATATATATATATTGCCTTCCCTAGGCATTTCGCACTTCATGCCTTGGCCTTTTCGATGTGGGTTTGCTTTTCGTATACGTCAAGCATTTGATTGCTATTGGACTGTGTCACCTTTCATGGAGGATTCCCTAGACCTATTCGTACCTCAAGGGTTCGTGAGTGACCTCTTGCATTAAAGCCCTGAGACTGGAAAGATCTTCTGCCTTTTATAGCGGCATGGGGGATATCTCCAGCAGCGCCTCGAGAAGTGCCAAGCCCGTTGGGGTGTTGCCACGTGGCTATGACCAAGGTGTGATTATGGCGTCCTGAGTCCCGAAGCTCCTCCCTCCATTAATGACTACTTTAAGTTGGCGTCTATAAAAAGGGGAAGAGTGGAGGGAGTTTGGCACACTCGGAAAGTTTTCCTGCTTTGAAAAGAAGCTTCTATGGCCTTTATCATGCTGAGGTTGGGTTTTGCAAGGTTGAGCTTTCTCTTCAGAGTTTGGCTCAGCTCCCGTGACGGGTTTGATGAGGAGGCTGCTGAGAAGCAAGTCATCTTTGATGATGAGGTTATGGAGGTTATATGCGAAGCGCAGAGAGGGAGTAGAGGTGATATGGAAAGCGCACACCGATGCTTTCTGTTTGGCTCTATCCGCTCACCGTGGGGCCGTGGATACCATTAAAGATTCCATTTTTGATGGGCTACGACTTCCACTAGCTTTCCGTTAACCATGGTAACCTTCGTTGTTAGGCCTCTTCTTCCTAAGGTTTTCATCTTCCATGGTGGCGTTTGGCCATGTCCCTACATCCTGAGAAACTTTACGCTTCCGAAGGTAAGTTCCTTCAGGTGGCTTCTTTTCTCCACATGACTGTCCGGAGATTCGGGGATCGCAGCTTGACAGAATTGCCTTTTCGACCTTTTGGAGTCATGGACGGAAATTACAGCATCGTGTGCTGAGCTCGTCTGTGTTGAGCATTTGCTTTTACTTTACGTATTTCCAGTGTTGCAACGCACTTGTAATGCCTTGAAAGCTGCAAAGAAGCTTTCAATGAAAGAACTTTTCCTCTTTGTCTCTGTAGCTGTGTCGTGGTGTTGCTCTATTCACGAAGTGCAAGTTTTTCCCATTGTACTGTTTTTGCATTTCTTCCTTCATGCAAATTTATTGTATACGTTGGATTGGAGGATGCAGAGTGGGGATTCGGTCCTGCCAAGATGTGCGAATAGCCATTAGGATATCCCTTTGCCAAGGGGAACGACCGCACCCAATATTTATAAGTCTAGGGCATTTTAGAGATTTAATTCTTCATCGTATGACTCGGTTTAAGTCTATCAACGTGTATTAGATTACATTGGCTCTTTAAAGGTAGAGTGTATTATTTTCCTTAGGTTGGGGCAAGGACTGGGCGTCCTTGCTAGTCTTTGATGGGAGTTCGGGCATACCGAGTACCTCCAAAAGTTTTGATTAAGTTCGTCGGCATAGCCTGGACATGCCGAGGTTGGAAAAAAGATTACATTTTACTTAGCATGACCGAGGTATGGTGAAATCACTAGCCTTCGAATCGGCCAAGGGTGCTCGAATATATTGAGTTTTCGTTGATATTTAGCTTGGCCCTCAGCTATACTGAGGGTGCTCGGCCATACCAAGTCTTTGTTGATATTTAGCTCGGCCCTCAGCTGTACTGAGGGTGCTCGGCCGTACCGAGTCTTTATTGACATTTAACTCGGCCCTCAGTCATACTGAGGGTGATCGGCCATACCGAGTCTTTGTTGATATTTAGCTCAGCCCTCAGCCATACTGAGGGTGCTTGGCCATACCGAGTCTTTATTGATATTTAGCTCGGCCCTCAACCATACTGAGGGTGCTCGGCCATACCGAGTCTTTGCTGATATTTAACTCGGCCCTCAACCGTAGGGTGCTCGGTCGTGCCGAGTCTTTGTTGATATTTAGCTCGGCTCTCAGCCATACTGAGGGTGCTCGGCCATACTAAGTCTTTGTTGATATTTAGCTCGACCCTCAGCCGCACTGAGGGTGCTCGGCCATACCGAGTCTTTGTTGATATTTAGCTCAGCCCTCAGCCATACTGAGCATGCTCCGCCGTACCGTGTCTTTATTGATATTTAGCTCGGCCCTCAGCCGTACTGAGGGTACTCGGCTATATCGAGTCTTTATTGATATTTAGCTCGGCCCTCAGCCATACTGAGGGTGCTCGGCCATATGAGTTTTTGTTGATATTTAGCTCGGCCCTCAACCATACTGAGGGTGCTTGATCGTACCGAGTCTTTATTGATATTTAGCTCAGCCCTTAGCCATACTGAGGGTGCTCGGCCATACCGAGTCTTTGTTGAGGGACCCCATAGGCCAACAATCGGATGAAACCTGTCTCTTATCAAAGATTTTTGGGAGAGATTGTTTGGAACATGAACAATGTGAAATCTCGTAATCGTAAATAGAGTGGGTTTGGTGAGAGCATACTTTATTGATAACATTTTTGAAGGTTGTCTATGTTCTAGGCTCGAGGAACGGGTTTTTCGTCTAGATTCTGGAGCTTGTAAGTGCTAGGCCTGATGACCTCTGCAACTCGATAGGGACCTTCCCAATTTAGAGACAGCTTCCCCTGCTCCAATGGTTTGAAAACGGACGCCCTTTGCCGACAAGTTACAATTCGGATTTAGGCCTTCTCTCTGACTCCTTCTATCAAGTTGAGGTTGGTTTGGAGCTGCTCGTTGATATCATATTGACATTGCTAATAACCAGAGGATTCGGTGGAGGGGGTTGGCAATGTTCAGGCTGGCGATCTTCTTCATTATTTGGCTCAGGTGCCTCCCTGAATCGGTCTAGCCTATCCCATTGGATGAGTGTTCAATCTCATTCCAAAGCTACCAGCACTCCTCGATGTCATGCCCATGGTCCCGATGAATTAACAATATTTGGTCATATCCTTTCGGGCCCTACTCCCCCAAAGTGGTGGTGATTGAGGAAGCTAATGCTCAATCTCCATTAGGATTTGCGCCCTTGGCGTGATGAGCGGGGTGTACTAGTTGAACCTCCTAGTTGGGCTCTGGGTCCGATCTTTAAGTGGTGGTGGGGGGGGGGAACTCTTTGACGGCGAAGCGGCTTGTATGGAGGAAGGATCGGTGCTTTTCCGAGCCTTTCGCCTCCTTCTTCAATTGCTCGGCTCGGGCCGATCTCCGCGACTCCTCAACTTTGGCATACTTGTCTGCCAAGGCCATCATATTGGAGAGGCTTTTTGGATTTTAGAGCTAAGTAGAAATTGCCTTCCTTTGACACTCCATCCGTTAGGGCGGACATAGCCACCTTATGGTTAAGATAGTCAACCTCTAACATGGCCGTTTGAAGCGGCCGAGGTAATTCTTCAGGAATTCCCCCTCCCACTGCTTGACCTCGAAGAGGGAATTAGATCTCCGTCGATGGAAACAGCTACTGACGAACTGGCTGGTGAATAGGCAGCTCAGCTCGTCGAAAGAATCAATGGAACCTAGCTTCAGACTGTTGAACCAGGTTCTAGCGGACCCTCTAAGGGTAGAGGGGAAGGCTCGGCACAGGATCACGTCTGATGCTCCATGGAACATCATAATGGATCTAAAGCTGCTCAGGTGGTCATCGGGATTGGTGGATCCGTGATATGGCTCGATAGCGGGGAGCTTGACATGAGGATGGATCACCTCTCATATGATATCCTTAGAGAAAGGGATGCCCTGATCTGCCTTTGGCTGGGACGGAGGGGCTTGCTTAGCGCGTCCAGCTCTTGACACCATTCCTGACGCATCTCCTGCATTTATCGTCTAATCCTCTCATCCAGAGTGGCAGGAGGAACCATCGAGGGGAGGGCGATAGTGGCGTCGAATATTGAGAAGACACTGGAGAGAAAGAATGAGCTCGCCGAGATCTAGGTGGGCTCTTCCCCCCAGCCCATCGTGGCACTGGTTTATCTCTCGTGGGCCGATGCGGATGACCCACGGCCTCAGGCGGTTGAAAGAAGAGATCGCCGGTGGAGCAGAGGTGGCGACCCCCTTAGGGAGTCATGGAGCAGGGACAACTGAGCGGGGAGCTCCATGGAGCCCCTGGACCAGCTGGGTCAGAGCTTGGACCTGCTGAACCAGCGTAGCAAACTGGTCCTGAGTCACTGCGATCGTGGCGACGAAGGAGTCTCGGTCGGCGGCGGTAGCGAAGGCACTACACTATTTATAGGATTTGGCCTCTGAGAGGCGGTTTGATCCTGAGCATCGAAAGTGGCTCTTTTCGATTGGCCATTAGAGGATTCTTCTCCTGATCTCGAATCTTGTCTCTTGGATTACAAGTTTATGGGACTTGAGGCCCTTCCTCTAGCGCCAATCTGTTGCTACAAAAACCCGCTCTCCAACTTGGGTGCGTCTGACTCCGGATTTGAACGCCGATCTCTCGCCCGGGTAGAACCTGCAAGACAGTCCTCACACAGAGAGATCAGGGGTGGCCCTCTGTGAAAGACCCTTCACGCCCAAGTCAGTGGAGATTCACAGCAAGCATATGTGAGGAGAAGGTTATCGCAGAAGAGTCCCTCAAGAAATGGCCTCTCGAGAGCTCTGAGCTTCAATGGAGTTTTCAGTAAGAGTGAAAGTATAAACAAAACGTAAGCGTACCTAAAGAGCTTTAGGACAAGGGTATTTATAGTTGCAGATGTGATGACAGGTGATCACCTAATTCCTTGGACGCGTTACAAGGGGTTCGAAACGTCAAGATTGAATCAGAATCAATCAAGTTTGTTATGAGGCCGGTAACATCAGTATCTGGTTAGTTAGAGAATCAACGGCTAGAGAAGCTGGTTGATGCTTTGAGATTCGGTGATTTTATGGCTCTAAGCCACTTCTGATTTTATTGGCCTAATTTCTGTTCAAAATCATTTGGGGCCCACATGGCTGAATCTTGTTGAACTGCCATGAATTTGAATTCTCCCGTGCTTGGTTCCACAGAGATTTGAGAATATTTTGGTTCTGCCGAAGAATAAGAAGATAGCTCGGCTCTACCGAAGCATATGAATACCTTGGTCTGGTGAGAATATGAGGATGCCTCGGTTGACCGAGGTAAAAGGATAGCTCGGGCCTGCTGTGGCGTGAGAATGGTTCGGAATGATTCAATCTGAGGGTGGCTTGGTCAGGATGGTTCGGTCTTGCCGAGGTGTGTTAGCTCTGTTATTTTCTAGATATGATAAATCGAAAATCAAAAGTGTTCTCGACCTTTTTATCGTATACATGAGTGTTGGTGAGATGACAATTTTACCCCTCATTAGGGGACTATCATATTTTTATATTAGTTATCAATTTATATCATCCTCCTCCTTTACCTAGGATTGAAATTGGCAATATATAAAATATAGGTAAAATAAAAATGGCACAATAGAATATATAAGGTATAATATTAATAAAATTAGAAATAAAGATAGAGGTAGAATGAAAATTAAAGATCATGAATTCATAAAAGTAGGATATTGAATAATCATCTTTAATTCTAAGAATAATAACTTCTTCAATTTCTTTCTTATTGAATAATCATCTTAAAGTAGGCTTGATAAAATAAAAAGTATAATTAGGATATTATATAATCATAAATTACTTAAAGTTGAAAAAAAAATTTATAAAACAACTATAAGATTAATTATGCTTTAGAGTGTAGGATATTAGATAGTCATAAATAAGTAAATGCAAGTATACATAAAACAAGAATATTGAGATAAATATATCATAATACTAAAAAAAATATTATAAAAATAAAGATATTTGTTAAAAAGTTAGATGCAATATTATGTAAGGATAATTTAATAGGGGTAACTTAGTTTAGATATGCACAATGTAAACATATATTAGTATAAAAGAATTATTTAATCCTTATAAAAGAAAAAGAAAGATAAAGATGGATAAAAAGGGATAAGAAAAGATTTAATATCTCTATATTTTGTAAAAAAAATATGATCTTATATCTAACAAAATCATAGGAAAGGATTTTTATAGTCGAATATGATTAGTTTAGAATTAAGATTTATTTATTTACTTAGTTATTTCACGTAGGTTCAAATTGGGCCGTTTTAGATGGATGTCCGGATCGTCCCGCCGGCCATTCCGAGTGGTCAGATCCGAAAACCATTCGGGTCGGATCCGGGTCAGTGTGCAATCCAAATCATCCACCACACCAACGCCCTCCTGCTCTCGCGTCGCGTGCTCTGCGGCATCCAGAAGCTTCTTCTCCATATCCTCACCCCCATAAAAACCAACTGAAACCCTTCCCTAAAACCCTGACCATTCTCCGCTCATTCCAATCCTGCGTCTCTCCCTCCCTCCCTCCGCGACTGCGGCGAAGAAGAAGAGATAAAGAGGTAGAAAAATGCTCGGGGCTTCGAGGCGATCCGTCTCCGCCGCCGTCCGCGCCGGTGGCGCGCGATGCCGAGCCTTGGCTCCCGCCGTCTCCAACTCGGTAAACCAAGGATTCCGAATCCCTTCAATCCCAAGAATTTATGGTTTTTCACGCTTTTTTCCAACCATGATTCCTTCTTTCTTTCTGTCTTTGGTTTTTTTCTTTTCGGTTTTTGGCTTCGATTTGATGGGTGAGTGCTGATTTCTCGAATTGATGAGAGTATTTTCATTCTCTTGTGTTTGAAATGAATGGTTTTATCGTTGAACGGAGGTTATATATTTGATCATTATCATTGTAGTTTTTTTTTTTTTTTTTTTACTTATTAAATGGAATTGATTGTGTATCCGCTGATATAATTTGTGCGCTGAACTGGCTTTTTTTATTATGTTGATAAAAGATTTGATTGGTTTCAGCTGGAATTTTGAAGTTGTCTGTTGAGCCATTATTTAAAAAGAATTAAAATTTGGATTTTTCCACTGTATTTAGCTTTACTATATTCGTTTATTTATTTATTTAATAAAGTTTGCAGAAGAAATGGAATTGTGATTCGTTAAATAGTTTATATTTTTTACTTGCTTTTGTGCAATAATTTTTTGCAATATCAATAGTGCGATCCCCATTAGCTTGGATAATGGAAGTGTTCATTTTATGTCCAAAAGAATCTTTTTAAGTGAATATATGGAAATGGAGTTTGATTAGTTGATGGGAAGCAAATAATGAATGTATTAGAATGATATAAGTAGTGTGAAATGTGAGAAGTCTTCATATTGGATCATCTGTGGAGTGTGAATAATTGTGAATTTATAAATTATAACTTTCAACTTTTATTGTGGCCCATTACTGCCTTGTCTATGAAAGAGATCACGTAATGGTTCTTTGGAAGTTTTTGAGCACAATAAGCAAAATGAATAGTTTATAGGCATGCATGCAATTTTCCATTCAAGTTGTTATCTATTTTTGTACTTTTATATATTATGGGCATTTCTCCATTGAATTCATGTTCATAGGGTGTGATTATAGTTTTATACTTACTATCAACCTACTGCAACCCTCTTTCTTTATACAAACTTGGGATCAACTGTATATAAAAACTCATACATACTTAGATGGTTTAGACATATGTAACGTAAACTTAAAGATGCACCAATAAAGAAGAGTTGCTTGATACATGTAGAGAAACAAAGAGATAAAGATAGATCAAAAGTCATATGAAAGGAAGTGATAAAGAAAGATTTAGAATTTTTATATTTTATAAAAGAATATTAGAAAAAAATTTATATAGCCGACTTCAACTAGTTTGGAATTAAGGTTTTGTTGTTGTTATATATATTATGGGGCATTTTTTAGATTAGATTTCCCTTTGCTGTCTCTTTGTTGGCCTAAATCTAAGCAATTTTGTTTTACAATACAGATTATTGTATTTTTAACAACACATAACCCAAAGCTTTTTTCCTTTTCCCCTTTAGCTGGATTTAAAACTAGATATTTTTATTCTTTTTTTTTTTCAGTAGCTATCAGACTGTAATACGGCATCTTTTACCAATGCTTTGTTATCTCCCTTACTTGTATTGTTTTTGTTGTACTAAACTAGATGATTGATTGTTGCTGTCTCCAGAAGTTATGTGACATCTCAATGGGTTAAATTTGTCTAACCAATGTTATATGTTTTCTTCTTTCTTTTAGTTAATGGAGAACAAGGACAAACTTCCTCAATTTCAAACTAGATGGTTTTCTATGTTTTCTGCACTAAAAGCCAAGGACTCAAAGCATGAAATGCATCTAAATCTTCGAAACAGTATTCTTGTTAGTAATCGTCATGAATCGACTTCTGCAGCAGTTGATACATCTGATCCATCACATGAGAAATTCGAGTACCAGGCTGAGGTATGTGGTCCATTTCTAGAGTCAAGTTTACTTCTTTTCTTGTTGTTAAAGATTACTGGGCTCAAACATTTGCCAATGGTTTCATGTTTGGCAGGTTAGTCGCCTTATGGACCTCATAGTTAATAGCTTATACAGCAACAAAGAAGTATTTCTCCGTGAGTTGGTTAGGTAAGTGGAATTTCACTTTATACTACTGGTATTTTAGAGATGCCTCATTTTCAATCAGATTTTTGATTTTTTTCACAGTAAGATCAACTTGTTATTTTGATCATATTGTTACATTTTCTTACTCTATAGATTCTATTTTGAAAATATTGTGGTTCTCACAAACCAATTTTCATGCTTGTTGCTTAATTGTTAACCTAATTTATATCCAAAGCAGTGAACTTTCAGACTGGTGTATTTTTCACATTCATATTCAAGACCTATCCACTTATTTGATCATGCAGTGTACCGTGTCTTAACCAATTTTGTGTAAATTGGCTAGGCTAGCATTGATGGTATGAAATGGACTAAGTGCTAAAATAAATGCTTATCTGACCAAGTTGTGCAATCTATTTGAGGCATTTGACTTGGATTATTTTAGTTATGAACATAGAATGTAATGGTTTCTTAGTTTATTTTCATGATGCACATCTGTTAGTGGATAACTGTTGTGGACCTAATTCACTTTCTTTCCCTTTTTTGGTTTTCTTGGCAGCAATGCGAGTGATGCACTCGACAAGCTACGCTTTCTTAGTGTTACTGAACCTGAACTTCTGAAGGATGCTGTTGACCTTGACATTCGTATCCAAACTGACAAAGACAATGGGATAATCACAATTACGTAAGTTTTCTTTTGAGTTGCAGTTATCAGCAACATGGGGTGTTTTAGTTGTATTCTAAAAAGATTATTTCCATGATTTCTTTGATATATTTTTCAGGGATACTGGCATTGGTATGACCAGACAAGAACTTGTCGACTCTTTAGGAACTATTGCACATAGTGGAACAGCAAAGTTTCTAAAGGCATTGAAGGTATGATGCACCTAATGATGCCCTTCAAATTCCTTTTCTGTTGGCATCAATATTTTTTTATTGATATAGATGATATCTATGGTTCGGTCTTCAATCACAGGAGAGTCAAGAAGCTGGTGTTGACAGCAATCTGATTGGCCAATTTGGCGTTGGTTTTTATTCATCATTCCTTGTCTCCGACAAGGTATATTTCTCAACCCAGTCATCCTGTGTTTTCAAACACATTTTTTCCCTGATTTTAAACAATGCAGCAAAGAATGATTTCTAACTGCAGACCTGTCAAGAGTATTTTTCAAATGCATCTCGCTACAATAATGGTTAAATTACTAGTTTCCAACTGTTTTAAATTCTGTGAGATTGGTCTGCCTTGATTTTTTTTCATAGAATGTGATGCGCCACTATCCTAGCTAGTCCAAACACTTGGGTTAAGGGATGCCCCAAGATTTATCAATTGGGATGCTGGAATGATGGTGGAATAGTCCTACCTCAACATGTGTGATAGTGCTTCATCCTGGTGTCCCACAAGATGCTCCGTTGGAATTTGAGGCTGTGCTGGTTTCTTTTCTTCCAAATTTTTACTGATTGCCATACCTTGTGACCAACAGGTGGTTGTTTCAACAAAGAGCCCAAAATCTGATAAGCAATATGTGTGGGAGGGAGAGGCTGGTGCTAGTTCTTATACAATTCGAGAGGAGACAGACCCAGAAAAACTCCTTCCAAGAGGCACCCATCTTACATTGTACCTTAAGGTATCTAATAGACTTTGCTAATTACTTCCAACTAATTGCCATTGTTCCAAAACTTGCATTCTAATATCTCTGTCTGTGCATTTATCAGCATGATGACAAGGGTTTTGCTCATCCTGAAAGGATTCAGAAACTTGTGAAGAACTATTCACAATTTGTTTCTTTCCCCATATATACATGGCAAGAGAAAGGCTTTACTAAAGAGGTGAACATTATTTGGCAAAAGTTGACATTACTTTAACTCTTTGTCTATGTGAACATAAGTGGGAAAAAAAAACTGTCTACAAGGTTTGGGAGCTGTCTTCTGCAAGAAATGGGCTATATATGATCGCTTCCTGTATTTATTTTATTGTTTTCATCAGATTGAGGTTGATGAAGATCCTGCTGAAGCTAATAAGGGTGGGCAGGAAGGTTCTGAAACTGAGGTAACTACTCAGAGAATTCTTCATGGTGTTGCATATTGTAGCCATATCTCTACGCTTCTGATAGTGTAGTGGTTAACTGATAGTTATCTAATCATTTATATGGGGTTTGATCATGCATTCTTATAGAAGAAGAAGAAGACTAAAAAGGTTGTGGAGAGGTATTGGGATTGGGAGCTCACAAATGAAACCCAACCTATGTGGGTGAGTATGAATATATTTTTGCATAAATATTGGAGCTCTTTGATTACATAATTCATGTGTGTGCTTGTATATGTATATATGTACGTGTATATCATAGTATGTATTTATGTTATGCTTGTCTGTACGTATGTATATGTGTTCCTGCATGTGTATGTGTACACATATGTATATCTGTGCATGTGTACGCGCGCGTCATCGTGCGCGTATTATATGTAAGTTCACTTTTCTTTCAAATCAAGTGGCATGTAATCATATTTCATATTCATGTTTATGCGCAGCTTCGCAGCCCTAAAGATGTCACTACTGAGGAGTACAATGAGTTCTACAAGAAGACTTTTGATGAGTACTTGGATCCTTTGGCCTCTTCACACTTCACCACAGAGGTACACCTCTTGTTTTCTTTTTCCTTGTGATTGGTGAAGCAGAGATTTGTTGAGTAAGAAGGTACTAAATCTGAAAGTTTCTCAGATCTGATGTTTCTTTGGGTGCTAGTGAGAGATTGGTTTATGCTGTTCTACCTTAACTACATAAAGTAATAGAGTTTGACACTTGCATTTGTCACCAACACATGGTCTCATAAGCTGATGGAATGATCAATTGATTGCCTCCCATAGTCCAATTATCACACTGTTGCATGTACGGCAGTATAAGATTTCACATCTAATTTTTTATGTTAAAAAAATATTTTAAGAGATTAAAGATCTAAAATATGTAGAAGGAAGACGAGGTAGGGGTAGACCAAAAATTTAAAATATATAAAAGCTTTGATGTATAAAGTGCATAGGCTGATATACTCTTTTGTACCCTTCCATAGCCTTGTATTACAAGAAAATATCAGATTAGCTGGATGTTCCCTTGTGTTGGAAAAATATTCCTTTCAGAAGAAATTAGCATATACGAGAAGCTTTGGCTCATTAAATTGTCTTTTGTCCGATGAGATCTTGTAATCCTTGGCTGGCATGCCAGACCAGTCTCTCCAGATTGCAACTGCCTCTGACCAATTTCTTGTTACTGTATTGTTTTGATCCTGTTGAGGGAAGATGCCCTTGGAATGAAATGTGTTCATGTTACCTTCTGCATGAACCTGGTCCCTTGCATACATACACACATGTGCATGCTTGCAGACGCCACACCCTCCCATATACACATGATCTGGTGTGCACCCAACCATACTCGATGCATTGTCCTGGTTGTGCCAGCGAAACTCTTATTGTTATTTTGGCACATCTTGATGTATTGTTTCTCTGAATCTCTTCAAATTGCTTATTGCAGGGTGAGGTGGAATTCAGATCCATTCTTTTTGTGCCTGCCACAAGAAAAGATGACATTGTTAGCACAAAGTCAAAGAACATTAGGCTTTATGTGAAGCGTGTATTCATATCTGATGACTTTGATGGGGAATTGGTAAGACAGATATCTATCCCTGAATGTATCACCTTCACACTTACATTTATTTCTTTCATTTTTTTTTGTTTAAGGAAATTAATATTTATTCACTTGGTTGTTCAGTTCCCAAAATATCTGAGCTTTGTGAAAGGTGTTGTTGATTCAAATGACCTTCCACTGAATGTTTCACGTGAAATTCTTCAAGAAAGTCGAATTGTAAGTATATTTGCTGGATCTGTTGAATCTCAAGGTGTTTTTCATCTTTTCCTGGACATGTTTGGAATCACCAATGCTTATTAGGAAGAACCGTATCAGTTGCTCTCTATTATTGTCTTGGTACCGTATCAGTTGCTCTCTATTATTGTCTTGGTAGGTGCGCATCATGAGAAGGCGATTGGTTCGCAAGGCCTTTGATATGATACTGGGTATTTCTCTCAGTGAAAACAAAGAAGTAAGATGTTCTTTTTATTTGCTTTGAAACTAATTTGCAGGTAGTTCTGCTGGGACTGCAGTCTCTCTATTTAGAATCTAGTTCATATTTCCTTCATTCCCAGTTCTCAACATGGTTGAACAATCCTTTTTCCAATATATTCTTGTTTTAATTTATATATTTTTCCACTTTAGGACTATGAGAAGTTCTGGGACAACTTTGGCAAATTTTTGAAATTGGGCTGCATGGAAGATCACTCCAATCACAAACGCATTGCGCCACTTCTTCGGTTCTTCTCTTCTCAGAGTGGGGATGAGTTAATTAGCTTGGATGAGTATGTTGAGAATATGAAACCAGAACAAAAGGATATCTACTACATTGCAGCAGACAGCTTGACAAGTGCAAGAAATGCTCCTTTCCTAGAGAGACTGCTTGAAAAGGATTTTGAGGTATACACATCATATGGATGTTTTTCCTTTCCCCCCTATTATGAACTAATCGTATTTGTTTATATGCCATGATTTTCTTCAATCTTCGTTGCTACTCCTAAGGTGCTGTTTATTAACCTTTTTCCTTGTTTTCCTTTGCAGGTGCTGCTTTTAGTTGATCCCATGGATGAAGTCGCCATACAAAACTTGAAGTCCTATAAGGAGAAGAACTTTGTTGATATAAGCAAGGAAGATTTGGACCTCGGTTGGTTACTACTTTTTACCTTTTCTTCTGTAATCAAGTATGGATAACTGTTCTTTTTAGTTTGTGGAGCCCTCCTGTACAAATATGTGGCTGCAACTTGGGTTTTATCTTTATTATATAGAGTGAGTTTGGAATTTTGATGTGTCAGATTCAATATCTTAATTTTTTGATAAAATTCCCTTCAGTTCAATCTAAAAGTACCTTCACTTATCAAGGTAGAAAAACAAACAGGGATTGAATCTCTGAGCCTCTTATGAAACAGTCCCAGAAAGGAAGGAAATCCTTAAATCGAGGGCCCTTTTGTTCCCATTCAAATTCAAATTATATTTTGAATCTTCTCACGCGGGCATTTAAACTTTTCCCCAAAATATAGCCTAGATATCAAGAAAATGAATCTTTGCCAATAAAGCCATGAACCCACAAACTGAAGCTGAGGATTTGATGCCATTCCATGCACAACAATAATCAGCACGGGGTGTGCTATTCTCATTCTTAGATCAATGTTTTCTTTTCTTTCATATATTTTTATCAGTTTATTCTCTTTTTTTTTACATTTTACTTATATTTTGTTATTTTATTCTATTTCCTATACTCATTTTTGCATATCTTGTTTTTTAATATTTTCCTCCACATAAATTGCATATGCTTGTTTGCTAGTGTAGATTACAAGTTGATAATTCAAGCTTCAACATTTGACCCATTGACTACTATGTTACATGAAGGTCTCCCTTGCTTCAGCTTCATTTAATTTGAGGGCTTGTTTGTTTCCATGTTGAGTACCTGATGAGTTCTTAACATTTCGGTTCAAGGAACTTAAGTTCTGTTGACTTTTGAAGAAAGTCAGTGATTGGAAGTAAAAAAGTAGGCGTTAGGCCTATGATTAAATTATTATTTAGATACTGCATAAATGGTCCATTTCTAATAGGGGAATGAATGGAAGGGCATTCAAGCAGCATTTGATGCCCTGCTTTCCCAGATGTAAGTTGACTTGGGAGTCCCCAGGCTCAAGTCATCTTTGGCAATTTTGCTGCAGTGGGAAACCAAGTTCCTTACTTTAGCTGTTTTTGTGGAAAAAAACACCCTAATCCAGTGAAGTCTGGAAAGATTTTACTTCATTTAATTTTTAAATTGTTACGTTAATATATGATGTGGTATCTGTTATAACCCATGGTTGCCAGGTGACAAGAATGAGGAGAAAGAGAAGGCAATTAAAGAGGAATTTGCCCTGACCTGTGACTGGATCAAGAAGAGGTTGGGAGACAAGGTTGCTCGTGTTGACATTTCCAGCCGCCTTAGCAGCTCTCCATGTGTTCTTGTTTCTGGGAAGTTTGGCTGGTCTGCTAATATGGAGAGGCAAGTCTCTCAAAACAATGCAGTTCCTCATGACAATGGTCATTTCTGAAATATGTAAGTTAATGGGTTTATGCTTTTGGTCTACTGCAGGTTAATGAAGTCACAAACCCTGGGAAATGTTTCGAGCTTGGAGTTTATGCGTTCAAGAAGGGTATTTGAAATTAATCCAGAACATCCTATCATCAAGGATTTGAATGTAAGTCATTTATTATTTGCACATAACATTCTTGTTTTCAACCAAATTTGAGGCTTGAGTATTGTATTGAGCCCATACAATAGGAATATATGTGGAAATGAAAAGAGGGATTTTGGAGTCAACTCAATCAAAATTGGACATCTGGATTGATATTTACCTGAACACAAACAGTTTAGGTCCTTCAACTGCCAGTTGTGGTGCTAAATATATAATGATTGCACCTGTAGATATCAGTGAAACCATCTGAGCTCTTGATCCGGTGGAATTTGCTGACATAATTGAAAATTTAGATCCTCAAATACTTAATTTGTCTTTTCCATGGAAATGCAGGTTGCATGCAGGACTTGCCCTGATGATTCTGAGGCCTTGAGAGCTATTGACCTTTTATTTGACACGGCTCTGGTTTCTAGTGGCTTCACTGTAAGTATTTTTTTTCCATTACGCCTAAATTTCAAATATTAACAAGTAAGCCGATGTTTTTGGGATTATTTACACATTTATTCCTTATTATAGTAAAACATATGCAGTACAGCTGTACATGTGTTTTTCTTAAGTCTCAATTATTCTGGATGCTGAGCTCTGACTAGCCAAAAAATGTTATCAACCATCTTGCAGCCTATTTAAACACTAATTTTGTCTTCCAGTTAAGGGTTAACTCTGCTCCTTGGTGAGAAAAATGAACTTTGCTCTGAATCAGAAAATTGGTCATGTGCCTTAGAAATTATGCAAATGGCTTAATTTGAATTGCTAGTCTTTCTGGTATAGATAATTACTGTATTAGGCTCTTCTTGGACTCCAATCCCAGGTACAGAAGCTTAGCTAGAAACAACAAATCTTTCAATTGCTTCAAAAATAGGCCAGGAACTGTATAGCTTGGTCTTAATTGAACTCCTTTTTGGGGTGTACGTTTCGATGAATCTTGAACTCACATGTCACTGTCTGAGTTCTGTGGTCTTTTCCATCTGCCATTCAAGATTTATGCAAATTGATTGTCATGGTTTACTGCAAAGTATTACTGCTCAAATTTCTCAGGCTCCAAACTGTTGCAGTGGGTTTCCAATCCATTTCCTACCCTTATATCGTACCTTTCTATGTTCGCATTTTTTTTCCCTCGAAACTGAAAATTCTACTCAGTTATGTATTTTTGCTGTGACACATGCTGGTCATGAATTCTGATTAATGCTGGGTCGTCCATGAGACCTTTTTCCGAGTCCCCTGAGCTCTTGGTGGTTGCACTTCTAACCTTGTCCTCTGCTACTTCAGCCAGATAACCCATCAGAACTCGGTGGGAAGATATATGGGATGATGGGGACAGCTCTTGCTGGCAAATGGAGGTCTGCCACACATGAGACGCAGCATGTGCCTCCAACGCAGTCTGCCGGCCCTCAGAACTCTCAGGCATTTGAAGCTGAGGTTGTGCAACCAGTTGAAGCCGGTGGTCAGAAATGAGAATCCTGCATTTTAATAAATTTTCCATGTTAGAACTGGTAGCCTTTTTTATGATGTTTCAATTATAGAAAATTTCATGATTGGTACATAATAGATGAGTGGGGTGTCATCAGCCAATCTAAGCCTGTAATGGAACAGGAAAAATGTCGATCCGGTATTTATTTCAGTATTTTTGGACATACAATGTTTTAAGATGATATCAGATTCAGAAAATAGTTTGAATCTTTGTTCATGTTCTGGTAAAGTTTTAATGGTTTAGGAGTTTATTTGTATCATTTTCAAGGAAAAATTGGATAGAAGTTGGCAATGATAGCTGACATATCCTTGTGAATGAACCGAGGAGAAAGATAAGTAACTATGAGAAATCAGTGAGTGTATCAAAATTTTGCCAACTTGTAAAATATAATGGTTCTATTTTTCACCCTAAAGTTTGTTTTTAAAAATCTCCTAATGCTTGCTGACATTGGGGTTCTTTGGTTCATCCTTGCGTCCGAATGTTGCTGCTAACGATACTTGGACACCGTGTTCGTCTACTACCGTGACTGCTTTTTGGATACGACCGCCATGGTTGCATTTCTTTGTTGCAGCTATTCTAACAGTTAAATTGTCTGTTCTCTGGCATTTTTTTTTGTTACCTCCTGATGTCCAAGCTTCTGCCCTAATAGCTGTTGATCTTATATCATTCCATCGGATGTCTCTACTTCTGCTGAGTTTTTCAAGTAGTTTTTGCTGATGTTTATCCCTCAAGGATCAAGTGCCGCTGATAGGCTAGTTGGGTTGGAGCCATATATATATATATATATATATATATATATATATATATATATATATATATATATATATATATATATATATATATATATATATCTAATTGATTTGGTGTGTGCAACTTGGGATGCATTTTAAGTTGGAATCAAACTAGTATCAGTCTCATGCATTTTTCTTGGAGAGGATGTGTCTTAATATTTGTTATCTACTGGAATGGGATTGTTGTTAGAATTCCAATTCTGTCCCACAACGGTTCTCCAAATCCTGTGTTGCTGCCAAATCACCTGTGATGAGCGTTCGTTGGGTGAACGAGGGCCTTCAGAAATACGAGAAGGTCGCCTTCTTCCTCTGAAAGCCTGTGATTGAACCGAGGTCTCCATGGGCTTTCAGAAATACGAGGAGGTCGCCTTCTTCCTCCGAAAGCCTGCAAAAAATCCCGGGCCGGTAGTTCCGGCGGGGACCCTCCGACGCTCAAGTCAGTGGTTTGTAGAACAGGAGTTTTGTAATCAAGTTACATTTAAGAGATAGAGCGAGAGAGAGAAGTCTTCCCTTCATACAGAGTTGGATACTGTCGTGTAGCCTCCTATTTCGTTCTCCAGAATAACGTTGCATGAATGAAGTGCCGACATGGAGTGGTCCCGCTTCATCGTATTGCGGATCTGTTGTAGTCAGTGGACTGATGTTGTCGATCGCCTATTGAGGCCGTTGATGTGAGAGAAATCGTAGAGGCTCTGCTGCACCGAATTGAAGAGCATATAATGAAGCTTTGCCGAGGTAGAATCCCGAGGAGGTTCATAAGTGGATCTCGAACTCGCTGTGGGATCCATGGCTGGTCAGTCTTGAAACAGATTGTTTGGCGAGAGAAAGAAAGCCGCATAGTGAGGAAACTGGGAGGGCGTGGGCGTCTCCTGCCACCCAACATCACGGCTCAATGGGGGGTACGCCGGACGCCCCTCCTCTTAATGCTCCTTGCGTAAAGGGGGGGGGGGTTGAATCTTCCCATTGATGACGACCCAGCAGTCCTCCCTCCTCCTTTAATCTTTACGTTTTCTCTGTTGTTTTATTGGAACCTGTATGCTTGTTGCTTGTGTCCTTCTATATCTGGTCCTCGTATTCATTCCTCTTTAGGGCTAAACGAGTGAGGAGTGGTGAAGGACACGAAGAAGATGAGGAGGCAGCAGCAGCAGCCATCGCCGGCTGCTGGCTCCCACAAGCCGGAGCCGGTGCCGGAGAGCGAGGAGGGGGCTTCTCAGGCCGGCCCGGAGTACTGGAAGCCTTTCTGGGGCTCGGCGAGGCTCCCGATGGTCCTCACCGTCTTTTCGCTGGTGCTCCTTCCTCTCATCGTCATCTTCTACAATCGAACGCCCTCCCTGTTTGGCTTTTCAGTCGTAGGTCTGGAACAGTACTCGAAGGTATCGATTCTATCCTCCCTTCAATCGAACCTCCCCCTCCTCCTTTTAATGCTCCTTCCGTATCTGATCCGAATAGAACGTCCCTATGAGCGGCGCAACTTCCGCCGAAACGAATGGAGCCCCCGGAGTTCGCTCGCCCTCTCGGTCCCCTGATTTGCGAGGGTCGTTCCAAACAAACTACCGCTCATGGGTTTTGTTAAATGACCTTATCAGATGCCCCCACACTTTTTGAGCTTGGTTAATGCACGATATACATGCTCAAGAAGTGTAAAATTTTAATGAATTACCTGCCACTCAGAAGTATCGTATGTTAAGTTTTTGTGGGGGGCGCTTGTCAACTGTGAGCTGGGGAGTTGGCTTCTCCCAGCTGTGAGTTGTCCTGGGTCTTCTTGACTTGATACGAAGTCGGGCCTCCGATGCCGACGCTGAGTCGGGCTTCTAGTACCGACACTGAGTTGGGTTTCCGTTGCCGACGCTGAGTTAGGTTAAGTGCCGACGCTGAGTCGGTCTTCAAGTGCCGATGCAAAGTCGGTCTTCAAGTGCCGACGCGGAGTCGGTCTTCAAGTGCCGACGCGAAGTCGGGCTAAGTGCCGACGCGGAGTCGGTCTTCAAGTGTCGACGTGAAGTCGGGCTAAGTGCCGACGCGGAGTCGGTCTTCAAGTGCCGACGCGGAGTCGGGCTAAGTGCCGACGCGGAGTCAGTCTTCAAGTGTTGACGCGAAGTCGGGCTTAAGGGCCGACGCGAAGTCGGTCTTCAAGTGCCGACGCGGAGTTGGGCTAAGTGCCGACGCGGAGTCGGTCTATAAGTGCCGATGCGGAGTCGATCTTCAAGTGCCGACGCGAAGTCGGGCTAAGTGCCGACGCGGAGTCGGTCTTCAAGTGCCGACGCGAAGTCGGGCTTAAGGGGCCGACGCGAAGTCGGTCTTCAAGTGCCGACGCGGAGTCGGGCTAAGTGCCGACGCGGAGTCGGTCTTCAAGTGCCGACGCGGAGTCGGGCTAAGTGCCGACGCGGAGTCGGTCTTCAAGTGCCGACGCGGAGTCGGGCTAAGTGCCGACGCGGAGTCAGTCTTCAAGTGCTGACGCGAAGTCGGGCTTAAGGGCCGACGCGAAGTCGGTCTTCAAGTGCCGACGCGGAGTCGGGCTAAGTGCCGACGCGGAGTCGGTCTTCAAGTGCCGACGCGAAGTCGGGCTTAAGTGCCGACGCGTCGGTCTTCAAGTGCCGACGGAGTCGGGCTAAGTG
This sequence comes from Calamus simplicifolius, assembly GCA_900491605.1. Lineage (NCBI taxonomy): Eukaryota > Viridiplantae > Streptophyta > Magnoliopsida > Arecales > Arecaceae > Calamus > Calamus simplicifolius. The sequence goes on from UESW01003929.1 coordinate 1,461,361, forward strand.
CCGACGCGGAGTCGGTCTTCAAGTGCCGACGAAGTCGGCTTAAGTCGGTCTTCAAGTGCCGATGCGCGAGTCGGTCTTCAAGTGCCGAAGTCGGGCGAAGTCGGTCTTCAAGTGCCGACGCGGAGTCGGGCTAAGTGCCGACGCGAGTCGGTCTTCAAGTGCCGACGCGAAGTCGGAAGTGCCGACGTCGGTCTTCAAGTGCCGACGCGGAGTCGGGCTAAGTGCCGACGCGGAGTCGGTCTTCAAGTGCCGACGCGGAGTCGGGCTAAGTGCCGACGCGGAGTCGGTCTTCAAGTGCCGACGCGGAGTCGGGCTAAGTGCCGACGCGGAGTCGGTGCTGACGCTCGGGCCCGACGCGAAGTCGGTCTTCAAGTGCCGACGCCGAGTCGGGCTAAGTGCCGACGCGGAGTCGGTCTTCAAGTGCCGACGCGGAGTCGGGCTAAGTGCCGACGCGGAGTCGTCTTCAAGTGCCTCGGGCTCCGACGCGAAGTCGGTCTTCAAGTGCCGACGCGGAGTCGGGCTAAGTGCCGACGCGGAGTCGGTCTTCAAGTGCCGACGCGAAGTCGGGCTAAGTGCCGACGCGGAGTCGGTCTTCAAGTGCCGACGCGGAGTCGGGCTAAGTGCCGACGCGGAGTCGGTCTTCAAGTGCCGACGCGAAGTCGGGCTAAGTGCCGACGCGGAGTCGGTCTTCAAGTGCCGACGCGGAGTCGGGCTAAGTGCCGACGCGGAGTCGGTCTTCAAGTGCCGACGCGGAGTCGGGCTAAGTGCCGAAGTCGGTGCCGCGGAAGTCGGTCTTCAAGTGCCGACGCGGAGTCGGGCTAAGTGCCGACGCGAGTCGGTCTTCAAGTGCCGACGCGGAGTCGGGCTAAGTGCCGACGCGGAGTCGGTCTTCAAGTGCTTCGGGCTCCGACGCGAAGTCGGTCTTCAAGTGCCGACGGGAGTCGGGCTAAGTGCCGACGCGGAGTCGGTCTTCAAGTGCCGATGCGGAGTCGGTCTTCAAGTGCCGACGCGAAGTCGGGCTAAGTGCCGACGCGGAGTCGGTCTTCAAGTGCCGACGCGAAGTCGGGCTTCCGACGCGAAGTCGGTCTTCAAGTGCCGACGCGGAGTCGGGCTAAGTGCCGACGCGGAGTCGGTCTTCAAGTGCCGACGCGGAGTCGGTCTCCGACGCGAAGTCGGTCTTCAAGTGCCGACGCGAAGTCGGTCTTCAAGTGCCGACGCGGAGTCGGGCTAAGTGCCGACGCGGAGTCGGTCTTCAAGTGCCGACGCGAAGAAGTCGGTCTTCAAGTGCCGACGCGGAGTCGGGCTAAGTGCCGACGCGGAGTCGGTCTTCAAGTGCCGACGCGAAGTCGGGCTAAGTGCCGACGCGAAGTCGGTCTTCAAGTGCCGACGCGAAAGTCGGTCTTCAACGTCGGTCTTCAAGTGCCGACGCGGAGTCGGGCTAAGTGCCGACGCGGAGTCGGTCTTCAAGTGCCGACGCGAAGTCCGACGCGAGTCGGTCTTCAAGTGCCGACGCGAAGTCGGGCTAAGTGCCGATGCGGAGTCGGTCTTCAAGTGCCGACGCGGAGTCGGGCTAAGTGCCGACGCGGAGTCGGTCTTCAAGTGCCGACGCGGAGTCGGGCTAAGTCCGACGCGGAGTCGTCTTCAAGTGCCGAGTCGAAGTCGGTCTTCAAGTGCCGACGCGGAGTCGGGCTAAGTGCCGACGCGGAGTCGGTCTTCAAGTGCCGACGCGGTCTTCAAGTGCCGACGCGAAGTCTAAGTGCCGACGCGGAGTCGGTCTTCAAGTGCCGACGCGAAGTCCGACGCGAAGTCGGGCTAAGTGCCGACGCGGAGTCGGTCTTCAAGTGCCGACGCGAAGTCGGCTAAGTGCCGACGCGAAGTCGGGCTTCTGGATGGCTGAAAGTAACCAGCAATGCGTTGCAAGTGTATAATTTAAACAGGTATTACCCGATTGGCCGTTGACCGCTGATATAGAGTTGAAGCCGATGGGGCTGAGATGAAGCCGTTGAGGCTGTGACGAAAGCCGCTGAGGCAAAGTTGAGGCCGTCGAGAGCCTTTTGAACCCGAAGGGTGACCAGAGAGTCGCGGTGATGGGACCATGCTCGGGAGCCTTTAACCCCGGAGGGTGACCTGAGGGTGTTTGAACCATGCTCAGGGTCCTTTTGAACCCCGAAGGGTGACCCGAGAGTCGCTGTGGGGGGACCATGCTCGGGAGCCTTTAACCCCGGAGGGTGACCTGAGGGTTGAAAGTCGTCAGGTGCCTTTTTCTTTTTCTTTGCGCCAACGATCTTTGCTGCCAACGCTGGGGTCAGTTTGTCCTTTTGTGCCGAGCTGGCCTCGGGCTTTTGGTGCTGAGCTTGAGTGCCAACGCTGGAAGTCGGTCTTTGGTGCCAACGCGGAGTTGGTCTTTAGTGTGCCGACGCTGGGCACCGGTCTTCGTTGCCAACGCGGAGTTGGTCTTTGGTG
>UESW01003929.1:1467147-1516344 GCA_900491605.1 Calamus simplicifolius
CCCCCATAACGAAGAGCTTTACTGCCGGTATCACCAAGATTATGGGCATGACACCGAAGATTGCCGTCAGTTGAAGAAGGCCATAGAAAAGTTTGTCCAGCAAGGCCACTTGGGCAAGTTCGTTCGAGGGAACCTCACGGCCCCGGGTGCATCGGCACCTCCAGCGCCTCAGATTTGCCCCAACAATGCCCCAACGGAAGGAAGCAAGCTGGCATCAAAATGGGAAGCTTCTCCCCCACATTCGGAACGCGGACGGTACTCTCGGTAGCTTGCTGATCCTTTAATAAAGTATTATTCAAAATATCCTTATCTTATCACGCTCTTGGGATGAGTGTACTTCTTAGACAAAGACCGACCCCGCGTTGGCACCAAAGACCAACTCCGCGTTGGCACCAAAGACCGACACCGCGTCGGAAACAAAGACCGACTCCGCGTCGGCAACAAAGACCGGCTCTGCGTCGGCACCCAAGCCCATCTCCGTGTCGGCACCCTCAAGCTCAAGACCTTCAGATTTCAATCAATAGAGTTTCCTAGGGGGCAGTCATCAACCCCGCAGAAGGAGCCTAATTTCTTTAAAGAAAAAGGCACCTGAACCTGGCCCAATGATGCAGGGCGATATTCAAAACGCCTGCAACTTAGAACGATCTAATCTGCGAGAAAAGAATTCGTCCAGGTTTGCTTCGAATCTTGACAAGAAAAGGAAAAAATTTCGAATTTGATCACTCACAATCTGAAGTTTAAAGGAAGATCAATTGAATTTTCAATTCAATTGTTTTGAATCAGAAAAAAAAGAAAACATTGATCTAAATTCAAGAAAATAGCATCTAATTTTCATCATCCATCTTTCTTCTCTGCCGTTCTCCAGCCCCCCCAAAACCAAGCCTAAATAAAAGAGATAAAACCCTAATATCATAAGTTTAGTTAAATTATAACTATGCCCTTAAAAACGAAAATAGACCCAAAACTCCTATCAAGCGAGCCCGGATGGCCAAAATCCACAGCAGCTCATCGCCAAAGCAATGACTTTGAATCAGTAGTTCGTTTCCATGTGACCAGCCAAGTTTGGGCCCAGTCCGACACAGTAGCTGACCGGATTCGATTGACCCAAAGTGTCAAAACGAAGTCGGGTCAATTCCGTACACTCGGCCTAAACATGGAATTTCAAGCCCGTTTGTTTTGCAACCTCTTGGACCTTCGTAGACTACCTGGCGTGGGCTTCCCTGACGTGGCCTGCTAACTCTGGGTTGCTGGAACAGGAATATCCAACTGCTGACTCTGGGTTGCTGGAATAGGAACATCCAAGGACTGGTTCGACTGACCCGAACTCTGGTCCGAACGGATGTCCTCATCACCGAAGCACCCTCTGGTCATCCTCCGGGTTCAAAAGGTTCTCGACAGCCTCAACTTTGCCTCATCGGCTTTATCTTTGCCTCAACGGCTAACTGACGAGCATCCCCCCAAAAAAGTTAGCGTACATTGCTTTGAGTGGCGGGCGTGAGGTAATCAATTTGCCTCCAAAAAATTTCTTGAAGTTCTACACTCCTTTCGCTTAGCTGATGCAGGGCACGCAAGCTCAAAAAGTATGGGGGGCATTTGATGTGGCCAGTTGACCCCATAGAGAATAAAAATTTTTTTGAACGGCCCACCTCGGCTCCATGACCGGCACCTCAATGACTGACGCCTCCAAGACCGACGGCCCCAAAGGCCGACACCTTCAAGACCGATGGCCCCAAAGGCCGACGGCTCCAAGACCGACGGCCCCAAAGGCCGACACCTCCAAGACCGACGGCCCCAAAGGCCGACGGCTCCGAAGACCGACGGCCCCAAAGGCCGACACCACCAAGATCGACGGCCCCAAATGCCAATGTCTTCAAGACCGATGGCCCCAAAGGCCAACACCCCCAAGACCGATGGCCCCAATGGCCGACGGCTCCATGACCGACGGCCTCAAAGGCCGACACCTCCAAGGCCGACGGCCCCAAAGGCCGACGGCTCCAAGGCCGACGGCCCTAAAGGCCGACACCTCCAAGGCCGACGGCTCCAAGACCGACGGTCCCGAAGACCGACGGCCCCAAAGGCCGACGCCCCCAAGGCCGACGGCCCCAAAGGCCAACGGCTCCATGACCAACGCCTCCAAGACCGACGGCTCACCCCTGGCTAGACGGGTCCAGCCTTGACTCCCCCAGGAGGGTCAAGGTGTCCCAGTTCCCGCTAGATCAGCCCCAGCGGTTCAAGGAGCCGCCTCTCTGACGCGCGCCGCTCGACAGACAGCCCTGCCGGCTGATGGGACTTAGCCCACCAACGCTGCTTTCTCCCTTTCCGATGGGACAGGACCCACCTACCCAACAAGTGATGGGACGTAGCCAACCAATCAGCCCAGATTCACGCAAGGGCTCAGCAGACATTCTGACTTCACGAAAGCCCACGTGATCGTGCCAGCATCAACCCCTATAAAAGGGTAAATCACTTCGAGAACCAGGTAATGCAAGTTTACACACTGATACCCTAATACTCAGAGGAAAAGCCCGGTCCTTCTGGGATTTCCCCCTTTCTAAGAGCTCTCTCGAGCTCCTTCTCTGCTGTGACCTCGATTGCTGACTTGGGCGTCGGAGGGTCTCACCGGAGGATCCCCTCCGGTCTTGGGACTTCTTTGCATGCAACCTGGTGAAGCGAAGATTCGAGAAGAAGAACCTCCGTTCCCGACGTCCAGGAGAGGTGATTGAGCGTCATCAACTGCTATGATGTCTTAGAGGGAAGCATACGAGTCCTTGTGAGCATTGAAAAGACTCTTGTGATGTCTTGGAGGTAGCCAAGAGATGAGAGAACTTTTTAGCAGCAACTGAGTAATCGGTCCACTTGGTGATTCCTGATATACTAGTTCTTAGACCTACACTGGGAGTCTTGAGGGACTAAAGAGTTCAGTTATAGAAACTTTGGTAATTATAATACTTCTCAAGTCTCAACTTTATAATCAGCCGTAGAGAGAACTCACTCGTATGCTCAACAAAATTGTCCCATGGATGTGGATTTCAGTGGCCCAAAATTTACAGTGCAATAATGATGATAGCTGCTGTCTGCTGATTCTTCTAATGCTCTAAGGCTTTTTAGTTATCATATCCACAGTCTTGGCAAGTGAGGGCAGAAGTTGATGCATTGTGTTCCAAAATTACAGATTTGAAATACGGAAATTCTCTCTCCGTGCCAAACTCTGACAGATTTTATATGTCTACAGTCTTTTCATCTACTCATTGCTACTAGGTTTGCAAAGTTGGAACCATGAAAGGGTAGGAGATATTTTTGGCGACCAAGCATGCTGAATATGATTCAAAGAAGCAGAAGAAGGCCTTCTTTCTTCTGACGAACTTCTACTGCTTGGATCATCTGTAAAAGAGTATCATGCATTACTAAAACGGCAGGACATATTTTGGTTCAATGATTCAATAGTGCATTGGAGTTGGTGTTGTGGAGTGAATTGGAGAAGGGAAGGTTCAGGTTATGAAGAAGAAAATAAAGAAAGGGTTAGATGAAAGAATGACTTCGTAGGCAAGGTTTTTTCAAAAAGTTTGCTTAAAGATAGTATTTTCTTCTTTATAGATATAGAAAGGGCTTCACGAAAAATTTATCTCTAGGATACAATGCTTATCTCAAGAATAATCAAGGCTATTCTTTTTAAATATTATTTTGAACAAGAACCAACCCAAGAGAGAGAAGGAATCAATTTGGACTAGAAAGAAAGAAAAGGGAAGAGTTTTAATTGCTAATCATATCCGTTTCTGTAACCAAAGCCTCTTCTAAAAAGAGAATGAAAAGATTTGTATTCTAATTAGAGGAACACATCTATTAGAAACAACGAATACAAATTTGCAAAAGAAAAGATTGGTGGTCGACCACTTTCTAAGTATCAGTAACCGCCCAAGAGATAACAACTCTCTTCGGGAAACTCCAGTCGACCACCTAGTCAAGGTCGGTCGATAGCTCCTTGAGTATCAATCAACTACCCAAGAGAATATGGCTTTCTTGGGAAAACTTTGGTTGACCAGCTAATCAAGGCCCATCGACCATATGATGTGCTCAAAGTTTTCAAAAAAATTCAGTCCAACCTTTGGAGGCTGGTTTATCGCTCAGCCTTTATTACTTTTCTTCTTTTTCTTTATTTCTTTTATTTTTTTATTATATATAAAGATAGATTTGATTATACTCGAATATAGATATAGATCCCAAAGCCATCCAACCTGTTCTACTTTTTCATTTTTGGGATTCGTAAATTGTATGGATCTAATGATGGAGAGGTGATCAGATCTGGACTTGGCTACATTCAAATGTAGCCAAGTTTATCTCCTATATATATATATTTGAATGTTGCCAAGTTTATCTCCTTATATATATATATATATATATATATTAAAAATTTAAATTAGATAGTTCTTTTTGTGCCTCTTCAAAGAAAAGCTCTAAAACAACTATGGGATTAAGGAAGGAGGTTTTCATCTATTTATAGATGATGAAAAGCTAGAACTTTAACCCACCATCTAATTTGAGGCTAAAGTAAATTACCTCCAAAAAGATAAAATGGAGAATGGAGGAAAGAATGAAATTTTACTTATCCTCCAAAAAACTTTTACCCCAAATTCCTTATAATTGATAGAAAATATTATATATATGTGTGTGTGTGTGAGTATAACAATTCCCCACTTATTTTCTATAAATAACAATAACAATATACAAAAAAATATATATATAAAAGATATCCATTGGGATATGCATAGTACATGTCCATAGGTGGCCAAAGCTTAAACCTACAAATTGAATATGAGACTCAAAAATCATATTTGCACCATACAGGGGTTCTCTATTCCTCTGGGGCAGTACATTCTATCTTAGCAAGTGCTACAGGATCTTACTGGATAATCCATAAAAAGCGGCTTCTCACTTTCTTACTTGCAAAGGCAGACTCATCAAGAGTGTAGACAACCTTTATTGCACTCCACTTTATCAAGCTATGAGTTTATTAGGAACAATCGTCCAACCTATCTTGTTGTGTATTGACAGTGCATTAACCAGACATGGGGCTTTAAAAGGAGTAGTTATCTTTTACTCGGTGCTGAATTACCCTCACCTTTGGTGAATTCACCCCCACTATTCCTTAAAAGATGATGCATTGGAAATGCAACGTCATATTAATATTTCTCAACTAATACTAGTTGATTGTCATTTAACTCTCATACACATGATTTTCTAATCAAGATATATTCTTTTAACCAACATCAATGTGATAGAGTAGCTTTCAATTCGGTTACCTTCTAAATCGATAATGACCCCATACCTCCTATGGTTTTAATAATCTTCTTGCTTGGAAGAGGCTTTGTAAGGGGTTTACCAACATTTGATTAGTTGGCAGATACTCAATTGTAATCTTGCCTTTCTTTACAACATTCCTTATATTATTGTATCTCATAGAAATATTCTTGCAATTACTTACAGTCTCTCATTAAAGATATTTTGAGTAGCTACCTAATTATCACACTATGATATCTAAGAAATCTTTTAACCCATAAAACTTTTTTGCTTGCTAGAAACATGGCAACTAATTCAAATTCTATGCATGACAAGGTTATACAAGTTTGCTTCTTAAATGACCAAGCAATTATAGTACCTACAAGAGTAAATAACTAACCACTGGTGGACCTAGAACTTACTCTATTTGATGCTCAATTTGCATCATATAGCATTCAAGAATAGAAGTAAAACATTTATAATGCAAACTATAATTTAATGTATGCTTTAAATATCTCATCACTCTACCAAGGTCCTTCTAATGTTCTTCACTAGGATGACTAGTGAATCTACTTAATATGCTTAAAGTACATGTAATATCTGGCCTGGTATAATCTATGGTATATATTAAACTACCAATGATCTTGACATATTCACTTTGATTTATAGGTGTTCCATTAGTAGGAGCTAATTTACAAAATGAACTAAAAGAAGTTTATTTGGTTTGCAATTAAAATAGTTAAACTTTCTTGACACTTTCTCTATATAATGGGATTGACTTAAATATAGTAACCATCTCTTTTTATTATTTTCTTTTGTATGAAAACCAAATTTATGGATAATTGAAAGACATGAAGAACATTTTTAAGAATCAATTCTGGGGTAATTTGGACATCTCCTACTTTTGCTACTATGGTTGTAAAACTATCAATAATGATAATCTTTTTATTGCTAGGACAAGGGTTATAGGTTTTAAATTTGTTTGAAATATGGATCATATGGTCTGTAGCAATGGAGTCAAGTATCCAGGCATTCTTAAACTTATTACCTAGAGCATTTAATCCAAAAGAGATTAGAGCCTTACCCGAAAGCTTCAATGAACACATACCCTAATTCATCGGCTGAGGATTGCTATTTGTTGCCGATTTTTCAATAATTCCCAGAAGTTCTTTAAGCTTCTCAATTTTCTTCACAGTTGAAGATACTTGAGGTGATGGTATTGAAGATGTAGCATTCGTCATTGTTGAAGAAAGGACTGAACAATAGTTGGGAATAAAGATAAAAAAATCAGCGATGAAGGCTAAAGAGAATGATGAAGAAACCAGCAATTAAGGTTGGAATAGAGAGAGGTTGAATTGGTAATGAAGGCTACCAATAAGTTGGCAATGAAGGCCGAGAAAGAGCACAAAGAAACTTGGCAATGAAGGCCGAAAATAAAAATCCCAAAGGTATGAAACTCTAGACTCTGATACCATGAAGAAAAAAAAAATGTTTGAGAATTTTATTATTTCTATATGAAAAAATTTACAATTCATTTTGCTCTATATATACAACTTTCTATTACACTAAATAAGAAAAAAAATTAGCTAATTTTCTTAACTTTTGAGACAGATTATTGATCCTGATTTTCTTCACTAAACTTGAAAAGATTATTGATCCTGATTTTTTCTAGATTATTGATCTTGATTTTCTTCACTAAACTTTCCTAAAAATCCTTCTAAGATTGCTCATCCTTATATTGTGTTGCAAGTCCATTATTCTGACAGTTCAGGTAGTTCATTAACTAACCATTAACTCTATAACTTATGGTGCTTTAAAAGAGGTCCCAAATTCATGGATAGTTAATGAACTACCTAAAATGTCAGAATAATGGACTTGCACACAATATAAGGATGATCATTAGTGGCATAACCATTCAGTTATTGGCAGTCAAAGATTACGAATTCTCTTAAATCTGACTTTATCATGGATATGATATTATTCATGATTTTTCTAGTAGATTCTCCAGGTACAGATTCAATATGTATCTTCCTGTTGACTGCACATCAAGCCTTTTCTCACTGGGTTCATATTTTCCCTTGCGCAGCTGGTATCGATGCGTCACAGAACTGTGTAAGCTTGTCCTTCTATGGTGACACTCTCTTCATAATGTATGTTTTGTTTAATGAGAGCAAACAATAAGAGGAGGGTAAAGAAATTAACAATGAAAAAAAAAGAGAGCATGATAGAATTTTTTGGGGGAACCAGAAAGTTCATAATGGTTACAAAGCTAAACAGTGGATAGACAAAATTAGTAGATAGTGGTAATGACGCACAATTGGATGGATATTGCAAATATTTAGCGGTAGTCAAGCTTCCTTTTAAATGGTTAATCAATGAATACACCAAACAAAGGCAATAAGCATGATAAACTAGAGAAGCATAATGCAGGCACATTATGGTAGCACAATGCCAACAGTTGCTGCAGCACCCTAGTCAATGTAAATCAGCAAAAGGTGCATTTATGTGAGCAACATTGATTGTTTCAATTTGCAAAAAGAAAAGTTTGAATGTATCTTGTAAATTACATTCAGTGACAAAATAAATGCAGGCAATATACCATAATGTTCCATTGATTTTGCTTGATGAAATACACAGTACATTTTTACTGAAATGAGTCAAGTTCACCAGAGTAGTTGACAGCCAGTTTCAAGACAAATTATTGTTCTATTTATTAAACTTATGAGCTAGAAAATCTGAAGAAAAAAAATTGTTGTAATTACTTGGCATAGTCTTATTACATTTATTTGAATATCTTACAGGAAATTTTGAGTGCATGCCACTTTTCCTTTTCTTGCATACAACTGCTTTGTTGTAACAAATTCAGAGACATCTCATCCCGCATCTCTGACAACATTGTATGAAATATATGCCGTAAATGTGCTAGACTCCATGCATAGCCAACCAAAAAATGCATGACAAAACTCCAGAACTTTTGGCTTTCGATTGTGCTACATTTACCAAATATCATGCTCAAAGCAATAGAAGTTGCTTCTAATTTATCTGGCCTTAGCTGTTCCTAGAATCGACTTGTATGGACCATATAAGGCTTTCTAGTCAATATTTCATTTGGGCCAACTGTGCTATGATACAGGATTTTTAACAAGTTCATTTGTCATTATGATCAGTGCTCGTGGAAACAATGAGGGGCTGGAAGAATTGGGATACCTTATCTAGGAAAGAACATACATGCCTACAATTTATGAGAGTAAAAAGAGCTTGAGGTGCTTTTCAAGGAATAGATGTGGCTGAAACTTCTGGGCCTTTTTTCCCTTATTTTTATTTTCAGCGGGTGCACTTAAGTGTTTTAGGAGTGAGGAGTGTCAATACATGCCATCCAATTTCAGTACTCAACTGTGTTAAATCTCAGTCCTGAAGCAGATGCCGTTTATATTTGCAACTAAAACCCATGTTTGTTATTACAAAGCACAAGGATACACCATATTGGATTACTCTTTATTCTACTAGACATCGGCAGATACCAGCCTGCATATTACATCATTTTATTTTTCTTACCACCATATCCATTTATTACCAACTTTACAAGACAGTCTAGAGTTCTTTGCAAATGGTTTCATGTTTTACCCATATAGAACAGTATTTAAACAATTAAGGGGAAAATTAAGAAAATACAAAGTTAGACATATTTAAAAATTTCTCCAAGTGATCTTGTCGGCTGGCTGGCTTAAGCAATTTTTCAAACTAATGGCCAAATTCAAACACAAACATGCACATTAGAGTGAAAACAGAATTAGTTTAGGGCCCTTTTGGTATTGCTTCCGTTTTATGTTTTTGTTGTCAAGAACCCAAGAAAATTATATTAGACCGAGCAAACTGTATATCCATACGATGAAACCATCTTGCCTTTTTTCAAATTGTTCAAGTGAAAATCTTCAGAAGCTTTGGAAGCAAAATTTATTGCTTCCAAAAGTGAGCAAAAGTATATTGAAGGAATGTGGAAGCTTTGTGCAAATGCTCTCTTCCAGGTCAATCTCATGTGGGATTTCAGTAAATTGTAGAGAAACAAAAGCACAAAACCAGCCACAGTGTCAAACAGGTCCCTACTTTTCAGCTCTTTTTATAGAAGTGATTATTCCAGAGGAACTTAAATTCTTCATGTGGTTGCCTCTCAATAATAAACTGCATACTAAGAAGTGCTCTACAAAGAAGGATGGAATCACAATTTTAGTTGTCCCTTTTGCCCAGCCTTAGTAGAAACTACTGATCATCTCATACTTAAGTGCCACTTAGAAACTACTAATCATCTCATACTTAAGTGCCACTTTGCCTTAAGTATATGGGGACCCTTGCAGGATGCCTGAAAAATTTGACAGCACAGATTAGCAGTCTCATAGTTCTTTGGTTGGAAGGAAGAGCAAATCAGCAGTTCTATCAGTTTTCTCCTTCTTGCATCATTTTTCTCTTGCTTGGAACATGCTTTTATTACAATATCTTGGTCATCTGGAGGGAACGAAACAGCTGTGTTTTTGTTCATACATCATCAGTTGTTCTGCTCTTACAGAAACTGTGCTCTTTTTCTCTTCTTGGAAGAGTGTTGTTAACTCCTGGAGTCCAAGCTTCCTTCCTTTCCATCCTCTTCCCTCTCTTCCTTCCTTTCAAAAATTTTGGGCTTTGCTTGTATCTTCTTTATTTCTTTAGTGAAGCACGTGGAGCTTGTTTCCTCCTTTTTCTCCAAAAGACTTAGTTTAAATTCTATTATTAAAACATTCAAAATTAGTGGCTTTAAATGGGATAAGAGGATAAAATAGGTGGCAATAGTAGCTAGGGGCAGCTGTTATTGTTTCAAAGAGTTCCAGTCATGAGAAACGATTAGAGACTATCTAGGTTAGCTTTGACACTTTTCCAGCATGTACATGCAGACAGACAAAGATAAAGACAACGCGTGCACACACACATACAATGTATGACAGAAATAGAGTAACTACAGACATTGCAGCATTGGAGCATCTTCTAGTTTTATACTCCAATTTGTCTAGACCTCCAAAAGATAGATGTTGCCATTTACAATGTAGCCTTGTCTTTGTCATCCTCATTGCCTACTATGGCTGGACTCACATTAGCTAACCACATGATCTCAAAAGCTTAAGTTGATAGAGAATGGATCAACAATATAGACTAGCCTTAACAACTCTCCTCTCATGCAGCCCATACTAAAATTAGGGCAAGATATTAGCCATGGAGGGGATTGACCTCAAAAGCTTAAGCTGATAGAGGATTGACCCATTCTATTGTAATTTATAACTTTAAACCTCATTGAGTTTCTTGTCTCTTTTAGAGTGCACATAGAACACCTGATGAGCTCAAACATATAATTCTTCCCCTCAACTCACATCATTTTTCACACACAAAAAAAAAAAACGCGTTACTTCCATTAAAAAAACCTATTTTCTACCTTTTATGACATCATAAATAGTCTTGGGAGAATTGGCATATTGGCATATTGGCAATATGTTATTGTCGAGCATTTCACTCTCAAGCAAATGGATATTCTATATCCCTATTCTAATGGGGCAACCCCAATCTTGTTGTTAAGAATGAATTCACAAAAGTAACTTAAACTTGAGGCAAGAGCAGCACCATATTTTAAGTTCCAGAGAGTTTGGAAATCTCATATTCCTACAAGTTCTTCCATTCACCTCTACCACCACTACATTCCCTCCCAACTTCCATCTAATCCCAACCACAACATCAGAAGACCTCTATAAAAAGCACAACACTCTTCATACAATCATAAATTTCCAGGAAAAAGGATTGCCATCCATATAATTGAAGGCATTGTTGTATAAGTACAAAGACAAACACGACCAATCTTTTAAACTGCAGCTGCTAAACAAGAGAAAAGAACCAAACACCTTCATGTAACATTTTTATAGGCTGGAAAGATAAATGGCAAGGCATACATAACTTACTACATTTTCCAAATTTAAAAGCTCTCCACGTAAATTTAGTAACCATAAATAAACTGAGAAATTTTTTTTTGTTACAGAACTTGAAATTTTGAAAAGAAAGCAAATCAAAGCAGAAATCACATGGATACCAGAGGGAAGCAGCGGACGCCAAGGTTCCTTGGAGGGGGTGTAATCTCTACAACTTTGTATGGGTGGTGGTTGTCACGATTCCTATCCTTCTCCTTCGGCACACAACTTGCTGAAGAAATCCACCTTGCAGCTGCCAACACCATTCCAACAAAGCTTAGAAAATAAAACTCAAGAGCCCATGGGAGGAAAAGGAGAAGAGAGAAGTTCCACCACCTTGTCATGAGAAATGGTGGTGGAAGCCATGGCCATTTAGATTTAGCTCTTCTGGAGTTGATGTGCCATGATATGGGACTCTTTTTTTTTTTTTTTTCCAAAGAGGTGTTAGGATTTAGTCCTTGACGAGCAGCAATGGATCCCCTCCTGTTTTTATCGCAGCGAGGGATTTTGGATTCGAGCGCCTGGAATTAATCGAGTGCATTCTTGTCCCTAATAGATAGGTGGATACGTCGTCCACCCGCCCAGAGGATTCTGGTATGGTCCCACACATGGCATGCCATTCAACTCTAGCTTCTTCCACAATTTAAAATTCAGGATGCACAGAAAAGGTGAAGACTCCTCTTCACGTGGTATACCGCAAGACCCAACCATATGCATGCAAATGTTGATTCTAGCGCCCTTGAACCAGTAACATCATATGGCGAATTTGAACCGCATGATCTTAAATCCCATCCACCATTCTTCAATGCACAAAGTTACCGCATGAATCCCCCTTAACGTCAAAGGAACTCCAACTAGCCGTAAAGCTCCTTGCGGAAATGTCTCTCGTGAATCTTATGAGAAACAGGTGAGTCTGTCTGGGAGCAGAATCGGAGCCTTGGTGCGGTGAGCATGGAATACTCGACGAAGCCAATGGAAACCTGGGAGAAGATGAAGAGAGAGGGGGAAGGAGGAGAAAGAGAAGGGCTGCCGCCTATGATGAGAGAAGGAATTTTTGGGAGAAAAGAATCTGTTCTCTATTCCATCCAAACCCTAGAGACTAGAGTTTAAATACATCCACGAAGTGGGCCAGGCCCAGACTCAACAAAAAACTCCCATGGACTAACCAATGAGATTAAACTAATCCCCAAGCCCGTGTACACCCGTGACTTGATTTAATCTCAACCCTTGGACTCAAACCCAGCCCAATACAAGTTAGCCCACCTGGGCCTTGATAGCACCACACCAGGCCCAACAATCTCCACCTTGGTGCTTTCAAGGCCTCAGCACGTCCACTGTGTCCATCAGCTTTAACAACGAAATACACTTTTGAAAACTGTCCCGTGGAAGAACCTTAGTCAGTGCATCTGCTGGATTTTCTTTGGTGTATACCTTCACCAGCTCCACCTCACCATCTTCCACCAGCTCTCTGATCCTGTGGTATCTGAGGTCAATGTGCTTCGTCCTGGCATGATAGACTGCATTCTGCGCAAGCATCAGAGCACTCTGGCTGTCACTATGCACCTGGACAACCTTCTGATCAAGTCCCATCTCCAGCATCAAGCCCTTCAGCCAAAGAGCTTCCTTTGCTGCCTCTGTGATACCTATGTATTCTGCCTCCGTGGTAGATAAGGCTGTGATGGGCTGCAGACATGATCTCCACGATACTGGACCACCAAACAGGCTGAACACAAAGCCTGTTGTGGATCTCCTAGTGTCCACATCTCCACCAAAGTCTGCATCCACATACCCATATAACTGCCCACGAGCCTCCTTGGATAAGTTGGATCTCTCAGCATCTTCTTGCTGTCCATAGCAAATACCAACCCCAACTGTACCTACCAAGTACCTGAAGATTCCCTTCAGTGCTCGCCAGTGCTCCCTACCAGGTGCGCCATGAACCTGCTCACCTGGCTCACTGCATGGGCTATGTCTGGCCTACAACATACCATGGCATACATAAGGCTCCCAACACCAGAAGCATATGGTACCTTCTCCATCTCCTGAGCCTCCACCTCAGTCTGTGGTGACATGGTCTTCGATAAGGAAAAATGTGCTGCCAAAGGTAGTGCTGTCGGTTTGGCATCCTTCATCCCATATCGCTCCAGAATCTTTTTAATGTAGCCACCCTGACTCAGATGCAGCACACCTTTGGATCTATCTCTGATGATTTCCATCCCTAGGATCTTCCTGGCTGGCCCCAGATCCTTCATCTCAAACTCCCGAGACAAAGCTATCTTCAGTTCCTGTACAGCCTTCTCACTCTTGCATGCTATCAGCATGTCATCTACATACAAGAGTAAGTACATCCTAGACCCATCATCCAGAGATTTAACATACACACAAGAATCATACTCACACCTGGAAAGTCCAATGCTCCTAACATAAGTGTCAAATCTCTTGTACCACTGCCTCGGCGACTGCTTCAGCCCATACAGAGATTTCTTCAGCAAACAGACTTTCCCATCTGATCTTGGTTCTCTAAACCCTGGTGGCTGCTCCATGTAGATGCTCTCCTCCAAATGACCATGGAGGAATGCTGTCTTCACATCCATCTGCTCCAGCTCCAAGTCCTGAGCTGCTACAATCAATAATAGTCTGATGGAAGTGTGCCTGACAACTGGAGAAAATATCTCACCATAATCGATGCCTTCTTTCTGAGAGTATCCTTTGGCCACTAGTCTTGCCTTATACCTGATACCCTCTTGTTCTGAAGCTCCTTCCTTGCGCTGATAAACCCATTTACAACCAATGGGTTTCTTTCCTTGTGGCAGCTGGACCACCTGCCACGTATTATTGCTGTGAAGAGACTGCATTTCCTCTGCCATAGCATGGATCCACCTATCTCTATCCTGACTTTCCATAGCCTCCTCATAGGTGAAAGGGTCTCCATTCGCTGTCACCAGGGCATATGACAACGAATCCTCAAAGCCGTATCGAACTGGTGGTCGCACGTTCCTCCTGGGCCTTTGCTGTGCGATCCCAGTATCAGTCCCCTGTCCAGCTGCATCCTGCTGAACTCCCTGGCTTCTACCCCCTCTGTCAGTCCTCTCCACCTGAATCTCAAATCCTCCTGGTCCACTAGCAAATGGCAACTGTATAGGAGGTTGTCTGACTAGTGTTACCGTGTTCTACCTCCTGTAGTCCCTGCTGTGCATCCATGCCACTTCTGTTCTGGAGGATTGAGCTCTCATCAAAGGTTACATCTCTGCTGATGACAACCTTCTTCTCCAAGGGGTCCCATAGCCGATACCCCTTGACTCCTCGCGGGTAGCCTAGGAACACCATCTTCTTAGACCTGGCATCCAACTTACTCCGCTCCCCAGCTCCAACATGCACATATGCTGTGCATCCAAACACCCTTAGATGGTTTAGGCTTGTCTTCCTTCCAGACCATATCTCCTCTGGAATGTCTCCATCTAACCTGGTGTGCGGTGACCGATTGACCAAGTAGCTAGCTGCATCTACTGCGTCAACCCAGAACATCTTTGGAAGCCCTGCCTGCAGCCTTAAGCATCTTGCCTTTTCCAATAGTGTTCTGTTCATCCTCTCAGCCACCCCATTCTGTTGAGGAGTTCCCATCACCGAGAAGTGCCTTCTGATGCCCCACTCCTCACAAAAAATCTGGAACTCCCTGCTGGTGTATTCCCCGCCATTATCAGACCTCAGACACTTCACACTTTTACCCTGCTCCTTCTCCACCTCAGCCTTCCAGATTTTGAACTTGGTGAAGACCTCTGATTTCTCCTTCATAAAGTAGATCCACAGCTTCCTTGAGAAATCATCTATCAGGGTCATAAAGTATCTGGCCCCATTCCTTGCAGAAACTGGGGCTGGTCCCCAGACATCTGTGTGTACTAACTCCAGGGGTTCAGCACTCCTAGCTGTGCTGACTGAGAACTGTACTCTCCTCTGCTTTCCCATCTGACAAGGCTCACAGATCTCCATATCTCCGCTACTCAAGTCTGGAAGCAGACCTCTCTTGCTCAGTTCTTTCATCCCCTTGTCTCCCATGTGGCCCAGGCGGTAATGCCACATCCTGTACACATCCCGGGGATCTTGCTCCACAGCTGCCACCTCAGATTTCACAGTCATCACAGAGCCCTCCATCTTGTATAGATTATTTTCCAGCCTCCTCCCTCTCATCACCACCATGGCTCCATTGGAGATGTTCAGAACTCCACTCCTGGCACGACTGCTGAAGCTGTATCCAGTCCGCTCCAAGTACCCCAGTGATACCAGATTCTTCTTGAGTTCTGGAACATGCTTCACACTGGTAAGAGTGCGCACCATACCATCAAACATCCTCACCCTCACTGTGCCAATACCTGCCACCTTGCAAGGGTGATTATCTCCAAGAGTCACATTCCCCTCCTCAACCTCTGTGTAAGTACTGAACCACGACCGGTTGGGAGTGTAATGATGAGAACAGGCTGAATCCAAGGTCCACATCTCTGTGCTGTGCCTGTGATCATCTGATACAACCAAGAGATCATCCTCCACCTCCTGATCTGCAACTGTACTCACAGACTCAGATCCTCCTTTTTCTCCCTTCTGATTTTTCCACTTAGGACAATTCTTCTTAAAATGTCCTACCTCTCCACACTTATAGCACTTCAGCTCTCTCTTGCCTTTCCTGGACTTTGATCGTCCTCCAGACTTACTTCTGTCCCTGCCCCTACCTCTGCCTGTCCTTTCCCCAACTGATAGACCCTCCTGGGGAACAGCTTCCTTGGTCATCTTCTCCCTCTGCTCATTCGTCCGAAGCACCGAGACAATATCTTCATAAATTAATGTCTCCTTCCCATAGAGCAGTGTTGTGACCAATGAGTCATAAGACGTGGGCATTGAACATAAAAGCAGAAGTGCTTTATCTTCTTCCTCCATCTTGACCCCGACATTCAGAAGTTCATTGCTCATCTGGTCGAATATCTGGATGTGACCCAGCACATCTCCACCTTCTGACATCCGAAGGCTGTAGAGGCGCTTCTTCAACATCAACTTGTTGCACATATTCTTTCCCATATAGAGGGTGTGCAACTTCGTCCAGAGTCCCTTCGGGGTCTTCTCCTCCAGCACTGAATAGAGGACTGAATCCGCCAGACAGCCCCTGATCATTGAACATGTCTTCTTCTCCAATGAAATCCACTGCTTGTCTGTCATCCCATCTGGCCTTTCCTCCAAAGCCAAATCTAAACCCTGCTGCACAAGGAGGTCCTCTACCCGGACTTTCCACATGGAGAAACTTCCCTTCCCATCAAACTTCTCAACCTCTATTTTTATGCTACTCCCCATGGCCAATTTCAAAAATAGCACAAAAATAAATTTTATAAAATAGAGAAGTACCTTGACGAGATTCTGTTGAAATTATTTCAACTCCTTGAAGGCCTCCAGATTACTCCTTGAACCAGGCTCTGATACCACTTGTTAGGGTTTAGACCTTGATGAATAGCAATGGGATTCCCCTGTGAACTAGAACTAACAAACCTTGATAGCAATGGAAAACAAGAATTAATTGTTAGGTTAGACCTTGATGAATAGCAATAAACTGACTAAGGATTCTTTAAAAGGGAAGATGGGGAGGAGAAAGAAAGGGCTGCCGCCCTATGATGAGAGAAGGGAATTTTTGGGAGAAAGAATCTGTTCTCTATTCCATCCAAACCCTAGAGACTAGAGTTTAAATACATCCACGAAGTGGGCCAGGCCCAGACTCAACAAAAAACTCCCATGGACTAAACCAATGAGATTAAACTAATCCCCAAGCCCGTGTACACCCGTGACTTGATTTAATCTCAACCCTTGGACTCAAACCCAGCCCAATACAAGTTAGCCCACCTGGGCCTTGATAGCACCACACCAGGCCCAACAATAGGATGGTCCCAAAGAATGGTGCCTTCCATATGCGAGGAAGGGAGGGAAGCCCGCTGGAGATATTTACTATAGTTTGGTGGTTGGTATTGGCGGGTTGTGTGAAGGGTATTGGATAGGTGGATACTTTTTTTTGGTACAAAAAGGGAAGAGGGGAAGCTCCAAGGCAGCTCCTTTCCGAAGACTCTCTCCCCATCAGGAAATGTTCCATTCAAGGCGTTTGGATTTTTCGCAGCCTTTCCCTACCCGAGAATGAGTAGGTCAACCTGGCCCCAACCCAAATGCCGAGTGGCCAGATGGAAAAACAAGAGAGACCCTAGCCCCTCACCCACACCGAAGGATGCGTGCCTCAGGATAAATTCCTGGATTTAATTGAGTCAGCCGCGGCATCATTACTCGGACCTGCATCATTGCGTTAGTGAGGCAATGCCCCAGCCACCCGAGCTACCACCTAGGTAGTGATAGGTGGATACTTTGGATGTGAGGTTTTGGTGGCGCCACAAAAGAAAAGGTTGGGCTCTCCACCGCAGGAGCCCAGAGGATTCTGGTATGGTCCCGAAACACATGGTCCATGCCATTCAACTAGCCCTGGCTTCTTCTGGGTGCTTGTTTGATATTTTTCTCAATTTAAAATTCATAAATTTTTAATTAAATATAAAAAATAAGGATGAAAAACCACAAAAAAGTTGTTTGGAGTTAAGAAAGGTCAACTTTCTAGGGTAACTTTTTATTTCTAAAATAAATTTAAAATTTAAATATTAATATTCTTCCAATTGTTAATTTTATATTTTTTTAATTAAATGCAAATAATATTTTAAAAATAGTATACCGTATTTTAAAATGCAAAAAATTTTAAGACCAATCAACTTAACTAAAATATGCATGCAAATGTTGATTCTAACTAGGCCCGGGTAAGCGCAAGAACTTGCTAGTTTGTAACATTGGGCATATGATAGTGTTTGCTACTTTATATATTCCTCGAATTATGAACCTCTTCCATAGATATCAAAAAGGCATGATGCTTAAGCATCCAATGCTGGTGGTTTGTATCTAAGGTAACATGTGCCCATGTGTAATATTTTTCTAAAAAAGAACAAGGAATGCAATGAACAGATGAGAAAATTGCTGCAAAGTAAATTCATTAACTATCAAATAATATTTGTATGAAGAAGAAGCATGATTTTGGGCATCCAATGCTGGCCATTCATATGGAAAGTAACATGGGTATTTCAAACGCGTCCAAGATTATCATTAGTGCCTGTAGAAGGAACATGTTGAAAATATGCAAAAGAGCATAACATTGACCTCCTCAAATTTCTTCAGAATTCTTGTTATCTATGTATATTAGTGATCTAAAAGAGTTAACTCATGAATTAGGATGAAAATCAGTTGATTAATTTCATGATGGTAGATGATGGGGCCAGTTGACCCCGTGAAAAATAAAAAAAATTTGTACGGCCCCAAAGACCGATAAGATCCCAGTGTCGGCCTCCAGCGCCAGCCCCAACGCTGGCCAAAGGCCGACAGACTAGCGCCAGACACCAGCGTCGGCCTCTAGCGCCAGCCCCCAGCGCTGGCCAAAGGCCGACAGACTAGCGCCAGACCCCAGTGTCGGCCTCCAGCGTTGTCTCCAGCGGCGGCCTCCAGCGTCGGCCTCCAGCGCCAGCCCCAGCGCTGGCCAAAGGCCGACGACTAGCGCCAGACACCAGTGTCGGCCTCCAGCGTCGTCTCCAACGGCGGCCTCCAGCGTCGGCCTCTAGCGCCAGCCCCCAGCGCTGGCCAAAGGCCGACAGACTAGCGCCAGACCCCAGTGTCGGCCTCCAGCGTCGTCTCCAGCGGCGGCCTTCAGCGTCGGCCTCCAGCGCCAGCCCCAGCGCTGGCCAAAGGCCGACAGACTAGCGCCAGACACCAGTGTCGGCCTCCAGCGTCGTCTCCAGCGGTGGCCACCAGCGTCGGCCTCTAGCGCCAGCCCCCAGCGCTGGCCAAAGGTCGACAGACTAGCGCCAGACCCCAGTGTCGGCCTCCAGTGTCATCTCCAGCGGCGGCCTCCAGCGTCGGCCTCTAGCGCCAGCCCCCAGCGCTGGCCAAAGGCCGACAGACTAGCGCCAGACCCCAGTGTCGGCCTTCAGCATCGGCCTCCACGTCGGCCTCCAGCATCGGCCTCCAAGGCCGGCACATCAAAGGCCGACACTTGCCGGCCCCGGCGTCTCCAAGCTAGGCGGCCCCGGCACATTCCCAGCCGGCCCCGGCATCTCCAAGCCAGGCGGCCCCGGCACATTCCCAGCCGGCCACGGCGTGTCCAAGCTAGCCGGCCCCCGGCATTCCCAGGCGGCCCCTACTTCTCCAGGCAAGTCGCCCCCGGCGTCTCCAGTCCCGCCGAGTCGGCCAAGGCCATCCCCGGCCGGCCCGACTCGGCCCCGGCATCTCCAGTCCCGCCGAGTCGGCCAAGGCCATCCCCGTCCGGCCCGACTTGGCACCGGCGTCTCCAGTCCCGCCGAGTCGGCCAAGGCCATCCCCGGCAGGCCCGACTCAGCCCCGGCGTCTCCAGTCCCGCCGAGTCGGCCAAGGCAATCCCCGGCTGGCCCGACTTGGCCCCGGCATCTCCAGTCCCGCCGAGTCGGCCAAGGCCATCCCCGGCCGGCCCGACTCGGCACCGGCGTCTCCAATCCCGCCGAGTCGGCCAAGGCCATCCCTGGCCGGCCCGACTCGGCCCCGGCGTCCCCTGTCCTCGCCGAGTCGGCCAAGGCCCTCCCCGGCCGGCTCGACTCGGCCCCGGCATCTCCAGTCCCGCCGAGTCGGCCAAGGCCATCCCTGGCCGGCCCGACTCGGCACCGGCGTCTCCAGTCCCACCGAGTCGGCCAAGGCCATCCCCGGCCGGCCCGACTCGGCCCCGGCGTCTCCAGTCCCGCCGAGTCGGCCAAGGCCATCCCCGGCCGGCCCGACTCAGCCCCGGCATCTCCAGTCCCGCCGAGTCGGCCAAGGCCATCCCTGGCCGGCCCGACTCGGCACCGGCGTCTCCAGTCCCACCGAGTCGGCCAAGGCCATCCCCGGCCGGCCCGACTCGGCCCCGGCGTCTCCAGTCCCGCCGAGTCGGCCAAGGCCATCCCCGGCCGGCCCGACTCAGCCCCGGCATCTCCAGTCCCGCCGAGTCGGCCAAGGCCATCCCCGGCAGCCCGACTTGGCACCGGCGTCTCCAGTCCTGCCGAGTCGGCCAAGGCCATCCCTGGCCGGCCCGACTCGGCCCCGGCGTCCCCTGTCCCGCCGAGTAGGCCAAGGCCATCTCAGGCCGGCCCGACTCGGCCCCGACGACTCTTGTCCTGCTGAGTCGGCCAAGGCCATCCCGGGCCGACCGGACTCGGCCCTGGTGCCTCTTGTCCCGCCGAGTCAGCCAAGGCCATCCCGGGCCGGCCCGACTCGGCCCCGGTGCCTCCTGTCCCGTCGAGTCGAGTCGGCCAAGGCCATCCCAGGCCGGCCCGACTCGGCCCCGGCGACTCCTGTCCCGCCGAGTCGGCCAAGGTCATCCCAGGCCGGCCCGACTCGGCCTCGACGTCTCCTGTCCCGTCGAGTCGGCCAAGGCCATCCTAGGCCAGCCCGATTCAGCCCCGGCGTCTCCAGTTCTCTCCAGATCAGCCCCAATGGTTCAAGAATCCGTTTCTCTGACGCGCACCGCACTACATCTCCCGACGCGCGCCGCCCGACAGCGCCGATGCGCGCCACAGCGCCAACGTGCGCCGCCCGACAGCGCCAGATCCGACAATCCAACGGCCCCACCGGTTGATGGAACGCAGACCCACGTGATCGTGCCAGCGTCACCCCCTATAAAAGGGTAAATTACGTCGAAACAAGGTAAGGCACATTTTTCACTCACTCGATGCCCTAACTCTCAAAGGAACTACCTGATCCTTCTGAGACCTCTCCCTCCTCAAGAGCTCTCTCGAGCTCCTTCTCTACTGTGACCTCTGTCACTAACTTGGGCGTCGGAGGATCCCACCGGAGAATCCTCTCCGGTCTTGGGACTTCTTGCAGGCAACCCGGTGAAGAAGAAGAGCCTCCGTTCCCGACGTCCAGGAGGGATGATCGAGCGTCATTAGTAGAAAACATAGTAATGTCTGTGTAAATTCTATTTTGCTAAAGACTTTTTTGAAGAAAATTTGAACAAAGCATTAAATTATAATATGTGTGTATATGAATATATATGTATATATATGTGTGTACATTTACATGTATGTGTATGTATATATAATATCAACATTAACCTTCTCAATCCACATACCCTTCTCAAAGTGTAATTCTGGCAACTCAGGAAGATGAGATTAATTTGATTAATTAAGCAAACTATTTGGATTGTAGATTCATGTCAAGTGATCCAAAATCAAGATATCCTTAGATTGCCCAAGTCATTGAGAATTATGTTAACCAAGTTTTCAGTGGTTTATATGACTTGTCAGACACTATAATCTTCTTTACCTCGTTTCTTACTTGAAGTTTCCCCTACGGATTCCTGCCGTAGCTTTCCGTGTTGGCAAATGCTTAAGAAAGACTAAATCTTTCATCACCAAACTTCATCATAGAAAAAACCCACCAGATTAGGCCTGCCATACAATAAATAATATCATGTTGACCCCCCAATCAAGCAAAGTGCCCCTCTTGTGCTGCGGTGCTCTCAGCTCCCCTTAAAACTCGCCCCAAAAAACTCCACTCAAATTGCTATTCTAATGAGACATCTCCAAAACATCTCTTTAGCCAACAAAGCTCACCAGCAGACACTAAAAACCTCATTTCTTTTGAGTTTGGCAAAGGCCTTTAAAAAAAGAAGCTTATCAAAGCCCATACTTAGCATTTCTTTAGACATAAAGCAAGATATCATGACGCACGCTTCCAAAGCCAGTCCAACCTCTCTATAAGTAGCCCAGAAGGCACCAAAACACCAGCATACATTCAGAAAGCGAGAGATAGACACAGAGGAAGAATGATGAAGTTGAGATCAAAGAAGTTCTTCAAGAAAAATTCTAAATTGAGATGCGGTGGAAGTGGTGTTGCTGCCGGAGGTGGCGGTAGGGACATTGAGTGGGAGCTGCGACAGAGAGAGTGTAACGATCCGAGCCCTAGGCCTGCAGCACCCACGAGCCCGATTCGTTACAAGAAAGTAAGACGGACAAGTCCACACTAATTTGGGCCACCATAGCCTAAAAGGGATCCAATTGGTACCTTGTTCTTCTTGCTTTACTACATATAAATCACTCGCCCATTTCTCCTCTACCCAACGTGGGATCTTTAAGGAGGGCCTCACAATCTACCTCCCTTAAAGAGGCAACGTCCTCGTCACCAGAGGCAACCACTAGGTAGGCAGGGATCTAGAGATGGCCCCCACAGGTCAAGAGGTGGCTCCCATCCCCTATGAATGTAGCACTTTGCCCTGTGTGGCACTTAGATCCTGCACTTTCGGCTGATGCATGCTCTGATACCATATTGTAACGACCCAAGCCCCGGGCCTGCAGCACCCACGAACCTGATTCGTTACAAGAAAGCAAGACGGACAGTCCACACCAACTTGGGCCATCACAGCCCAAAAGGGATCCAATTGGTATCTTGTCCTTCTTGCTTTACTACATATAAATCACTCATCCATTTCTTCTCTACCCGATGTAGGATCTTTAAGAAGGGCCTCATAGAGAGGCAGCAAAGGATGATGGGGAAGGACTGATCACTGTGAGAGTCTCCACTGGATCACATTGGCATGACATCTGCATTGGAGCCACTTCAACATTTGGTAAGCAAAGGCTTCTTTGCTGCTATTATATATGGAGTGATTAATATTGCTTCACCTATGTAAGTCATATAAGGTGCTCATTTCTTCTTTATTTAGATTTTAAAAAATTCTCAAACTTATATTACTGCATTAAGAATCTGTTGGCCATTATGATGGGAGAAAAAAAGGTTCTGGTAGTGGATAAAATAACAGCAATAAAGATATCAACCCCTTCTTAAATAGACATATCTACTGTTCATATTAACATCAATAATAATACTCAAAATTTTGTAATAATATCATTGTGTCATCATAGTCATGATGCATAAAGTTACAATTATATATGTTTACAGCATGATGGAAGCATAATAACAATTTTCCTGATTGCTGATAAAATCTTGAAATATTCTTGTTCTTTTCCTTAGCCAAATGGTTCTCCAAACTTTTTTCGGGGTGTTTAATTATCGACAAATTTAATTGTTTAAGAAATACTCTTTTTTGTTGGTGATGATGGTTTTCTTTTACTATTATTTATTGTTTTCATTTCTTCCGCACCTATTTTCAGATGAATAAATATATAAATACATTAATGAGCTTGTATTCTCTATTTTTATTATCACATCAAATTCAAGTCATCTAAATCTTTTCTGAATTCTTAATCTCTGTCCCAAGGCAACTTGATCATACTTTGCCAAACTTGCAAAAGTTAAAATTGTTGAGAAATTGCAATAAATCTTCTTTTAAATGC
Organism: Calamus simplicifolius; assembly: GCA_900491605.1. Lineage (NCBI taxonomy): Eukaryota > Viridiplantae > Streptophyta > Magnoliopsida > Arecales > Arecaceae > Calamus > Calamus simplicifolius. Next base: position 1,490,801 of record UESW01003929.1, read on the forward strand.
TAAAAGCCGTACAATTTATCAACTTCGACATTGTAATCATGCAATCTTGGATCATCAATGGGCTAATGTGACATTGCAGCAGAGTTGAAGATGGTTGTGTCCATGGTGAAAGGGTTGGAGCCCAGAGAGCAGAGGCTTCTGTTCAGGGGAAAGGAGAGGGAGGATGGGGATCACCTTCACATGGTGGGGGTTAGGGACAGGGACAAGGTGCTGCTGTTAGAGGACCCTGTCACCAGAGAAATGAAGCTGAAAGCAATGACAGGAATCCAAGTCATGGAGAGCCCTTGCCACACCATGGTTGAGGTGTAGCCAATGTGGCTGTGCCTTTTGTTTCCCTTAGAACTAACTACATAAGAAGGTGCAAAAGGCCAAAGGCTATGCTCTCTCTGTAAAAGATGAACTAGTCTGCTTCTAAATGGAGTGTGATTTTGAGTTATATGTAAAGCTGATTTCAAGTGGAGATTTTTCATAGTTGCATTCCATAATATATGGTGTAATGTAATGGAACGAGAACCAGACTTAATTGTTTATTCAAGTATCAATATGATGCTTAGATTTATGTAAAGTTGACTTCAAGTGGAGATTCTCCAGTGTTGCACATGAAAAATAGCACTAGATTTTTCTGTTCTCTCAATTTTACTGTGAAGGAATTGGTGTCAGGGGATTGGTACAGGGGAGGAATTTTAATCTGTCTAACCATCATTAAAGGCCATGTCTTCTAACTACTGCATGACTTTCCAATTTTATCCATTTAATTTTTAGTAACTCTAAGATAGGTAGACTACTACAAATGCCTTCTAACTACTACAAATAACTTTTCCTTCTGTGGAATCTGGTTTGCTCTTTGGTACCTACTCTTCTTCCCTTTTGATAGAAAAAAGGTTTGTTATTTAATCACATTTAAGAAGTTGAAATGAAATTTTAAGCTAACTTCATACATGGAATTATGGCCCATACGTTTTTCAAGTGTCAAATGAAGCGAAATATTCTTTTTGTAGGGGGATCAAAATTTTTCACTGCTTCTTCGTGAAAACATTTAAAAACATTAGGAATAACTTGGAGGAGAAAAGCATTCCTTCAATCAAGTATAGGTAACTCTTGTCCGTAGATTCTATTGGTTGAGGAGGCCACCTAGCATCCAACACACTATTTGATTGAAGGAGTCCGATCTCCCTATTATAATGAGACATTTGTAAGCCTATAAATACTACCTTGTATTGAGCCCTCAGGCAAGGATGCCAACATACCTCTTTATTATTTCTTTCTTGCCAATTTTTATTATGTTGTTTCTTTCTTTTTGTGATCACCGAACCTCTCTTATCTCAATTATGCATATATCTCTTGTTCCAAAGAAGGACAGGTTACTCATTATGAAGAACTTTTATCCCATCAGTTCATTAAGTAGCCTATACAAGATAATCTCTGAAACATTAGCAGTAAGGTTATCACTGTTCCTTCCTCTTCTCACTTATGGCAACCAATTAGCTCCTATCAAAAGAAAGTCTATTATTAAAAATTTATTTTGGGTCATGAGATGTTAGCATATTGTAGAAGAATAGGAGCAAAAGCAAAATTAATTTTGATAAGACCTTTGACAAGGTCAATTGGAAATTCTTATTCTATCTTTTCCAAGCAATGAAATTTCCTATTAAATGGATTGAATGGATCTAAGACCTAATCTCCTATGCTTTTATAACCTCTTTAATTAGTGACTCCCCTAGGAAGCAGATCAAGTGTAAGCAAAGCTTTTGATAAGAAAATCCTCTTCTATCATTTCTATTTATTTTACTCGCTAATATGCTCTCTCGTCTACTCTCTAAAATAAGATCATTTGGTCTTATTAAAGGATAGGCCCGAACACTTTATTTAACAACACGTGAAGTTTTTATTTTGCAGATGATACTTTTATGTGATGCTGATGTTATTAATTTTATTTCTCTAAAACTAACTGTCTTAGGTTTAAAGAGGCATTCGGCCTTAAAACTAATTTATTCAAAAGTTTCATAATTGGAATTAATATGGAAAAAGAAGTTGAATTCTCTGCCTCTCTTATGAATTGCAAGGTGGTCGATCTTTCGATCATCTACCTGCCCTTTATGGCAAACAAGCATGAATACCCTCAATTAAAAAAGTTAGCCATGGACTAGTGTCGTACAAAGAAAATTATATCTTCATAAAAAGTAGGCTTACTTTGGCCAGCTCTACTCTCTCAGCCTTCCCTTCCTACCTTAAGTGTATATTCAAATTGTCCAATCAAATGGTGGCAAAGATTGATAGGATGAGGACAACTTTTTTATTGAAAGGTAGGGATAATATGAATGGATTCAACTCCTTAATTAATAAAAATTTGATCTATTATAAGTCTCAAAAAGAGAGTGATCTGAATATCAAGAACCTTAAAATTATAAATAAATCTTTTCTTACTAAATAGGCATAAAAGCTTATCAAAGCAATCATCTCTATGGAACAATTCCATCAATTAGACATACTGCTCAAAGAGAAAGTTGAGGATCAAAGTTAAGAAATTCTTTTGGTCATTCTTATCAATATAGAAAAGAGGAAGATGATCTCTCCAAAGATTTTAAAATTGTACATCTTTTATATTAGGAAATGATGAAGGCATCTAATTTTGAAAAGATTCATGGTGGGAACACATCCCTCTTTATCTTATCTTTCCCAAGTTCTTCTCAAGGGCATGCAAACCTAAAGTTAGCGTGAGAGACTATTGGAGATAGAGATACTCGTGGTCCATCAAAGTCAACGGACCCCTTACCTTAATCGAGCATAATTAATTGATGGATATTCTTCAAGTTATTCCTTCAGTTAGGCCAAATAGGATTGCAGAAACTTCTTGGAAGCTCAACCGTGAAGGGTGCTTCTTAGCGAGTTCTTCTTATAGCATCCCAAACAATGGGAGAGTTCTTTGGCGCTACTATAAAATGGTATGAAAAGTTGCTGCTTCAGAAAAGTTGAAGATGTCAGTTTGGTTTACTCTTAGAACTAGACTCCATACAGGAGAGGTACCAATGAAGAAAGAATGGGTAATTAGCTCAAGTTGCATTCTATATGGAGCTAAGTCGAATCTACCTCTTATCTCTTTATTTGTTATCCCTATATAAAGGAGGTTTGTGCTAAGCTTTCTACCCATTTCCAGTTTAGTAGAAGAGCAAAAAGCTTGTATGATCTGGGACTGCTTGGAGGAAATGAACGTATCTTCATAATGTAGCCCAAGTTAGGACTAGCTCACCATGGTACTTTGATGGTATATATATGCAATGAGAGAAACTTAAGAGCTTTCTTTTCTAAATATTTCATTATTCTCTTGATGATCTCTCTTCCCATTCCATCCTACTTGTGTGTGCTAGCTATTACCTAATTAGCAAATCTCCTTACTTTTCAGACTCTTTTTTATTTCATTACTATTTATAGATCCTTCTCAGTTAATAAAATTGGAAGGGGGGATATATCTCCCTAATTTTACATCCAAAAAGAAAAATTAAATACCATATTGTGATCAAGCTACCATTGTATTTGGCATTTGCAAACCTCATATTGCCTTGACAATGTTGGTTTGCAAGTTAAATAGCTTAGGATACAAGATACTTGATAATAGATTTTGCCTTGAAGAATGGAAAGGCATGGGAAACAGAATAAAATCTTTCAATGCGAACAACTACCACGCTGTGGCAACTAAAGAAAAAGAAAATCATTAATTTTATATTAAAAATATTCAAAAGGAAAACCTATAGTGGTATGCCCAACCATGCCTCATCTACTACATAATTGGACACATGTCTTTTACCATCAACTAAAAGCATGCATATAGCATCAAAACAATAACAAATTCTTAGATGATAAGTTACACCATAAGAATAAGCATCGTATAAACAACAAGAGCATAGAAAATATTTGCCAATGATGCTGATAAAATTTTGAAGAGAAAATCCCTTTGGACAGCGTAGGAAATCAGCACAAATAAGTGGATTTGATGCTCACAAATCAGGTGTAAGAGATTATGAATATATCTTTAATGGCTTTCATCTTCTTATGCCTACTTTATTTCTCTTGTTTCAACTACGAGAGAATCCTAAATCTCTTCTCGTAAGGCATCCCAATAGCCAATCCAATCATAGATATTCTTTTTCTTCTATTGCTATGATCCATTTAACGAAATGTTAGGAATATAAATTTTTAAAATCTGTGGTACCAAATTGTAACGACTAAAATATTGAAAACCAAAATAATTTTTAAGTGAAAAATTTAAAGACCAAAAAATATATTTTAGTTATTAATAATTAAATAAATAAAAATAACAATAGTAGTGTTGAAGCCGAGTGGTTTCCAAACTGACATGGGAAATGGTAATGAAATACTAGATGAATCTACTATGTCAACTTTTTTACACACTTCTTAACCATGGTAGCATTGGTCGACCATTCGCTCCCTTAATTTATAAGCCTTGTACATCAACAAAACTCTATTTTCTATAGCAACCAAGGCCTTACCCTAAAAGCTAAATGAAAGGTGTTATTTAAACTCATTAATCTTATATATTATTCAAGTTTTTCTCAATCTATAGTCAGTGTGAAACTAAGTACTTGTCAGCAAAACTCTTACATACTCTTTCATTTAAGATCTAGCATCTCATTAGACCAAAGATCAAGCTTCAAATCCAAATCTATATGCAAATTTGAGCAAATTAAATCATAAATATATAAAGCTCATATGCAGTATTACTTAACTCACGTAAGTCACTAGTTAAATTTGCTTTAATATTATTTGTAAAAATAAATATAGGATCTTATAAAAAAATTGAACAGCAAGTATTATTTGGACTTCTTAATTGTATACAAGTAGATAAGATTTTCTCATTATATAACTGATGTGAAACTAAATTACTAGTTCACTCTTCATTTCAAATAATAACAACAACAATAAGATGTCGGTTTTGTCCCCCCTTCCACATCTCTTATTCGGCTCTAAAATAGGTTAATATGTGGAATAAAGCAGAATAAGTAAACCCTTTAATTTTGATTTGAGGAAAGTTAACTGGGGCCAATTCATATCCCGCCTTATCTCAACAGAAATGACTTTATGCACCGCGCAGCGCAGAATGCGCACATCGTGTATGATGATAGGCGCGTGGCACATTCATGCGCATATTAAAAGTAAAAATTTTTTTTTTTTTAGCATACATATGCATGCAACGTGCGTTAATCATCATACACAGTGCAGAAAATAATAAATATATATATATTATTTTTAGCATATATGCATGCATCATGCGTTAATCATCGTGCGCAGTGCAGTTTCCTGCACCGCGTAGGAGTTTTCCTATCCCAACCTTTTGTTGGGCCACAACAATATCTCCGGCCCAATATGTGACCCCGGGAAGCGATAGAAGCCGAGCTCTTGATTGAATGGCTGCAAGGGGACCAATATTGCGGCGTCTGGGTTGCTCCAGCTCCCATTCCTCACTCCAAAACCAAAGGATTATAGCCAAGCTTCTAATCCCTTCTCAGTTCTCGAAATGAAGGTAAGATTCTACCTCTTCTTCCTTACGGTATGCTGCTCAAGTGTTAATTTTCCTGAATGGAATCCCTTTGCCTGGAATTTTACTTCTGCGCGTAGAAAACATCTCCAGAATGCAATTTTTAGGCACTTTCTATTCAAAAGGAGCCTCCTTGGCGACTCCCTATCAAGATTCTGATGCTTTTCCCCACCGTACTTTGAAGAGGAGGACAAGAAGATGGGTTTTTAGTTGTCTATGTTGGAATTCAAAAAAAGTATATATTCATATAAATTATCATATATATGTGCAGCGGAAGTATGCGGATCGTTTAACATGCATAAAATTAATATTATTATATAAAAGAAAAAATTATCATATATTTTTTTTAAATATAAAACATATCGATATGTTAAAGTCTCAAAGGAGCAGACGCGCCCTACTACCGGATTCGAAGCTATGGAGAAATAATCCAACGATAGAGTTTACGGGCCAAGATACTTCACAAAATACTTGCAAAATAAAATGAAACCAAAGCCTTTCTTATCTTTCTTAGGATTAGTATCGAATTATGAGAGTGGGCTCACTCTTGTTTTTCTTTATTTCTTACAACTCTGGTGCATATAAAATAAGGAAGAAAAGGAGGAGAGAAAGTTTTCTTTCATTTTTTTTCACGTTCTCTAAAAATCCACCTTATGCTCTATTTATAGGCTTTAGATGAATCAAAAAGAATTTATTTTTAAATTAATTTAATTTAGATAATCTTTATATGTTACAACCTATTTTGACTGCATAAGAATAATTCTCTATGCATGTACATCAACTCTTGATCATATCAAGAAAAAAATTATTTTCTTATTTGCAATTAATTGGCAAATAATATCTAAATTAAATATAATAATATCTAAATTAACAAATCTCATTTAATAATTTCTAATATTATTAATTTTAAATATCATTTAATAAATTATCAAATCTCATTTAAAAAACTTGAATAAACTCAATTAAACTTTTTAATTCTTTATTCAGTTTATTAATCTCAATGTTATTTCACTAAAAACTCTAAAAATTACAGATTAATTTTACTCAAAAACTTGAGTCATCGATATAATCATTAAATGTAATTTAACCTTTCATAATTAGAGCTAGGCGAAATAACTATTGTATCCCTCTAATTATTTCTTGTTCCTTAAGTACCATTGATTCACTAGTTAAACAGTTAATTTATGATCGGATCATAAATTGCACGCATAATTGTTTAGCTACATAATCAACACTTAAGAGAACTAATTTTAAGTTTCTTTTCAAAAGCCATGGATTCCATATCTTAAATCACATTTCCAGCCAATGTGTTATTAAACCTCTAAGATGTAAGTATTGGGTCTAACATCAAATAAGCTTTAACAAACAAATCAAAAGATTCTGTTGATGTGGAAATCCGTTCTCTGACTCGGGTGCGCTTTTGGCTCCTGATCCGGACGTCGATCTCGCTGCTTTGAGGTGGAACCTACAAGACAGTCCGCACGAAGAGGGACTATGGGGGTTGTCCTCTACGAAGGACCCTTCGATGCCCAAGTCAGTGGAGATTCACAGCATGCAGATGTGAGGAGAAGACTCTCACAGAGGAGTTTTTCTTTTGACGGGTGTTCTCTCTCGAGAGCTCCGAGCTCAGGGGGAGCCTCAATGGAGTGTGTGAGAACTGTGTATGAAAAAATGGGCCTAGAATTACCTACCTGAGAGGCTTGAGGGTGGTGGTATTTATAGGCGATCACATGATTCCTCGGATGTGCTCTGGATGAGGTTTGAAAACTGTTAGGATTCGAATCAAGTTTGTTATGAGGCCAGTAGGGTCCGTATCTTGTCAGTTAGGAGATCGACGGCTGGGGAAGCTGGTTGATGCCTTGAGCTAAATGATCGCATAGACCTAGGCCACCTCTAGGTATGATTCACCGCCTGGAATCTTATTCAGTTATAGTGGATTCGAATCCTTATGCGCCGGATTCCGTAGAAGTATTTTGAATGCCATGGTTCGGCCTGAATAGGGGGTAACTTGTTTTCCGAGGTATAGAAGGAATCAGCTCGAATGGCCGAGGTATGAAGATAGCTCGGGTTACCGAGGAACAGCTTGGCTCAGTTGGCCAAGGTATGAAGATAGCTTGGGTTACCGAGAACGGGCTCGGCTCGGTTGGCCGAGGTATGAAGATAGTTTGGGTTGTCAGGGTGACTTAACTTTGTCAAAGGTGATCTAGCTTCGTCACTCGGATGTTACTCTAGCTGGCCAGCAGGGTATTTGGATTGAGCGTGACCCAATCGTTGACGTGGGCAGTCAATAATGCAATGATAATTTTACCCCTCATCACATGCCCCCCACTTCCTAGTCTGAAGTGTAAGTTCGGATATAGGGAGTAGAATTCCGGAGCAATCTTATTTGGGAGATTCAAAAAGGCAGACAATGATAACCTTGTGAACGATGGGCCACTATTTCGTCATCATTTTTCGCCGTAACTCGAGGAGGAAACGCCTCGTTTCCAATAGGTTGTGATAGCGGAGCTCCACGTGGTGAGGTTCCTTTATTTCTGGTGCCCGTATCGGGATTTCTGGCGTCTAGGGCTTTCTTTCTGAATGCTTATTTAAAGAGGGCTTGGTGGCGCTTCTTCTACAATGCTCCTTCATCCGTCTCACAGAGATTTTCTACTCCATCTCTGAGCCCTTTCTTGCCCGTTCGTGTCTTATCCCCCATTTAGCCAATATGAGTGGTCCAGGCGATGTTGCTTCTGAGATCACCCTGGAGGATTTGGGTAGAATCCGCCGACTTTACAGAGTTCCTGGGGATGTAGCCTTATGGGCGCCGAGGACCAAGGATCGGGTTTCAATTGAGCTGAGCCGGGGAGTTTTCTTTTACGAGGAGAGCTTGAGAGCAAGTCTTCGATTCCCTCTTCACCCATTGATACAGGAGGTGATGAGGTTTTACAACATATGCCCAACGATGGTGGCTCCGAATAGCTGGCGCAATCTTGTCGGGTAAGTTGCTGTACCGAGGTTGTAGTTCCTAATTAGTCGGTCAGGTCATGATTTCTTACTGATATTTTTCTTGCAGAATACTTTGGTAACGAGGGCGCTGACTTGGCGCTTGAATTTGGCCACTGGGGACCTGCGCTCAGGCCAGGAAGGAAATGGCCACCCTTTGGGCGAGGGTGGATTCAACCAGCCAACTTTCCAGGGCCTTGGCGCTCGCGAAGGCGGATCTTGAAAGGACGAGCGAGTCTTACTGACTTGCATCCGAAAGGGCCTCTCGATTAGAGGTTCAGGTCAAAGAGCTCCGTGGATTCCATGAACAATCGGATAAGGCCTGCCTGGAATTGTCTCAGATCAAGGCTAAAAACGATGACAAAATCAATGCTATGGAGCATCATTTAGACAAGAGGTGGGGCCAACTGAGGGCCAGTCATGCTGAGGAGAAGAACAGTTGGGGTAGGAAACTGGAGGAGGAGGAGCGTAGATGCCGGCAGCAACGGATCAACTTGCCGATATGGAGAATCAGCTGAAGTGGCAGAGTGAGCAGATTGCTCAACTCACCGATTATCTTGATCAATCTCAGCAAGAAATTGGGGATAAGCAGTCCCGGATTAATGACCTCAAGGAGGGTCTGCAACAAAATAAATTAGCCAAGCTGAAGGCCTTGGAGAAGGTTCAGAACTAAGTGATAAAATGGCCCGGCGGGAGGAAGAGGTATAGTGTCTTCCTATTTATTTGCTTTCGGTGCTTTTCTGTTGCTCGCGGGTTCAATGGCTTGATGTTTTGTAGATAGAGAGGATTGGGCTCGAGGCGTAGGAGCAGTTAAAAGCTTTAAGGGTGGAGTTTATCCGCGAGTCACCGAATGAACCTCGAACTCCAAAATCAGCTTACTTCGATTGTGGAGGAGTACAAAAATTTTGCGTAATTCTTCGAAGAATGTAGAGGGGGCATGCGTCGATGCATTTCGGTTCGGAGAGGAGGAGACTCGAGCGAGGATCTCTCGGGCACATCCCGAATGGGATTTGTCTTTTTTGGATGCCGAACATTCGATGTTGTACCCCGGGGGCCGAAGAAGAGGAATACGAGGACATCTCGTATGTCGATCTTGAGGCTATTCTGGGCTCTAATGAGGCCGTGGCTCCTGAAGAACGCCCTCAGTTCGCTGCCAAGGAACCAACATTATTCGAAGTGGGCGAAGCAAGTCAAGCTCTTCTGGATGTTATCGAGGAGGTTCCTGGGACCGACCCGAACCCTGACCCTTAAGGGCTGCATATGTATTTTTCTCCTTTCATACTTGTATCTTAGCCAAAATTTAATGAATGGATCTTTTGTTCCCATATGTTTGGCCTTATTGTTTGAATTACCTGTCACTTAAACGGTCGTTTCGTGTTAGAAGCTGACAGCGAGTGGATCATGTGTAGCTCTCGCCTTCGGGTCAGTTTGTTCCTTTTGAACTGAATGTCTCGCTTATTCAAAGCTGAGCCGATTGCCTTGCCGATGCATAAGCGGGCTTGGTTTGAGCTTAAAGGAAATGTCTCGGTCAAGGCCGAGGTTAGGCAGATAGTTCTGTCAATCCGAAACAAGAAATCGACTTGTTTGGCCGAGGTATGAAGAAGGTTCGGCGTGATATGACCAAAAACTGCGCGAGTACCTCGGCCGGGATTTGGCGGATGGTCTGGTCTATGAGAAATCATTTCGTTCTCTGCCCAGGCTGACGAGGCAGATTCGTGATTCACCGAAGGATGCTTTTTTTTTTTTTTGTAAGGCATTTATCCCGTTGGCCTTTCCAACGCGGGTCTTTTTAACGTACAAGATAAGTATTCGATCCCCATTGAAGGGCATCGTTTTCACAAGGCAATTTCCCAGACCTGCTCATATCTCAAGGACCGGCGGATGATTTCCTACATTTAAGGCTCTTGATTCGAGATCAGAAGGATCTTTTGTCGTGCGTCATGGCCTAGGAAATGCGCTTGGCGCGCTTTGAAAAGCACTCTTTTCATCCTGAAATGCCATGTGGCGGCGTGGCCAGGGCGTTTTGAATCCTGGGGCTTTCTGCTTTAATAGCTGCTCCCGATCCGTTTGCCTATAAAATGGGAGGAGCGGGCCGTGTTAGGCTATCTCCCAAGACCTTCTTTTTGTGAGTTGTAAGAGTTTCCATGGCGTCTGTTTCATTAAAGTTGAGAGTGGAGAGTCCAATCCTTCTTTTTGAAGGTTGGTTCATCCCAGATAGCTGGGGTGATGGAGAAGCCATTGAAGAGCAAGTAGTCCTCAATGGAGGAATTCTCGGAGGTCATATGGAGAGCGCACGGGAAGCCCGCAGAGGTCATATGGGGAGCGCATGTATACGCTTCCTGTGTGTCCTTTATCACATGCCATGGGGACCACTGGAAATGCAAGGCATACGCATCCCCCATGGTTTGCATGAACTTCGCCTCCTCCCTCAGCCTGAATTCCTCAGTTCATCTGACTGAGGAATCTTTTTTTCATGTGAAAAAGGGAGGAGGGATGTGTCGGTCTGCTGGTTCTATGCCTTTTACGATCGGGCAGTGGCTAGCAGACCAGCATCCCACTTGGGGGGATGCTTCATTGACATAAGCATCCACTGGTCCTTGACCTGGTCATGATCCCTCAACGTGTTCGGTCAAGGGATCCGTGGATGGCCTACTTTGCTCTTTGGCATTAACCAATGGTTCAGCAGAGCTATCTGATTTTCTGATTTCTGGGGTCGGATGTAAAGACATCGTCATCGACCGAAGCTGCTCAGCTGAGCTTTTACTTCATTTGTATTTCCTGTGCTATGATGCACTTGTAATGCCTCTCAAGAGATTGTAATTTTTTCATCAATAAAGAAAGTTTTTACTCTTTCTTCTTGTGACATCTGTTTCTTTTTCTAATGCGATTGTGTTGAGAGTTGTTGCTCTCATTTTATGCTTTTTGATTCGTAGCATAATCTATAAGTTCAACAGCGTCTCTGTCACTGTATTTTTGTGAACATGTCACTCAGTCCTCTGTGGAGGAGGTATTTATCTCTGTTTTGGGTCAGAGAAAGGCCTGGGCGGCCGCGTGAGTTCATGTAGTATGCATGGCCCTATTTGAGCGATGAAGTGTGTATTTCTGTGAAAAGAAATAACTTGTGCAATCTTGTTGGTAAGCAAAGAAAGGTTACTAACCTCTGCCAAAGCATAACAAGACGTCTCAGTCGCGTTGGAGTGTTCAAGAAATCACCTGGATAGGCCGAGGCTTTAGAGCTATATCACTCGGCTTTGCCGAGCCTTCAAAAAGATATAACTCGGTGTTGCCGAGCCTTCAAATAAATATCACTCGGTGTTGCCGAGCCTCCATAGTATATCGCTCGGTGTTACCGAGCCTTCATATAATATATCACTCGGTGTTGCTGAGGCTTCAGATAATATATCACTCAGTGTTGCCGAGCATTCAAAAAGATATAACTCGGTATTGCCGAGCCTTTAGATAATATATCACTCGGTGTTGTCGAGCCTTCAAGATTATTTTTACTTGGCGCTGCCAAGGTACGGAGATCGCTCAGCCCAGCCGAGGATTATAAAGATTATATTTTACTTGGCGCTGCCAAGGTACGGAGATCGCTCGGCCAAGGTACGGAGATCGCTCGGCCCAGCCAAGGATTATAAAGATTATATTTTACTTGGCGCTGCCAAGGTACGGAGATCGCTCGGCCCAGCCGAGGATTATAAAGATTATTTTTACTGAGGATTTGTAAACCTGCTTCTTATTGTAGCTACCAAAGAAAGCAATAAAGACAGAAGCTTTGCAAATCTTTAATTTAGCACACAGAGTAAGTTTGGGGAGGGTGTGTTCTTACCGATGATAGACGCGGAGATCATCCGAGTTCCACGTCTAAGGAATAAGTTTCCCATTTAGATCTTGGAGCTTATAAGAGCCGGGTCTGATTGCTTCCGCAATTGATAAGGGCCTTCCCAGTTCGGAGGCAGCTTCCTTGTTCCAGTGGTTTGAAGATAGATGCCATCTGAAGCACCAGATCGTCGGGAGGAAAATCTTCCCTTTGACTCTAGCGGAGTGATAACGAGCCATTCTTTGTTGGTAGGCGGCCATCCGGATTTGGTTGTAACCTCCGGGATAAACTTGGCTTTGATGAACTTATCCACCTCCTCTCCAATGGCTTTTGGTGCTCGGAGGCGAAGCTTCTCTCTTTTGTTTGATCGGCCGAAATGTTTCGACTATGCTGAGGTGATGAACCAGGACATCTGGGCTTAATAGCTCGATCGGACCGGCTTCGTCACATGATACCTCCTTCAGTTCTTCGACTAGCTCTCCTCGTTTGGTGAGATCTTCCCGAGCATCCAGCCCATCTACCTTGGACTTTCTGGACTGGAGGTCGGCAACGAAGTAATGCCGAGCTATAATCTGACTCCCTTGAGCCACCCCTACCCCCTATTAGCGGGGAATTTCATGGCGAGGTGGGGGACGGAAAGGATGGCTTTGAGAGAGACTAGCCCTGGTTTGTCGAGGGTGGCGTTGTAGGGGATCTGAACTTGGTCACAAGGAAATCCATAAACATGGTAACCATGTGGGGCCAGGTGTCGGCTCGGACTGGCAGAGCGATGACTCCTTCAGGGGTTATGGAATCACCTATGAAGCCCACTAGAGTGGACTCCATCGGTCGGAGGCTTTCTACCCAGAATTTTAACCTCACAAAGGCATCGAAATACAAACATTAACAGGGCCTCCACTATCAACCAAAATGCGGTGTACATCATAATTGTTCACATTTGAAGACATCAACCAAAGCATCATCATGGGGGTACTATACCTCCCCAAGATCTTCATCAGAGAAGGTGAGCTCAACAACTCAAGCTTTCCTCGGCGGGTTCTCCTCCTTGCCTGGCTAAGAAGATGGGGATCCAGCCATCGTTATCACATTGATATTGCTGATAACAGAAGGATTTGGTGGTGGGAGTTGGCAGGTTCGGGTTAGCGATTCCCTTCATTATTCGGTTCAGGGGGGCCCCTAAATCGATTCAGTCTGTCTCGCCGGATTAGCTGTTTGATCTCGTTCTTGAGCTGCCAACAGTCCTCGATGTCGTGCCCGTAGTCTCGGTAGAAGTGGCAGTACTTGGTTGGGTCCCTCCGGGCTCCGTTGCCCCGAAGAGGAGGGGCCGAGGAAGTTGACGCTCGATCTCCATCAGGATCTGAGCTCTTGGCGCGGTGAGGGGAGTATAGCGGTTGAACCCTCGGCCGGACTCTGAGTTCGGTCTCGAGGCGATGGCGGAGGAGCTCTGCGGTGGCGAGGTGGGCTAGCGCGGCGGTGGGCTCGCTGCCTGTCCGAACCCTTTGCTTCTTCCTTCTTCGTCTGCTCGGCCTAGGCTGATCTCCTCGATTCTTCCACCCTGGTATACTTGTTCGCTAGGGACATCATATCCGATAGGCTCTTTAGGTAGTTGACCTCCAGAGCTAGGTAGAAGTCTCCCTCCTTGGACACCCCTTCGGCTAAGGCGGACATGGCCACCTCGTGGTTGAGGTGGTCGACTTCTAGGAGGGCCGTATTGAAGCAGCTGAGATAACTCTTCAGCGATTCCCCCTCTCTCTGCTTGACCTCGGAGGGAATCAGATCTCCATCGTTGGTGACGGCTACTGACGAACTGGCTGATAAGCAGATAGCCCAGCTCGTCGAAAGAATTAATGGAACCTGGTTTCAAGCTGTTGAACCAGGTTCGGGCAGATCCCCTTAGCGTGGAGGGGAAGGTACGATAGAGGATCGCATCCGATGCTCCATGGAACATCATGATGGACCTGAAGCTGCTCAGATGATCATCAGGATCGGTGGATATGTGGTACGACTCAATGGTGGGGAGCTTAACATGAGGAGGAATCACTTCCCTCATGATCCTCTCGGAAAAGGGGATGCCCTGTTCCGCCTTCGGCTGGGATGGAGGAGCTCGCTTGGCGGCATCTAGCTCCCGATGCCATTCTTGCCGCATCTCCTACATCTGTTGTCTGATCCCTTCATCCAGAGTGGTGTGAGGGATCGGGCAAGGAGAGGATGGCAGCGGTGTCGAATCTTGGAAAGACATTGGAGAGGGAGCAGACCCGCCTGGATCTGAGCAGGCTTTTCCCTCCAGCTCGTTGTTGCCGGTTTCGCCTTTGCAGGCTGGCGGCCATGATCCGCCGCTCCAGGCAGATCGGAAAAGGAGATCACAGGCGGAGTAGGAGAAATAGCCTCTTCGAGAGGCTAAGAAGCAGGAACAGTAGGGGCAGGAATCATCTGGAATCCTTGGACCAACTGGATCAATGCTTGGACCTGCTGAACCAGAGTGGTGAACTAGTCTAGGGTTACCGCCATTGCTGGTGGCGAAGGAGTTTCAGCTGGTGATGGTGGCGGTGGTGCCGCCCCACTAATCGGATCAGGCCTTTGAGAAGCAGCCTGATCTTGAGCCTCGGAGGTAGCTCTCTTCGATTGGCCATAGGAGGATCTTTCCTCTGGTTCTTGAGTCTGGTCTCCTGGATTATAAGTTTATGGGACTTGAGGCCCTTCCTTTAGCGCCAATCTGTTGCTGCGGAAATCTGTTCTCCGACTCGGGTGCGCTTCTGGCTCCTGATCCAGACGTTGATCCTGCTGCTTCGAGATGGAACCTGCAAGACAGTTCACGTGCAGAGGGTGCTGTGGGGGTTGCCCTCTGCGGATGACCCTCGATGCCCAAGTCGTGGAGATTCACAGCATGCAGATGTGAGGAGAAGACTCTCACAGAGGAGTTCCCCTTTTCACTGGTGTTCTCTCTCGAGAGCTCCGAGCTCAGGAGGAGCCTCAATGGAGTGTGTGAGAACTGTGTATAAAAAAATGGGCCTAGAATTGCCATACCTGAAAGGCTTGAGGGTGGTGGTATTTATAGGTGATCACCTGATTCCTCGGACGTGCTCTGGATGAGGTCTGAAAACTGTTAGGATTCGAATCAAGTTTGTTATGAGGCCAGTAGGGTTCGTATCTTGTCAGTTAGGAGATCGACGGCTGGGGAAGCTGGTTGATGCCTTGAGGCTAAATGATCGCATAGACCTAGGCCACCTCTGGGCATGATTCGCCTGGAATCTTATTCAGTTATAGTGGATTCGAATCTTATGCGCCAGATTCCGCAAAGGTATTTTGAATGCCGTGGTTTGGCCTGAATAGGGGGTAACTTGTTTCCCGATGTATAGAAGGAATCGGCTCGAATGGCCGAGGTATGAAGATAGCTCGGGTTACCGAGGAACAGCTCGGCTCGGTTGGCCGAGGTATGAAGATAGCTCGGGTTACCGAGGAACGGCTCGGCTCGGTTGGCCGAGGTATGAAGATAGCTCGGGTTACCGAGGAACGGCTCGGCTCGGTTGGCCGAGGTATGAAGATAGCTTGGGTTGTCGGGGTGACTCAACTTTGTCAAAGGTGATCTGGCTTCGTCGCTCGGATGTTACGCTAGCTGGCCAGCAGGGTGTTGGATTGGGCGTGACCCAATTATTGACATGGGCAGTCAATAATGCAATGATAATTTTACCCCTCATCAGATCTAATAGCACAATCAAGGAGTGTATGATTAAATCGATTAAGGTTGATTTACATATGATTATTTTGTGACATAAATTGAATTCTTTATAATTGTCTTAAATAAAGATTCAAATTATGTCGGCTAAGAAAAAGGAATGTGGGTTTCCTTATTTGGTGGAGAATGCGTGGATCTAGGCTGAGAACAAATCCCACGGGTTGTTTTGAGAACAAATCCATAAATCCAAACGTTTTGGGATGTTGGGCGACGCATTTGAAGCATTGGGCGGGCTTGTTGAGAACAAATACAAAACCAGAATCCCAAAAAGATCTCAACGTTAGTGAAGACATTTGAACTCTCCACTTTTGGAATAAAAACCAAAGCATTTAACCACTACCCACAATCTAGCTATAATTTTTAAAACCGTTTATAAAGGAGTTCAATTTTGGGCCTTGACTTTTGAAGCAAAATGGGCCCACTCTAAACAGTTTGGCCATAAGATGGCAAGTCATGAAAATTGGCCTAAAATGTTGGGCCTGACCTAAGACCCACGGTCATTAAAATAGAATAATTTATTTAATAAAATTTTTTTATCATGCCATATAAAAATTAGAGATACCCATCATATGCATCATAACATATGACTCATTGCATTATTTATTGTTTTATTCTAAGTTTGAGAAATTAGACTAGGACATGTGAATAATGCACCCAATAGAATTTTTCATAAAATGTTATGGTTTTCATAAAAATTTTTCATAAAATTTTAAAAGAAATTTAATGAATAACAATTTGTATATTATGAAAAGTTAAATACCTGAAAGCTGATTAGGACTATTTGACTAATCATGATTATGCCTATTGTATAGGGTGATTCTAAACATATTTAAAAAGGGGTTTTTAAATAGGTGGTTTGGAACTATAATATTAAGAATTTGATTCTTAAATAAAGTTATGAAATTAAAAATAGTCTTAGGTTAAGTTAATATATGATATTAATTTAATAATAAGATTATTAAATCTAAGACTAATTTATTTAATTTCATAAATAACAAGAATATGATTCTTTATATAGAATTAATTTCAAGGGTTAATATGTGATATTAAATTTTAATAATATGATTATTAAAATCTTTTAATATTAATTTCTAAAAATATAATAGTTATCTTAAAATATTATAAGAATTCGATTCTTGAGAGAATTAAATTTATAAATTTAATCTACATGAGATGATAAATTTAAAGGTTATTTTTTATAATAAAATATAATCTCACTTTAATAATGAGTAAATTAATAAATTCGTTGGTCTTCATAATTAGTTTAGCACCATGAGAGCTGAACGGTGCCTCGAGGTGCTTTGATTCTATTCCCCTACGGGTGTGTCTGTTCAATTCAATAACAAGGCTAGATCTCTTAGGATATAATTTCTAGATGTATTTCAAGCCTGACCTATCCTACGGCGGCACGCTTGGGTTAAGTCTACAAATTTAAAATGGTGGGTCTTACTTATAAAGATATGAGATCAAATGTGTTGATTATATCTTTGACCAAATCTTTTCTAATTCGATAGTTAATGAGTATGGAAATAAAGAGTTATTTTAGAAACATACTTATTAATCGAGAAGAGTTTTGGTTTAACTAAGTGTGCAAGCTGAGCTATCCTATAGAGACAGACTTGTACATGGCTAGTTGAATTATCGAGGGAATAGAATATGAGTTTTTCTTATATTTTTTCTAAATTATTCAATTATTTTTAAATCTCTATTCCAAAAACTTATAAACATTCATCTTGACTAATTTTTTAGAAAATGACTTTGAACAATCCAATTACTTCTCTACTTTCTAACAACACCTTAACTAAGGAAAACTATCACAAAAAAATCTGATCTTGACATCATTTTGACTATTGAGAACATCAAATTTGGTATCATTGAGCCAACCCTCGATGTTGATCGTAATGTTAGAGAACATTATGACAAGTGACAAGTTATCACCAACCAACTAAAAGAAAAGAAGAAAAACAGTAAATATGATTTACTTGTACTCGAAGCTTGCCTAGTAAAGGTTGATACCTTCTCCTAGATAATTGATTCAGGGGCAACAAATCATGTTTGTTCTTCTATGCAACTCCTTAGTTCTTCGAGAGAGCTTTCTAATGGTGAGTTGACAATGAGGGTTGGCAATGGGGCTACGGTATCGGCCAAGGCAGTTGGAATAGCCCGTTTTCATTTGGAGAGAAATTTCTTATTCTGAATAATGTTTATTTCATTCCAAACTTTTCTAGAAATTTGATTTCAATTTCTAAACTTCATGAACAATGTTATGGAATTTCATTTAATAGAAATGTTATTTCAGTTTCAAGAAATGGTCTTGAAATTTATCATGGATGTTTAGTCAATGGGTTATATATTTTATCACCTTATGAAAATATTTCTTATAATACCGAACTGTTTAAAGTAGCTAATCCTAGGTCTAACAAAAGACAAAGGATAATAAACAGTGATAATGAAACATATCTCTGGCACCTTAGGCTTGGTCACATTAACCTTGATAGGATAAACAGACTTATGAAGAATGATCCTCTGAGAGAGCTAAGTGTTGGCACTCTTTCTGTTATGAGTCTTGTTTAGAAGGTAAAATGACCAAAAGACCTTTCTCTACAAATGATCAAAGGGCTAATGAACCACTAGAGCTAGTACATTCGGATGTATGTGGACCATTCAATGTACAAGCTAGAGATGGTTATGAGTACTTTGTCACTTTCATTGATGATTACTCAAGATATGGTTTCGTCTACCTAATGCAAAGAAAGTCTGAGACTTTTGGAAAGTTTTGGAATTTTGAGCAGAAGTTGAAAAATAATTAGGTAAATCATTGAAAACACTGTGATCAGATCGAGGGAGAAAATACCTTGATATAGAATTCAAGGATTACCTTATTGCACATGGAATTATTTCACAGCTCATAGCTCTATAAACTCCACAGCAAAATGGTGTTGCAGAAAAGAGAAATCGAACATTTTAGATATGATCAGATCAATGATTAGTTATTCCTCAATACCGATATCATTTTGGGGATACGCCTTACAGACGACAATGCATATTTTGAATGTTGTACCATCTAAATCTGTATCCAAGACACCCTTAGAGATGTGGAACGGGCATAAACCGAGTTTACATCATTTTAGCATATGAAGGTGTCTAGTTCATGTTCTTAAGGGCAAATCTGGAAGCTTGAACCATGAACAAAAATGTGTCTATTCGTTGGCTACCCAAAGGGCACTATAGGAGTTTGTTTTATATTCCACAAGAAAAGAAGGTGTTTGTATTGACAAATGCCACTTTTCTTGCAAATGATTATATACATAAATTCAAACCTCGAAGTAAAGTTGTACTCGAAGAGTTGCTCAAAGATCAGATCACCACTCAATCAACAAGAGTTGTTGAAATTAGGGAAGAAGAAACCACAGCTTCTAGTCAAGATATTATGGTGCCTAGACGTAGTGGGAGGATTGTTAGAACCCCAGCCCACTATAGACAGGATAGCGAAGCAAATATTGTGGTAGCTGATATTAACGATGATGATCCATCATCATACCAGCATGCGATGAATGATCCTGATAAGGATAAATGGTTAGAAGCCATGAACTAAGAAATGGAGTCTATGTACTCCAACTCTGTCTTAGAACTTGTAGATTCACCTGAAGATGTCAGGCCCATTGGATGTAAATGGATCTTCAAGAAGAAAAGAGGAGCGGATGGAAAGGTAGAGACCTTCAAAGCTAGACTTGTGGCAAAGGGTTATACCCAAAAGGAGGGATCGTTGATTATGAAGAGATTTTCTTCCCAGTTGCCATGTTAAAGTCCATCTGTATTCTCTTATCCATAGCTGCCTATTTTGATTATGAAATATGATAGATGGATGTCAAGACACCTTTTGAATGACTATCTAGAGGAGTCCATATATATGGAACAACCAGAGGGATTCATTGTTAATGATCAGGAGCAGAAAGTATGTAAGCTTAACAGTCCATCTATGGACTCAAACAAGCCTCCAAGTCTTGGAACATTAGGTTTAATGAAACTATCAAAACCTATAGCTTCGAGCAGAATGTTGATGAACCTTGTGTATACAAGCTCATTAATGAAAAAAGTATGATTTTCTTAGTACTTTATATAGATGATATCTTACTCATTGTAAATGACATGAAAATATTATCTAACGTAAAGAGATGGCTGGCCGAACAATTTCAAATGAAAGATTTGGGAGGGGTGAGTTATGTTCTTGGTATCCGAATCATTAGGGATAGAAAGAACAAACTCCTAGCACTATCTCAGGCATCTTATATCGATAAGGTGCTAGCTCATTTTTAATGCAGAATTTAAGAAGGGTCTTTTTTTCGACTCAACATGGAATTGTTCTTTCTAAAGAACAGTGTCCTAAGACACCACAAAAGAAAAGGACATGAGATGGATTCCATATGCATCGGCAGTTAGAAGTCTAATGTATGCTATGCTATGCACTAGACCAAATATCTGCTATGCAGTGAAAGTTGTTAGTCGGTTCTAGTCAAACCCTGGGATAGAGCACTAGGTGGCAATAAAGCACATTCTCAAGTATCTTCGAAGAATGAGAAATTATATGCGTGTGTATTCATGTGGAGACCTGAACACCTTAGAATATATTGATTCTGATTTTCAATCAGATAAAGATTCTCAAAGGTCAACATCTGGATCAGTGTTCACACTTGGTGGTGCAATAGTTGTCTAGAGAAGTGTCAAACAATCTAGCATTGCTGATTCTATCATGGAAGTACATAGCAGCTTGTGAAGCAACTAAAGAATCATTTGGCTTAAAAAGTTCTATACTGACTTGGAAGTTGTTCCAGGAATGAATATGTTATTAACATTATTCTGTGATAATAGTGATGCTGTGGCTAATTCAAAAGAACCTAGAAGCCATAAAAGAGGCAAGCATATCGAAAGAAAATACCATCTCATCAGAGAGATCATGCATGACGTGATGTCAATGTTATGAAAATAGCATCGGAACAAAATCTGGCTGATTCGTTCACAAAGATGCTGCCTGAGAAGACGTTCAACAAACAACTTATGGGAATGGGATTAAAAGATATGTCACATCTGCTTTAGGGCAGATGGAAGATTGTTGGGAACAGTGCTCAGATGTATTTATATTTTTAATTTTTTGAATTAATAAAAAGAACTATTTTTCTTCAATCTTGTCTCGTTTATATGAAAGATGAATGTTTATATAAAATCAAATATATTATGAGACTGTAATTTTAGTATAATGTATACAAGAGGATTAAAATTAAAATAATATATTTAAATATGTTCGTGATTGATAGAAGTATGGATTTTCTATCGCTAATTACTAATACGGTCCATGAACATTATGAATGTGATAATCTTATCCGGATTGTTGTGTAGAGACACTTAGTGAAGGTATTATATATAATAAGATTATATAGGACTTAGACCGACATAATTTGAATCTTTATTTAAGACCATTATAAAGAATTCAATTTATGTCACAAGATGATCATATGTAAATCAACCTTAATCCTGATTTAATTATAGACTCCTTGATTGTGCTATTAGATCTTTTGATTTGTTTGTTAAAGCTTATTTGATGTTGAGCCCAATACTTACATCTTGGGAGTTTAATAACACATTGGGCTGGGAATACGATTTAAAGATATGAAATCCATGGTTTTTGAAAAGAAGCTTAAAATTAGTTTCCTTAAGTGTTGATTATGTAGCTAAACAATGCATAATTTATAATCCGATCATAAATTAACTGTTTAACTAGTGAATCAATGGTACTTAAGGAACAAGAGATAATTAAAAAGATACAACGGTTATTTCACTTAGCTCTAATTATGAACTAATTATGGAGGGTTGAATTACATGTAATGATTATATCACTCAAGTTTTTGAGTAAAATTAATCTATAATTTTCAAGAGTGTGGTCTCGATTTTAGTCGAATAACTTTGAGATTAATAAATTAATAAATAATTAAAGATTTTAATTGAGTTTATTCAAGTTTATTGAAGCTTAAAATTATGGGTCCATGATCCCCATACCGTCTTAGGTTAATCGCATCGAATACTCTTAGATTGAATAATTAATGTGATTAATTATTTATTTTTTTAAATAAAATATTTATTAAAACTTTATAATAAAGAGTTTATTATGAAGATAAATAATCAATTTGATTGATTATTTTTCTCACATTTATTTTGGTACAATAAATTAGTTATTGGATAAAATAAAAATATATTTAGACACATTGTTCATATAATAATTGATATGAATGGTTGCACATAAATGTTATTTGTGGAACATCACACAAGAGAATTTTGCTCTTATAAGTGGTGCATATTATGAGTTGATAGAGAGAGAAAAATTTTAATTTTGATATTTTTGATAATATGATTATTAAAAATATTAAAATAAAATAATAATTTTGATTTATTAGATATTTAAATTAATAATATCTAAAATTATTAAATGAGATTTGATAATTTAGATATTATTATATTTAATTTAGATATTTATAAATTAGTTACAAATAAGAAAATAACTTTTTTCTTGATATGATCAAGGAGTTGACGTACATGCGTAAAGAATATTCTTATGCGGTCAAAATAGGTTGTAATAGATAAAGGTTATCTAAATTAAATTAATTTAAAAATATATTCTTTTTGATTCACCTAGAGCCTATAAATAGAGCATAAGATGGACTTTTAGAGAACATGAAAAAAAAAAAAAGAAAATTTTCTCTCCTCCTTTTCTCTCTTATTTTATATGCACCATAGTGGTGAGAAATAAAGAAAAATAAGAGTAAACCCACTCTTATAATTCGATACCAATCCTGAGAAAGGTAAGGAAGGCTTTGGCTTCGTTTTATTTTGCAGGTATTTTGTGAAGTACCTTGGTCCGTAAATTCTACTATAGAATTCTTCCTTCATAGCTTCAAATCCGGTAGTAGGGCGCGTCTGCTCCTTCAAGACTTCAACATATCGATATGTTTATGTTTAGAAAAATTATATAATTCTTTCTTTTAATATGATAATATTTGTTGCCGCCGGGATCCGTCCTCTGACTCGGGCGCGGTCGATCTCCAGGAAAGGGGGGCGGACCTGCACAAGAAGTCCACACGCGGGGGGACGCTGGGGTGGTCCTCCGCGGAAGACCCTCCGATGCTCAAGTCAGTGGAGAAGAAATCGGCGATCAACCAGAGAATGGGGAGGTGGATCCCTCCGGGAAGCCTCTCCAGGGCGGCCAATCGAAGGCTCCAGAGGGCAGGAGCGTCGACGAGCTGCCGGAGAGAGAGAGAGAGAGAGAGAGAGAGGTGGGTGTCCGCATAAGAGGCGCATACCTGGGGGAATCTGGAGTCTGACATTTATAGACTGTCACCTGGATCTTGAGCGTTCTGGAAGGTTCGGAGGTTGTTAGGATATGGAGGCGGATCGAATCAGGCCGTTGTGGGGCCGTTAGAATCTGTATCCTGTTTGTTAAGGGATCGACGGCTGGGAGAGCTCCTTGATGCTTGAGATCTGGTTGAGTAGGCCTGGGGCGTTATGATAGGTTTTAGGCCACTCCCGACATGATTCCTGCCTAGGATGCCGTTTGGTAGGCCCGGGCTCTCCCGCGTCAGGTTCCGCGGAGGTAGGTGTTAGGCTGTGGATCGCTCGATGAAGCCGAGCTATGGAAGCCCGAAGGGCCGAGCTATGGAAGCCCAGAAGAGGCCGAGCTATGGAAGCCCGGAAGGGCCGAGCTACGGAAGCCCGGAGGGGCCGAGCTATGGGAGCCCGGAAGGGCCGAGCTATGGGAGCCCGGAGGGGGAGCTACGGAAGCCCGGAAGAGCCGAGCTATAACGGAAGCCCGGAAGGGCCGAGCTCGAGGGCCGAGCGCTCGGAAGGGCCGAGCTATGGAAGCCCGCCGAGCTATGGGAGCCGGAGGGCCGAGCTACGGAAGCCCGGAAGAGGCCGAGCTATGGAAGCCCGGGGGGCCGAGCTACGGAAGCCCGGGGGCCGAGCTATGGAAGCCCGAGGGAGACGGAGGGAGGAGGTTAGCCTTAGCCGTCTCACATGGATATTAATGCAATGACGATTTTACCCCCCAACACATGCCCTCCACTCCCTAGTTCGAAGCGTAGGTTCGGGCATAGGGAGTACAAGTCCAAATGGCGTGTCCTGGATGGGACGTCTTGTTTAGACAGCTCGCGCAATGATGCCCTAATTAATGCGATAGGGTCGTCCCGCCTTCGGGGCTAAGGCTCCTCTATGAGCGACGGTTGGGATTGCGCCACGCTGCGAATCCCGATCGATCGGGCGTTTGTCGAGGTGATTCCGGATGCCTGGGATGAAACGCCCCGCCCCTCAGGGCGGCTTCCTTGGCGGGAAGCGAAGTGACAGCCGCATTGTGTATATATATATATGTGCATGTTCTCAGCATCCTCTTGTCTTGCTTTCAGAAGAGTTCCAGTCTTTCATCTTCTTCGATGCTCATCGTTTTCGCTTGGTACTTCTTTCAATCGAGATGGCGATGAGCCCCGACGACGTGGCCTCAGAAATCGTTGCCGAGGATTTGGGGAGGATTCACCAGTGGTATGGTATGCCCCCGGATATCGTTCTGCGGGCGCCGAAATCCGGAGACAGAGTTACTCGGGATTTAGAGTCTGGGGTTTTTGTCTATGAAGATAGTTTGAAGGCGGGTCTCCGTTTTCCTTTCCACCCCTTGGTGAAGGAAATCATGACCCACTATAATATCTGCCCGTCAATGGTGGCTCCAAATAGCTGGCGGAACATTGTCGGATTCATCTCGATGTGCCACCAGATTCAAATCGTCGCTACTCTCCCCCTTTTTCGCACCTGCTAACACTTGATTCCTGGGAGGAAATCAGAGTGGCCCTACATTGGACCCCGGAGATCTTTCAACGTCATTGCGGATAAGCCATCTTCCATCAAGGGGTGGAAGAGTCGGTTCGTTATCATGGAGGGGAACATCGGTTCTGGCTTTCCTCGGAGATGGGGGGATTTTGTGAGGGATGGAAAACGCACCTGGTTTTGTCGACGCAGGAGGAGAGGGACTTGGACGTCCTTCGTAATGGGCAGGTATTTTTGGCCAACGACTTGCTATCGGAGGGGGCCCTTTTCGCAGCAGGGCTCAGCCCCCTGGACCCGCAAGGTGAATCTCTTTTAAATTTTTCGCTGTGCGTTTTCTCAACGAACATGCTTGGATCTGATCGTGTATGTTTTGTTCCTTCAGCCCAGAGGTCGGCTTTGACGAGCCTCTCCAAAAGGAAGAGAGGAAAGCGCCCCGGGGAGAGCAGTGGCGCGGATAGTGGCAGGCCCGAGAAAAGGGCTCACATCTCCGCAGGAAGCCCGCCAGGCGCCGATGTAGTCACGGCAGAGGCGCCGGGGGCGAAGGAGGATCCGGGGAGAGCGGTTGTGGCCCCCGGCCCTCTCGTGTTAGAGATATC
>UESW01003929.1:1522863-1650559 GCA_900491605.1 Calamus simplicifolius
AATAATATCTAAATTAACAAATCTCATTTAATAATTTCTAATATTATTAATTTTAAATATCATTTAATAAATTATCAAATCTCATTTAATAAACTTGAATAAACTCAATTAAACTTTTTAATTCTTTATTCAGTTTATTAATCTCAATGTTATTTCACTAAAAACTCTAAAAATTACAGATTAATTTTACTCAAAAACTTGAGTCATCGATATAATCATTACATGTAATTTAACCTTTCATAATTAGAGCTAGGCGAAATAACTATTGTATCCCTCTAATTATTTCTTGTTCCTTAAGTACCATTGATTCACTAGTTAAACAGTTAATTTATGATCGTATCATAAATTGCGTGCATAATTGTTTAGCTACATAATAAACACTTAAGGGAACTAATTTTAAGTTTCTTTTCAAAAGCCATGGATTCCATATCTTTAAATCACATTCCCAGCTCAATGTGTTATTAAACCTCTAAGATGTAAGTATTGGATCTAACATCAAATAAGCTTTAACAAACAAATCAAAAGATTTTGTTGATGTGGAAATCCATTCTCCGACTCGGGTGCGCTTCTGGCTCCTGATCCGGACGTCGATCCCGCTACTTTGAGGTGGAACCTACAAGACAGTCCGCACGAAGAGAGTACTGTGGGGGTTTCCCTCTACGAAGGACCCTCCGACGCCCAAGTCAGTGGAGATTCACAGCATGCAGATGTGAGAGAAGACTCTCACAGAGGAGTTCCCCTTTTGACGGATGTTCTCTCTCGAGAGCTCCGAGCTCAGGGGAGCCTCAATGGAGTGTGTGAGAACTGTGTATAAAAAAATGGGCCTAGAATTTTCATACCTGAGAGGCTTGAGGGTGGTGGTATTTATATGCGATCACATGATTCCTCGGACGTGCTCTGGATGAGGTTTGAAAACTGCTAGGATTCGAATCAAGTTTGTTATGAGGCCAGTAGGGTCCGTATCTTGTCAGTTAGGAGATCGACGGCTGGGGAAGCTGGTTGATGCCTTGAGGCTAAATGATCGCATAGACCTAGGCCACCTCTAGGCATGATTCACCGCCTGGAATCTTATTCAGTTATAGTGGATTCGAATCCTTATGCACCGGATTCCGCAGAGGTATTTTGAATGCCGTGATTCGGCCTGAATAGGGGGTAACTTGTTTTCCGAGGTATAGAAGGAATCAGCTCGAATGGCCGAGGTATGAAGATAGCTCGGGTTACTGAGGAACAGCTTGGCTCAGTTGGCCGAGGTATGAAGATAGCTTGGGTTACCGAGGAACGGCTCGGCTCGGTTGGCCGAGGTATGAAGATAGCTTGGGTTGTCGGGGTGACTCAACTTTGTCAAAGGTGATCTGGCTTCGTCGCTCGGATGTTACGCTAGCTGGCCAGCAGGGTATTTGGATTGAGCGTGGCCCAATCGTTGACGTGGGCAGTCAATAATGCAATAAAAATTTTACCCCTCATCACATGTCCCCCACTCCCTAGTCTGAAGTGTAAGTTCGGATATAGGGAGTAGAATTCCGGAGCAATCTTATTTGGAAGATTCAAAAAGGCAGACAATGAAACCTTGTGAACGACGGGCCACTGTTTCGTCATCATTTTTTTCTGCAACTCGAGGAGAAAATGCCTCGTTTCCAACAGGTTGTGATAGAGGAAGCTCCACGTGGCGGGGTTTCTTTATTTCTGGTGCCCGTATTGGGATTTCTGGCGTCTAGGGCTTTATTTCTGAAATGCTTATTTAAAGAGGGTTGTGGTGGCGCTTCTTCTACAACGCTCCTTCATCCATGTCACAGAGATTTTCTACTCCATCTCTGAGCCCTTGCTTGCCCGTTCGTGTCTTATCCCCCATTTAGCCAATATGAGTGGTCCAGGCGATGTTGCTTCTGAGATCACCTTGGAGGATTTGGGTAGAATCCGCCGACTTTACAGAGTTCCTGGGACATAGCCTTATGGGCGCCGAGGACCGAGGATCGGGTTTCAATTGAGCTGAGCCGGGGAGTTTTCTTCTACGAGGAGAGCTTGAGAGCATGTCTCCGATTTCCTCTTCACCCATTGATACAGGAGGTGATGAGGTTTTACAATATATGCCCACGATGGTGGCTCCGAATAGCTGGCGCAATCTTGTCGGGTAAGCTGCTGTACCGAGGTTGTAGTTCCTAATTAGTCGGTTGGGTCATGATTTCTTACTGGTATTTTTCTCGCAGAATGCTTTGGTAACGAGGGCGCTGACTTGGCGCTTGATTTGGTCACTGGGGCCTGCGCTTAGGCCAGGAAGGAAACGGCCACCCTTCAAGCGAGGGTGGATTCAACCAGCCAACTTTCTAGGGCCTTGGCGCTCGCGAAGGCGGATCTTGAAAGGACGAGCGAGTCTTACTGACTTGCATTCGAAAGGGCCTCTCGATTAGAGGTTCATGTCAAAGAGCTCCATGGTTTCCACAAACAATCGGATAAGGCCTGCCTGGAATTGTCTCAGATCAAGGCTAAAAACGATGACAAAATCAATGCTATGGAGCATCATTTTGACAAGAGGTGGGGCCAACTGAGGGCCAATCATGCTGAAGAGAAGAACAGTTGGGGTAGGAAACTGGAGGAGGAGGAGCATAGATGCCGGCAGCAACGGGATCAACTTGCCGATATGGAGAATCAGCTGAAGTGGCAGAGTGAGCAGATTGCTCGGCTCACCGATGATCTTGATCAATCTCAGCAAGAAATTAGGGATAAGCAGTCCCGGATTAATGACCTCAAGGAGGGTCTGCAACAAAATAAATCAGCCAAGTTCAAGGCCTTGGAGAAGGTTCAGGAACTGAGCGATAAAATGGCCCGGCGGGAGGAAGAGGTATAGTGTCTTCCTATTTATTTGCTTTCGGTGCTTTTCTGTTGCTCGCGGGTTCAAATGGCTTGATGTTTGTAGATGGAGAGGATTGGGCTCGAGGCGCAGGAGCAGTTAAAAGCTTTAAGGGTGGAGTTATCCGCGAGTCACCGAATGAACCTCGAACTCCAAAATCAGCTTACTTCGATTGTGGAGGAGTACAAAAATTTTGCGTAATTCTCCGAAGAACGTAGAGGGGCATGCGCCGATGCATTTTGGTTCGAAGAGGAGGAGACTTGAGCGAGGATCTCTCGGGCACATCCCGAATGGGATTTGTCTTTTTTGGATGCCGAACATTTCGATGTTGTACCCCGGGGGCCGAAGAAGAGGAATACTAGGACATCTCGGATGTCGATCTTGAGGCTATTCTGGGCTCTAATGAGGCAGTGGCTCCTGAAGAACCCCTAAGGGTGGTGTCTGTTCAATTCAATAACAAGGCTAGATCTTTTAGGATAGAATTTCTAGATGTATTTCAAGCCTGACCTATCCTACGGCGGCACGCTTGGGTTAAGTCTACAAATTTAAAATGGTGGGTCTTACTTATAAAGATATGAGATCAAATGTGTTGATTATATCTTTGACCAAATCTTTTCTAATTCGATAGTTAATGAGTATGGAAATAAAGAGTTATTTTAGAAACATACTTATTAATCGAGAAGAGTTTTGGTTTAACTAAGTGTGCAAGCTGAGCTATCCTATAGAGACAGACTTGTACATGGCTAGTTGAATTATCGAGGGAATAGAATATGAGTTTTTCTTATATTTTTTCTAAATTATTCAATTATTTTTAAATCTCTATTCCAAAAACTTATAAACATTCATCTTGACTAATTTTTTAGAAAATGACTTTGAACAATCCAATTACTTCTCTACTTTCTAACAACACCTTAACTAAGGAAAACTATCACAAATAAAAATCTGATCTTGACATCATTTTGACTATTGAGAACATCAAATTTGGTATCATTGAGCTAACCCTCGATGTTGATCGTAATGTTAGAGAACATTATAACAAGTGACAAGTTATCACCAACCAACTAAAAGAAAAGAAGAAAAACAGTAAATATGATTTACTTGTACTCGAAGCTTGCCTAGTAAAGGTTGATACCTTCTCCTAGATAATTGATTCAGGGGCAACAAATCATGTTTGTTCTTCTATGCAACTCCTTAGTTCTTCGAGAGAGCTTTCTAATGGTGAGTTGACAATGAGGGTTGGCAATGGGGCTACGATATCGGCCAAGGCAGTTGGAATAGCCCGTTTTTCATTTGGAGAGAAATTTCTTATTCTGAATAATGTTTATTTCATTCCAAACTTTTCTAGAAATTTGATTTCAATTTCTAAACTTCATGAACAATGTTATGGAATTTCATTTAATAGAAATGTTATTTCAGTTTCAAGAAATGGTCTTGAAATTTATCATGGATGTTTAGTCAATGGGTTATATTTTTATCACCTTATAAAAATATTTCTTATAATACCGAACTGTTTAAAGTAGCTAATCCTAGGTCTAACAAAAGACAAAGGATAATAAACAGTGATAATGAAACATATCTCTGGCACCTTAGGCTTGGTCACATTAACCTTGATAGGATAAACAGACTTATGAAGAATGATCCTCTGAGAGAGCTAAGTGTTGGCACTCTTTCTGTTTATGAGTCTTGTTTAGAAGGTAAAATGACCAAAAGACCTTTCTCTACAAATGATCAAAGGGCTAATGAACCACTAGAGCTAGTACATTCGGATGTATGTGGACCATTCAATGTACAAGCTAGAGATGGTTATGAGTACTTTGTCACTTTCATTGATGATTACTCAAGATATGGTTTCGTCTACCTAATGCAAAGAAAGTCTGAGACTTTTGGAAAGTTTTGGGAATTTTGAGCAGAAGTTGAAAAATAATTAGGTAAATCATTGAAAACACTGTGATCAGATCGAGGGAGAAATACCTTGATATAGAATTCAAGGATTACCTTATTGCACATGGAATTATTTCACAGCTCATAGCTCTATAAACTCCACAGCAAAATGGTGTTGCAGAAAAGAGAAATCGAACATTTTAGATATGATCAGATCAATGATTAGTTATTCCTCAATACCGATATCATTTTGGGGATACGCCTTACAGACGACAATGCATATTTTGAATGTTGTACCATCTAAATCTGTATCCAAGACACCCTTAGAGATGTGGAACGGGCATAAACCGAGTTTACATCATTTTAGCATATGAAGGTGTCTAGTTCATGTTCTTAAGGGCAAATCTGAGAAGCTTGAACCATGAACAAAATGTGTCTATTCGTTGGCTACCCAAAGGGCACTATAGGAAGTTTGTTTTATATTCCACAAGAAAAGAAGGTGTTTGTATTGACAAATGCCATTTTTCTTGCAAATGATTATATACATAAATTCAAATCTCAAAGTAAAGTTGTACTCGAAGAGTTGCTCAAAGATCAGATCACCGCTCAATCAACAAGAGTTGTTGAAATTAGGGAAGAAGAAACCACAGCTTCTAGTCAAGATATTATGGTGCCTAGACGTAGTGGGAGGATTGTTAGAACCCCCAGCCCACTATAGACAGGATAGCGAAGCAAATATTGTGGTAGCTGATATTAACGATGATGATCCATCATCATACCAGCATGCGATGAATGATCCTGATAAGGATAAATGGTTAGAAGCCATGAACTAAGAAATGGAGTCTATGTACTCCAACTCTGTCTTAGAACTTGTAGATTCACCTGAAGATGTCAGGCCCATTGGATGTAAATGGATCTTCAAGAAGAAAAGAGGAGCGGATGGAAAGGTAGAGACCTTCAAAGCTAGACTTGTGGAAAAGGGTTATACCCAAAAGGAGGGATCGTTGATTATGAAGAGATTTTCTTCCCAGTTGCCATGTTAAAGTCCATCTGTATTCTCTTATCCATAGCTGCCTATTTTGATTATGAAATATGATAGATGGATGTCAAGACACCTTTTTGAATGACTATCTAGAGGAGTCCATATATATGGAACAACCAGAGGGATTCATTGTTAATGATCAGGAGCAGAAAGTATGTAAGCTTAACAGGTCCATCTATGGACTCAAACAAGCCTCCAAGTCTTGGAACATTAGGTTTAATGAAACTATCAAAACCTATAGCTTCGAGCAGAATGTTGATGAACCTTGTGTATACAAGCTCATTAATGAAAAAAGTATGATTTTCTTAGTACTTTATAGATGATATCTTACTCATTGTAAATGACATGAAAATATTATCTAACGTAAAGAGATGGCTGGCCGAACAATTTCAAATGAAAGATTTGGGAGGGGTGAGTTATGTTCTTGGTATCCGAATCATTAGGGATAGAAAGAACAAACTCCTAGCACTATCTCAGGCATCTTATATCGATAAGGTGCTAGCTCATTTTTAATGCAGAATTTTAAGAAGGGTCTTTTTTTCGACTCAACATGGAATTGTTCTTTCTAAAGAACAGTGTCCTAAGACACCACAAAAAGAAAAGGACATGAGATGGATTCCATATGCATCGGCAGTTAGAAGTCTAATGTATGCTATGCTATGCACTAGACCAAATATCTGCTATGCAGTGAAAGTTGTTAGTCGGTTCTAGTCAAACCCTGGGATAGAGCACTAGGTGGCAATAAAGCACATTCTCAAGTATCTTCGAAGAATGAGAAATTATATGCGTGTGTATTCATGTGGAGACCTGAACACCTTAGAATATATGATTCTGATTTTCAATCATATAAAGATTCTCAAAGGTCAACATCTGGATCAGTGTTCACACTTGGTGGTGCAATAGTTGTCTAGAGAAGTGTCAAACAATCTAGCATTGCTGATTCTATCATGGAAGTACATAGCAGCTTGTGAAGCAACTAAAGAATCATTTGGCTTAAAAAGTTCTATACTGACTTGGAAGTTGTTCCAGGAATGAATATGTTATTAACATTATTCTGTGATAATAGTGATGCTGTGGCTAATTCAAAAGAACCTAGAAGCCATAAAAGAGGCAAGCATATCGAAAGAAAATACCATCTCATCAGAGAGATCATGCATTGACGTGATGTCAATGTTCTGAAAATAGCATCGGAACAAAATCTGGCTGATTCGTTCATAAAGATGATGCCTGAGAAGACGTTCAACAAACAACTTATGGGAATGGGATTAAAAGATATGTCACATCTGCTTTAGGGCAGATGGAAGATTGTTGGGAACAGTGCTCAGATGTATTTATATTTTTAATTTTTTGAATTAATAAAAGAACTATTTTTCTTCAATCTTGTCTCGTTTATATGAAAGATGAATGTTTATATAAAATCTAAAATATATTATGAGACTGTAATTTTAGTATAATGTATACAAGAGGATTAAAATTAAAAATAATATATTTAAATATGTTCGTGATTGATAGAAGTATGGATTTCTATTGCTAATTACTAATACGGTCCATGAACATTATGAATGTGATAATCTTATCCGATTGTTGTGTAGACACACTTAGTGAAGGTATTATATATAATAAGATTATATAGACTTAGACCGACATAATTTGAATCTTTATTTAAGACCATTATAAAGAATTCAATTTATGTCACAAGATGATCATATGCAAATCAACCTTAATCCTGATTTAATTATAGACTCCTTATTGTGCTATTAGATCTTTTGATTGTTTATTAAAGCTATTTGATGTTGAGCCCAATACTTACATCTTGGGAGTTTAATAACACATTGGGCTGGGAATACGATTTAAAGATATGAAATCCATGGTTTTTGAAAAGAAGCTTAAAATTAGTTTCCTTAAGTGTTGATTATATAGCTAAACAATGCATAATTTATAATCCGATCATAAATTAACTGTTTAACTAGTGAATCAATGGTACTTAAGGAACAAGAGATAATTAAAAAGGTACAACGGTTATTTCACTTAGCTCTAATTATGAACTAATTATGGAGGGTTGAATTACATGTAATGATTATATCACTCAAGTTTTTGAGTAAAATAAATCTATAATTTTTAAGAGTGTGGTCTCGATTTTAGTCAAATAACTTTGAGATTAATAAATTAATAAATAATTAAAGATTTTAATTGAGTTTATTCAAGTTTATTGAAGCTTAAAATTATGGGTCCATGATCCCCATACCGTCTTAGGTTAATCGCATCGAATACTCTTAGATTGAATAATTAATGTGATTAATTATTTATTTTTTAAATAAAATATTTATTAAAACTTTATAATAAAGAGTTTATTATGAAGATAAATAATCAATTTGATTGATTATTTTTCTCACATTTATTTTGGTACAATAAATTAGTTATTGGATAAATAAAAATATGTTTAGACACATTGTTCATATAATAATTGATATGAATGGTTGCACATAAATGTTATTGTGGAACATCACACAAGAGAATTTTGCTCTTATAAGTGGTGCATATTATGAGTTGATAGAGAGAGAAAATTTTAATTTTTGATATTTTGATAATGATTATTAAAAATATTAAAATAAATAATAATTTTGATTTATTAGATATTTAAAATTAATAATATCTAAAATTATTAAATGAGATTTGATAATTTAGATATTATTATATTTAATTTAGATATTATTTATAAATTAGTTACAAATAAGAAAATAACTTTTTTCTTGATATGATCAAGGAGTTGACGTACATGCGTAAAGAATTTCTTATGCGGTCAAAATAGGTTGTAATAGATAAAGGTTATCTAAATTAAATTAATTTAAAAATATATTCTTTTTGATTCACCTAGAGCCTATAAATAGAGCATAAGATGGACTTTTAGAGAACATGAAAAAAAAATAAAAGAAAATTTTCTCTCCTCCTTTTCTCTCTTATTTTATATGCACCATAGTGATGAGAAATAAAGAAAAATAAGAGTAAACTCACTCTTATAATTCGATACCAATCCTGAGAAAGGTAAGGAAGGCTTTGGCTTCGTTTTATTTTGCAGGTATTTTGTGAAGTACCTTGGTCCGTAAATTCTACTATAGAATTCTTCCTTCATAGCTTCAAATCCGGTAGTAGGGCGCGTCTGCTCCTTCAAGACTTCAACATATCGGTATGTTTTATGTTTAGAAAAATTATATGATAATTCTTTCTTTTAATATGACAGTATTAATTTTATATATAAACAATCCGCATACTTTCGGCCCCCCCCCCCCCCCCCCCCCACACACACACACATATATATATATATATATATGATATATATGTATATATATATATATATTGAATTCCAACAGTCCGGTTAGTGGCAGTAACTGTTCCCAACTATCCTTTCTTTCTAGCAGTACTTGCGGTTTAACTAGTTCCGATCTACATTCGAGAACTAGGTTTGTTGCTAACAATCTCAAGCTAAAATTTTGTGAATCAAAGACGAGTTCTTTGAGAAAGTCCTTTGCTCTGGCTTTGGCATTAGATCAAGAACCTGCTGGGAGTGAGCACGCGAAAGAAGTGACAGCATCTAATGTTGGAAATAATGAGACATTTGATGCCAGAGATGGGGAAGAAGAAATGATTGTGGACTTTGAAGAGACTGTTCATAGGAATGATCCTGAGTCAGTCGAGAAAGAGTGGGTCGATGTCCGAGCATTAGCTGCAAGTCTACATGATGCTAAAACCGCAGATGATATGGAGGAGTCGTTCAAGAATTGGAAATTTTGCCTCTCCCTGTTTATTCATCTATGATCAGGGGATTGGGGTCGGATAAGAAATTGCATTCTGCTTTTGCTCTTGTTGAATGGTTGAAGAGGAAGAGAAAGGATGCTGGTGACTCAGTTGGCCCGAATCTTTTCATTTACAATAGCCTCTTGAGTGCAATAAAGCAGACTGAACAGTTTGATAAAGTTGATGAGGTCATGGAAGATATGAAATCACAAGGCATTGTTCCGAATATTGTGACTTACAACACTTTGATGTCAGTTTGTCTTGAGCAAGGGCTGCCTAATGAGGCCCTCCATGTTTTAGTGGATATTGAGAATAATGGTCTATCTCCATCTCCAGTCTCCTTCTCGACTGTCTTATTGGCCTATAAGAAAATGGATGACCCATATGGCGCACTTGGATACTTTGTCAAACTGAACTGAGAGAGGAATATGAGAAGGGAGAGATGGGGAAAGATAAGGATGTTGACTGGGAGACTGAGTTCTTCAAGCTTAAAAAATTCTTGATTCGCATCTGTTATCTAGTGATGCGCCAATGGCTTGTGAAGGAAGATGATCCAGCTCCCAATGTCTTGAAGCTTCTAAGTGATATGGATATGGCACAAGTAGAACCTGGTCAAGTAGAATGCGAGTGGCTTGTGTGGGCGTGTACTCATGAAAGCATTATACTGTGGCTAAAGAGTTGTACAGAGAATAAGGGAGATGGATGGTGAAATTAGTTTATCAGTATGTAATCATCTCATATGGTTAATGGGCAAGGCTAAAAAATGGTGGGCGGCTCTTGAGATTTATGAAGATTTGTTGGATAAAGGACCTAAGCCAAATAATCTGTAGCTGATTATTTCCCATTTCAATATCTACTCACTGCTGCTAGGAGAAGGGGAATCTGGAGATGGGGTGTTAGGTTGCTTAACAAGATGCAGGATAAAGGCTTAAGACCAGGAAGTAGAGAATGGAATGCAGTCGTTGTTGCTTGCTCCAAAGCCAAATTTGCATGCATACACGATTTTGGCTTCTATTTTCATTGGCAAAGGAAATCTTGATATGGTTGATTCTATCCTTCATGAAATGGTATCATCAGGTATTCAACCAACTGTTGTCACCTGCAATGCAATAATCACAGGATGTGCCAAGATTAAGATGAGCAGTGCTGCTTTTGAGTGGTTTCACCACATGAAAGTTCAAAATATCAAGCCAAATGAGATTACGTATGAAATGCTAATTGAAGCTCTTGCACAAGATGGTGAACCAAAACTTGCATATGAGATGTACTTGAGGGCTTGTGCTGAGGGGCTACATCTTTCTTCAAAACCTTATGATGCTGTTGTAGAGTCATGTTGGGCTATTGGTACAAGCATAGATCTTAATGGTTTAGGTCCTAGACCTGCTGAGAAGAGGAAAAACATAAAGATACGCAAGAATTTGTCCGATTTCTGTCATTTTGCAGATATCCCTAGGAGAGGCAAACCATTTGATAAGACAGAAATATGCACTGCACAAATGCAAGAAAGTTAATATGTAGTTGGCATTATTGACTTGAAGTCCACTTGATAGACTATCTGTCAGCTATCCTTTTGTACTTTGGCTGCCCTAGTTTTCATGCTTTAATCTCTCAGAGCATAATTCGTTGTCAAGGGTCTTATAATACTTTTCTGGTGAAGTATCAAATCATAGCAAATATTATTGTACTGCTGCATATCCATTAAATTTCATTGGCATAAATCAATAAATTTATGATTACCATTCCCTCGACACCATGATATGCTGTCAGCGATATTAAAATGAGAAACTCAGTCTCCAACCTTTTATCATGCTCCGTTTTTTGCTTTGGGCATGATTCTTCTCTTTGTGCAAACTTTCTGACCGCTGTACAATCCCAACTTGTTTTATAAAACTCATTTACTGATTTATAAGTCCCATTTTTCTTCTGCAATTGATGTGTATATCATAAAAATCAGATTACAAAAAACTTTTTGCCACCTAATGAAATATCATGCCTTCTTCTGGGTGACAGAATAAGCGGTTTTGATTAAAAATGATCAAACAGGACATATGCTACATGCTTTATGATAAGAGTTTTCATTATGGAACATGTAATTTATCCATGGGCATCATAATGTACATAATTAAACATTATCTACATCTTTTTATCTATTATTTCAAACAAAAATTACAAGTCAGCACCTATAAGTATTATATTTACCTAACTGAAATTACGACCTGTATAATGTGTCCATTATTTTCCCCAATAGTTGGCTTTAAAATTAGCTCAACATGCTCCAGTCAGAAATATTTTCTCGTTTTTGAAAAATAAGGGTGATTGTTGATAGCAAGACTTCCATTATTAATTATTTATAGGCACATTTGATATGGATGTCAACTTTATAGTTTAGATCCAAAAATCAGCTTGTTGAGTGGTCTCCTCTTCTCCATCAAGTGCCTCCTCTTTGTTTGTGTCAGTGTGTCTGGAATGCTCATGCCATCAAGGTACCATCTCATTGAGCTTAGTATATGTAAACATGGCTTCAAGGGATAATACAATTGGAACCATACCATTTTGGCATGAAAGTGGTATCAGTATGGGTGCTAAGATATCAGAATATTTGTACCGATATACCAAACATATCGGTCTATATCAATGCAAACTAGTGATACCTTATTGGCCACACTAGTCAATACTTATGGTTTTTTAATTTTTTATAATATATTAGTTTAGATGCATACTATTGGCACTGTTACTGCACCATTTTTAATGAAAAATGGTGCAGGGTTTAGTATCGATATTGAAAACCTTGTTTGCAAGGATGGAGCTCCAAATTATTCACACTACTCTCTTTCAAGCAAGAAAATTGAACATCTCACTTCAAAGAGAGGGAAAGCTTAAAACCAAGGTAAGATGTACCATATCAAACCAGTCGGTTCAACTGAAACTGATCCGAATTGATCGAAAATTGATATATTTTATTTTCTCATCATTTTTATGTTAAATTAATTTTCTAAGATTTCTATCCAAAGTGAAAGTATCCTAACTTGATATTCCTAAACCACAAGTTTCTAAAATTCTTTGAATTTGTTTTTGAAAAAGAGAGAGTCGATTTTATAGTCTTAAATAATTTATTTTTTCTGATATTTTTATTGAACTCAATTGGAGGATATTCCTTTATTTTCATGATAACTCTTAAGTAAATGTCGTCCTTCTCTCTTATCTTTCCTATTTGCTTAAATAATTTTAAATGAAAATAAAATAAAGAAGAGAGGATGAGAGCTCATGGGGGCTCTCAGCATCATATACCAATAAAAAAGAAAAAAAAAAACCAATAAAAATAAAAAAATTATGAAAATATTGAACTTGCTTGAATTGGTGGTACACGACCGATTTGGTTTGGTTTGGCACCGAACCAATACCAAGCAAGCTGTTTTATGGTTTTTCAAGCCTTGCTTAAAACAAATGCAAAAGAGGCATCGAGATACTAGTGAATACTTTATAGGCCCAAAAACTCCCTCTAATATCATAATATTCAACTACAACAACAGAGTTATGAATCACATGGATCACATGTTGATGCAGCACATGCATTACATGGACGCTCAGAGACATCAAAGTGGATCATATTTATTCCAACAACTGTATACTATGTATTTTTGCTATTTTATATAAATATCATAGTTCAATTTGATATACAAAGCGTTCTTTTGTATTTATTTAGCATGTTATATTTATAAAGTGGTGAACCGAAAAGCTTGTATGTGTAGCAGGCTATTAGTGTGATTGATTGATTTTGCATATTTTTTTCTAAAATATGCTTTCATCCTAACAATATGCATTATGATTTTATCACAAACTAGTCAATTATGTCTTGACTAGCATGTGTAAGACTCTATGGCCCTTGTATTTTTGCAACAGTACCATGATCATGTGACAGCAATCAGCATTGATATAATATCTCAATACATCTTCAGATTGCTATAACATAGGTATGCTTACCATATACAATGTCAACCAAAAGCCCAAGCCCCTGGGTTCTGTGCATGCTGAATTTTGAGAACTAATGAAAAATCTGTGGTGAGGCATGTTACAGTTTCTGCAGAGAATAGGAGCCAAAAAAATCACAGTAACAATTCGATGGACTCGAAACCAAAAGAGAACCCATTCGATTCACCAAGATCTGGATCTTCAAGACATGTGAACCATTTTGCAGCTATCCAATTATGTATCAGCCTATCTCCATAACTCTAAAACCCTATTTCAATTATTGTGACGTGTGAAAATTTAAAGAACCATTGATACCTTGGCACTTAGGTATGGAAGTTTCACCTTGAAGCTATTGATTCTTTGCAGGAGGGGGGAAAATACTGATTTCAACCGTGCCCAATTTGGTTATTTTTTTCCACCCTTAAACAATAATTTTAATTTTTTTGTTTTTTTTCTTTACTGCAATGCAAGCTTCTTGTATGGACAATAGATTTTGCAACCTTTCAAAGAATCTGTGCCTTAATGCTGAGGTTCTTTGTCAATGAGTTCTTTTTCATTCAAAGCATTTTCTTTTTGTTTTTCAGCAAATTTGATCAAGAAACTTTGCATGGAAATGTTTAAGCAAATCACCAGAAACCTTTTTTTTTTACCCATTAAGACAATATCCCCTTCTACGGCCACAAGTATATTTTAGCGACAGAAGAGATTTATTAGTTTTTTAACAACGCCTAACTCTCTTTGCAACACACCAAGCTCCTTGGTACCCTCATCTCGTCGCATGTGAGTAAACATTTTCCAACAAGAAAACAACTATGTTTTCCCATTAGCCAGACTTATTAGTTTTCTGACAACGCCTAACTCTCTTTGCAGCAACACACCAGGCTCCTTGATACCCTCATCTCGTCGCATGTAAGTAAACATTTTCCAACAAGAAAACAACTATGTTTCCCCATTAGCCAGACTTATTAGTTTTCTGACAACGCCTAACTCTCTTTGCAGCAACACACCACGCTCCTTGGTACCATCATCTCATCGAATGTAAGTAAACATTTTCCAACAAGAAAACAACTATGGTTCCCCATTAGCCAGACTTTTTAGTTTTCTGACAACGTCTCTCTTTGCAACACACCAGGCTCCTTGGTACCCTTATCTCGTCACATGTAAGTAAACATCTTCCAACAAGAAAACAACTATGTTTCCCCGTTAGCCTCCCTTGAACCCAGTTTTGGTATGAAACAGTGGGAGTCCGGGTGCTAACCTGGGGCTACAATGACAACTTTTCCCATGTGGTTCCTGAAAACCATGGCCTACATCCTCTTCTAGGATGCATCAGGAGAGATGGTGAATTTTCGAACGAACAGTCTCTCCTATGCTTCCTGAGTTCTGATTAACCAACAAATCTTTTCCAAAAAAAATGAATCACTATCAATTTAAAACTTCAGCCAATGCCATGGAATACATGAACAGAAAATCCTTGTTCTTTGCTGTGCCAAAAGTCGATACAAAAGCAGGCAAGGCAAACACAAAAACAACACTGCAGAAAAGAGGAGTATGATTCTCGGCACAGATATGGTGCTTTACCAGAAACTGCCCAGGTGCCCTACCAAGTAGAGAGGACCGGGTGGTTTCATTCACAAAACTGCAGAGCATTTCATTAAGGTGTAAAGTCAGGTTGAGTTTTGAGGACCATACCGGGCTGGCTTTCAGAGTCAGCTTGTGATTGAGATGCCAAAAGCTTTGCCCTCTTGTACCTGCTTGAACTTCTCAGGATCGTGCCTAAAGGCATTTCTTTTTGGATGCACATGATCTGGTCAAATAAAAGGCAGCAAGGAAAACGACAAAATTAATTACTAGTTTGAGAAAATGTTTAGATATGAGAATCCTTTTGCACGGTTATAAGCGAGATAATTAGGAAGCATATCCATTGCTACCGTTCAGAAGTGTGAAAGCAACTTACAGGATAAGTTCTCTTTTTCCCATATGCATGCATGCAAGCAAGCTCGTAAGCAACAGCCATCTACCACTCACCTCTGCAAACTCCAGGTGAAACCCTTAACGTTTTATAACAAGCCAAATGAGAAAGCTACTTTTTATTCGATTTTACACCCTTGGTCCCAATAAATGATCTTTTCCAGTCTCCAGGTAATCAACAAAGTTCCCAATATAATTTTAAATAGTAGCTGGCAATTGTAATGCTAACCTTTAAAGTGCAAGAGAACAACATTTGATTTCTACTACATTAAGCACAGGTAAGATAACTTGCGGCTAATATCTTCAGCAGGTTTACCATACCCAGGGGACAACCAGATATGCAGGAAATTTGTGTGAGAAACTTTTATACAAAGGATGGCTCGGACAACCTTCAGTTTCCTAGCTCATAGTTGCCGACCATCTAGAAAGTAAAGCTTTTTCTCAAATACATATAGATCCGACATAAGCAGTAACTTGCCAAATTCCAAGTATGCTAATGATAGACTCAGAAAAAGTCAGTTAAAAATATGATACCCTTAGAAGACAAAAATTCATTAGTGATAATTTGATGCTAATTATGTTACAGTACTTACATGATATGAGCCATAATCAAGTAAAAAAAACAAAAAGAAACAATAAATTTTCAAAAATGGCATACAGGTTGATGGATAAAATTTAAGCCTCAGTGACTAAAGTTAAAGCCACATGTTACAAGATCATCTCTCTGCCAGTGTTGCAGTGCAGATGGATGTAATTCTGAGATGTCATGATTCTACATGTCCAAAACAATTTCATCAGGTCCACAGAATGAAGATTGGTGCACACCTGAGAGAAGCTCAAATTACCATATAATGATGCATCATCATGCGCACTAGGCATCCTGTACAAACCTTATCAACGACCCTTTCTAAATGGCAGGTTTGATGCTCTAGAGTGGTCTCCTTCATAATGTTTAGTGCCAACTGCAAAAGCATTAAAATTGCCACATGAAATGGTGTCTCAATTGCTTGCATACTTTAGATCAATAAAATAATATAGTCTTCCTCATCCTTTCCATGTTTGACCAGTCTATTGCATCTCTTTCTACTCCACTGGTACGAGCAAGTTGCAACCTAGCACTAACAATCTTTTCCTGATATTTGCATCCTGTTACTCCCGATCCTGTCAACTGATTTTCCTTGAAACCTGATGTAGCACCTCATCCAACTACTTTTGTTTCTATTACTAGTTATTTTCTCTGCAATCCACCTAGCCAGAAAATCACTCGCATCAATGACTATTGATTGGCAACCACTACGGTAAACAATAGTAACCAGGTGATGGGTCAAAGTTTTTTCACAGAATGAAGCATCACATTATGTGATCAACCAAGTTGTGGTCTGGCAGCAAATGGCTGTAATTCATGTCAGTTGAAGAAGAGTCCTTTTCAATATCAGCTGCTTGTTTAGCAGCCTGGTGTGCCTTTTTTTGCTTGGGGTTTATTTCCAGCAACTGGAAGTTAGTTGTTGGTGAATTAATCCCCTGTTTGATTGCCATCAGTGATTTAAGTTGCCAGTTGTTTCAGTCTCAAATATTTTATTTCATAACTGTTACCTGGGAACTAGAGTTCGCAGCCCCTTCTAGAAGCTTGTATAACGTATTTTTGATAATGCAATCGTAGAAAAGAATTTGAACATCATTCTAGGGTTTTTTTTTATGAGACAGAACCCACCTATTATTCATCATCTCTTGCTTTGCTTCTCTTTGTAATACCCGGTTCAAACGAACCAGATTTGGTTCAGATGAACCAGGCTTGGTTCAGATGAACCAAGCTCCAGACTGTTGGGTTCCCCGGACTAACGCTTCGCTC
Organism: Calamus simplicifolius; assembly: GCA_900491605.1. Taxonomy (NCBI): domain Eukaryota; kingdom Viridiplantae; phylum Streptophyta; class Magnoliopsida; order Arecales; family Arecaceae; genus Calamus; species Calamus simplicifolius. The sequence goes on from UESW01003929.1 coordinate 1,540,213, forward strand.
CAAGCGAAGCGCTTAGTCTTCCGGGAAACCTCCGATCCAAGGCGCTGCACAGGTGAATAAATAGGGAGGAGGAGGACTTCTTCCTTCACGCTGGCGCACTTCATCCATCAGGTAATTCCCTACCTCAGAGAGAGAGAGAGAGAGAGAGAGAGCGCATGAGAGAGACACAGAGAGAGACAGAGAGAGAGATGAGAGAGCTGGCCGGACGAACCTTGGTTCAGGCCCAGCGGCGTGCTCGCCGCCGCGCCGGGCCTGAGCCTTGGCCGGCGACCCCGCCGGCGCCGGGGGAGGCGTCCGGCGGGGTGGTGGTGGAGAGAGAGAGGAGAGAGAGGGCCAATTGGCCCTCCTCTCACGCGGTGGCGAAAGCCGAACCGATTGGTTCGGGCCCGGCGGCGTGCTCGCCGCCTCGCCGGGCCCGAGCTTTGGCCTGTCGCCTCCACCGGCGCCGGGCGTGCGTCCGGTGGAGGTCCGGTCGGCCAAGGTGGCCGGCCGTGCCGCCGGCACAGTGATGTGCCGCACGGATCGTGAGAGAAAATTAGGGAGATAAGAGAGAAATTGATGAGATAGGAGGGGAGGAGGTGGCTGGCCACGACGGCAGCCGGTTCCGGTCCGGCCAACGGTGGCCGGACTGCCCCCAATTAGCCGGAGACGACGCCGGCACAGTAAACAGCCGTGCGGACGATTATCATGTGAGAGAGAGAAATTGAAAGAGAGAAAGGGAGGAAGGAGGCCGGCCGCGGCGGCGGCGGCTCCGGCCCAGCCTCCGGTGGCCGGGCCGGACGGGATTAGGCCGGCGGCGGCCCTGGCCGTCGGCCAGAGGATGTCCCCTGTTTCGGGCGAAACAGGGGAGCGGGGGTTTGGACGTTGGCCATGGGCCGGCTGGGCCGGCCTGGTTTGGGCCTTTTGGGCCGTGCAGGGATGAGTTTTGGGGCTGATTTTTGGGCCCCGTAACGGGCCGGGATTAGCAAGAAAATTATATGGCTAGAATCTTGGTGAATTCTAGTTTCTTGGGGTATTTTTACTTCCCCAATCGGGTGTGTATAGTGGGAGATAGTCGAGCCCAAAGTTGGGCCCGTGAACTAGTCTGGGTAGGGTCTTAAGGATCATTTTATTCAGTGAATTAATTATGTACATTGATCATGTAGGTGCCCAGACATCTGATTAGTTGGTTCATCATTTGGATTTTGTGTAGGAGGTAAGTAAGACTATTATGCAATTTAATTGTTTAATTAATAAATTGAGTATATACAGTTTGCATGCATTTTTATAAATTAACTGAATTGTCTATGTGGCATGGAACTGTGGATTTCAAATGAACAATTATATGATTATAATGATTGGTAATATTGTAAGAAATGATTTATTGATGTATATGCCAGAATTGTGATTGCATGTACGGCATGTTTATATTGAGGTGATTATATGCATTTCCTTGTACTGTGCAAACCACTGTGAGATATTGTGAGATACAGATGCATGATGCACATGAGATGAAAATGTTAAATAGATTTAGATGTGTCGCCGCGGTTCTCCTTTACTATGGCCCCACACATTGTAGATGTGTTCTATATGATTTTTATGGCCACACACACTGGAGATGTATTCTGTTATGATATGGCCCCACATATTGTAGACATGTTCTGTATGATTTTTATGGCCTCACACACTACGAGTGTGTTCTGTTATGGTATGGCCCCACATGTCTTACAATGTGTTCGGTATGATTTTTATGGCCACATACATCGTAGAGTATGTTCTGTTATGGTATGGCCCACACATCGTACAATGTGTTCTGTGGATGTTGATGGCCACGCATCTGGAGGATGTGCTCTGATTGAGGTATTGCTGGGCCGTGGGTCACATAGGAAATCTATAATTACATAAACAGTGAGTTTTCCAGACTGCATATTCTGATGATTATCAAATGTTCAATTTATGTCAAGTTGACAAATGCATATGTTGATAGCATGTTAAATATAATATGATTGTATAATAGGCTTACTTATTGAGTGTAAACTCATTAAACCTTCACCATGTTTTTCAGAGTCTCAGGGTCGATGATGGATGTGTGCAGATTGATGGAGCTTCCAATAAATAAAATAAGAACTATTGCATTGGTGTAATCCTATTATGTTTGTGTATAGGGCTTGTTGTAGCCCAACTTTATTAACATGATTTGGATGTAGGGTTGGATACCCAAAACTTATAACTATCAATTGTATTATGGTTAGTTTTCATATTTATTGCCGATTGAATCGTATATCAAGATTTTAAGACGCCTTGCGTGCCCGGCACGCGGCGGGTTGTCACCCCTTCAAAAAATTTTGGGTCTGGGGCGTGACAGCTTTAATGGTATCAGAGCATAGGTTATGACCCTAGGGACACGGACATATTGACATGATACAGTTATGACCCTAGGGACACGGACATATTGACATAATAACACGTAGAGAACATATTTTGATGACATTATACTTAGGGATGATATTAATCACAACTAATTTAACAGAAAATAGTTATGGCTCGCCGTACTAGGAGCCAACTGTATGAGGACTCTCTGGCCAGTAATGCTGATCAGCCGGTGGGTTAAGGAACTACTGGAGGTATGGCCCCTGCCAACCCAGTAGGAACTGAGCACCAGTGATTCCAGTCCTAGATGCTTCAAGCTCTCTCGAGTATGGCACGGTCTATGCAGGACATGCAGCATCAGAGAGCGCAGCGGAAGCGTGGTGGGCCCATAACCCACAGGACCCAGGTTATGATCTTAGGGACATATGCATAATGACACTCTAGGCAAAATACTTGGATGACATTGAGACAATTATGACTTTCAAGGAATTTCATGAATTATGCTTGGGAAGCTTGAAATTTAAAGTTTATCAAGATATTAATTGAATTACAAGTTTGATAGGAATTGAGAATGAACCATCGCAAGCCAATGATATTATGTGGGCTCCCTGACCGGTAGCCTTGACCAGTGGGAGGTCAAGGGGCTTCTAGAGGTTTTAACTCCATTAAACTTGTTGGAAATGATTCGTAGCAATTTCAGACCTTTAAATAATATGGGAGATGAAATTTTAATTGGATATAAAAATATATGAATAAACATAGTAGTGGAAAATTTCAATTGATGACTAATATGACTAAGATAACATCATATGTCCATATTGCAATTGAGTTGATATGTGGATTTGGAGTTAGTAAATCTAAATTTAAATGTGGATGTATATAATGAATTTTATTTGTAGAACTTACATTGTTGATATTGTAAGTTTAAGATTATGAGCTAATCTGCTGGTTATAGGGATGATTAATATTGATGATATTTTGGGAATGGAATAGTTAACTACATATTTTTGATTAATTACAATTGAGTATTTTCTAAATTTGAATATGGATGGATAAGTATATATAGTAAATTTTATTAAGAGAACTTTTATTATGGATATTGCATGTTCAAAACTGATTGTTAATTTGCTAGATGTGGAGATGGTTGATATTGATGCTAATGAAATAGTTGATTGCATATTATATCTTGATGAACCATTTAGGAAGAATATAAAATTGTAAATTTTGAGACAATTACTGTTTAAGTTTTTGAGAGCAGTAGACTCTATTAATCTTTAGAACTGATTTTGGCTATAAATGATCAAATATTTTGATGGTAGAAAGTGAAAGATTTTAGCAAGAATGAGAATAAGATAAACTCCACTGATAAAGAATTTCATGGGAATTTTCATCTGTTAATAGATTTCTAAATCAAGATATCTATTCATTAATTTATCGTGCATATTTATTGTGCCTTTCTTCATAGTTCCTGAGGAGATATCTTTCTCTAGGATGGATAAATTATCAATCATCCATAAGTGGCATATTTATTGTTAAGAAAATAGGAGGGAGATGATTTTATGTTGATTATTATCAATTATGGATTATGGTTAAGGATACATCTATTATCACTTTCAAGTCATAGAGAGATTACTATAATTTTTAATTATGTCTTTCGGATGGTAAGTGTATTTTCAATCTTTATTGACCTTATAAGTCTTATATCCATCTGAACTAGATTAGTGAAGTCACTTTGAGATATTTGAAGGGTTTAAATTAGTTGGTCATGTTATGGCATGAGACATTGCATAATCTATAGATGATTTTGATAATCACTGGTAACGAAATAATCGATTCAAGAATTTGAATCATTTAAATTGCATTATTTATTGAGGATATACTGACCTATTCAAGAGAATTGATTGGTTATGGTGGTATTATTGATAAATATGAAGGAGATAAATTAATCATACTGATGATTAATGATGGCACTATTATTCAAAGAAATTAAATTAGTTGATTATGATAATTATGAAAGATATCCTAAATGATTGGCATAATGTTCATTGATGTTAGCTTGAAGTATTCAAGAGTGAAACCAAGTATGTTATGATGATTAAATTAAGTGTCGTAATGATTAATGGCACATTCAACTATTTATGAGTTGAGAGAGCATTGGAAGGAAACTATCTTATATTTAATTCAAAAGAATTTAGAACTGTCTTATCGAGGAATTAAGAGTACCTGATGTGTTACTAACCTTAAGAATGGATGACATAATACATATGATGGACCCTATGATATTTATGATGATCGTGTTGTGAGAGGTTAAGGTATATATAAAAAAAAAGGGACAGGAAAGAAATACTTTTTAAGGAATTCAATTTTATTTGGTAGAAAGATCAAATTAATTTTGAAAGTTGGACATGTCATTTGGGTACTTGGGAATGAAATAAAAGCTGCTAGTGGGTATCTTTAATGGTACAAAATTTATGGACATTTAATTTTGAGGATGAAATTTTAGTGAGATGAAGATGTTAATATTTGTTTTTGGTTTAATGGTAAACTGCGTAAATTGAGTCTGAACCCATTTGTCTCACTCTTCTAATTTGATGATGTTTTCATAAGGCTTAGTGAATTAAACTGAATTTCTGTCCAGCCTTCCACCCTCAAATAGATGGATAATTTGCAGGAACCAATTAGATTTGAGAATATACTACGAGCATGTGTGATGGATTTAGAAAGTGCTTGGTATAGCTTCTTACCCTTAGTGAAATTGCTTATTTATTGATTACCAAGCCAACATTCAAATGGATTCATTTTGTTGTCTATGATAAAAGGTGTAAATTTTATTGAGATGAAGTGTGAGAGAGAAAATTTTGATTACTGAGCTGGTTTAACAAATATGAGAAAGTATCAAAGCAGCTTCATGTAGCTCAGAGTTAATAGAAAAGTTATGTTGATGTTAAACAAAAAGATTTGAAATTTCAGGTTGAAGATCATTTGGAAATTTTACTAACTAATGACGTGATGAGATTTGTGTTTAGAGGTGAATTGAGTCCTCAATTTATTGGACTATTTGAGATGATCAAGGAATAGGAGGTGGCTTATAGCTTAGCACTATCTTCATTACTATTTGGGGTGTTCAATTTGTTTCATACCTTTATAACAGAGAAGATATATTTCAAACCCCCGTTATGTGAACCGATTTAGCTTAAGAAAGAATTGACCTATGAAGATCATTTTGTGCACATTGTGGACCGCAAGGATTAAGTTCTGTGATGGTGTAGTATTCCTTATGATGGAGTTGGGAAGGTTGCATACAGCTTAGCACTGCCCCGATCTTATTTGGTGTTCACAATGTATTCCATGTATCCATGCTGAGGAAATATGTTTCAGACCCCAGTCATGTTATAGCTTATGAGCCTATTCAATTGAGGAAGGTAATTTATCTATCTCAGATTGTTGACTTTTGAAACTTATAGTATACCAATTTCGAGGCCGAAATTTTTATAAGGAGGGGAGGATGTAATACCCGGTTCAAACGAACCAGATTTGGTTCAGATGAACCAGGCTTGGTTCAGATGAACCAAGCTCCGGACTGTTGGGTTCCCCGGACTAACGCTTCGCTCCAAGCGAAGCGCTTAGTCTTCCGGGAAACCTCCGATCCAAGGCGCTGCACAGGTGAATAAATAGGGAGGAGGACTTCTTCCTTCACGCTGGCGCACTTCATCCATCAGGTAATTCCCTGCCTCAAAAAGAGAGAGAGAGAGAGAAAGAGAGAGCGCGTGAGAGAGACACAGAGAGAGAGACAGGGAGACAGAGAGAGATGAGAGCCGACCGGACGAACCTTGGTTCAGGCTCGGCGACGTGCTCGCCGCCGTGCCGGGCCTGAGCCTTGGCCGGCGACCCCGCCGGCGCCGGGGGAGGCATCCGGCGGGTGGTGGTGGAGAGAAAGAGGAGAGAGAGGGCCAATTGGCCCTCCTCTCGCACGGTGGCGGAAGCCGGTTCGCCGGTTGGTTCGGGCCCGGCAGCGTGCTCGCCGCCTCGCCGGGCCCGAGCTTTGGCCTGTCGCCTCCATCGGCGTCGGGCGTGCGTCCGGTGGAGGTCCGGCCGGCCAAGGTGGCCGGCCGTGCCGCCGGCACAGTGATGTGCCGCGCAGATCGTGAGAGAAAATTAGGGAGATAAGAGAGAAATTGATGAGATAGGAGGGGAGGAGGTGGCTGGCCACGACGGCAGCCGGTTCCGGTCCAGCCAACGGTGGCCGGACTGCCCCAATTAGCCGAAGACGACGCCGGCACAGTAAACAGCCGTGCGGACGATTATCATGTGAGAGAGAGAAATTGAAAGAGAGAAAGGGAGGAAGGAGGCCGGCCGCGGCGGCCGGCTCCGGCCCAGCCTCCGGTGGCCGGGCCGGACGGGATTAGGCCGGCGGCGGCCCTGGCCGCTGGCCAGAGGATGTCCCCTGTTTCCGGCGAAACAGGGGAGCGAGGGTTTGGACGTTGGCCATGGGCCGGCTGGGCCGGCCTGGTTTGGGCCTTTTGGGCCGTGCAGGGATGAGTTTTGGAGCTGGTTTTTGGGCCCCGTAACGGGCCGGGATTAGCAAGAAAATTATATAGCTAGAATCTTGGTGAATTCTAGTTTCTTGGGGTATTTTTACTTCCCCAATCGGGTGTGTATAGTGGGAGATATTCGAGCCCAAAGTTGGGCCCGTGAACTAGTCTGGGTAGGGTCTTAAGGGTCATTTTATTCAGTGAATTAATTATGTACATTGATCATGTAGGTGCCCAGACATCTGATTAGTTGGTTCATCATTTGGATTTTGCGTAGGAGGTAAGTAAGACTATTATGCAATTTAATTGTTTAATTAATAAATTGAGTATACACAGTTTGCATGCATTTTTATAAATTAACTGAATTGTCTATGTGGCATGGAACTGTGGATTTCAAATGAACAATTATATGATTATAATGATTGGTAATATTGTAAGAAATGATTTATTGATGTATACGCCAGAATTGTGATTGCCTGTACGGCATGTTTATATTGAGGTGATTATATGCATTTCCTTGTACTGTGCAAACCACTGTGAGATGTGAGATACAGATGCATGATGCACATGAGATGAAAATGTTAAATAGATTTATATGTGTCGTCGCGGTTCTCCTTTACTATGGCCCCACACATTGTAGATGTGTTCTGTATGATTTTTATGGCCACACACACTGGAAATATATTCTGTTATGATATGGCCCCACATATTGTAGACATGTTCTGTATGATTTTTATGGCCTCACACACTGACGAGTGTGTTCTGTTATGGTATGGCCCCACATGTCTTACAATGTGTTCTGTATGATTTTTATGGCCACATACATCGTAGAGTGTGTTCTGTTATGGTATGGCCCACACATCGTACAATGTGTTCTGTGGATGTTGATGGCCACGCATCTGGAGGATGTGCTCTGATTGAGGTATTGCAGGGCCGTGGGTCACATAGGAAATCTATAATTACATAAACAGTGAGTTTTCCAGACTGCATATTCTGATGATTATCAAATGTTCAATTTATGTCAAGTTGACAAATGCATATGTTGATAGCATGTTAAATATAATATGATTGTATAATAGGCTTACTTATTGAGTGTAAACTCATTAAACCTTCACCATGTTTTTCAGAGTCTCAGGGTCGATGATGGATGTGTGCAGATTGATGGAGCTTCTAATAAATAAAATAAGAACCATTGCATTGGTGTAATCCTATTATGTTTGTGTGTAGGGCTTGTTGTAGCCCAACTTTATTAGCATGATTTGGATGTAGGGTTGGATACCCAAAACTTATAACTATCAATTGTATTATGGTTAGTTTTCATATTTATTGCCGATTGAATCGTATATCAAGATTTTAAGACGCCTTGCGTGCCCGGCACGCGGCGGGTTGTCACCCTAGCTCAAAAAATTTTGGGTCTGGGGCGTGACACTCTTTGTTCTCTTCTATTCTCCTTGATTTATCTGCTGTACACACTGCTTGCTTCACCACCCATCAGCCAACCAACCAGCATACACCGCTAAAGCCACTGTCATCAGCTTATAAGTTTGCAGGAGTATTCTCAGACCTCACGTAATTTAAAAGGTCAAATTCAAGAACACAGATCAGATCACTTGAAAGTCCTACCATTGTTCCCTTAACCCCAAACCTTCACAGTCACAAATCATGATCAAAAGCCTAGGACACTAAATGATACCTTCAGTAAAATGCAACATGATAAGTTTTTGTTCATCTCTCTCTTCTTGAATCAACTAACTCTTCCAAAATTATCTATATTTTACCCTTTTTTCTTATTTGAATTTTAGTATAAGAAGATAACATACCAAGGGTAAATTCCACACTCAAGATTCCAATCAAATAGAGTATAAGAAATCTTCTAAAGTGCTTCCAGTTCTACAACCTTGAAATCATTATTTGAAGAAAAAATTGAGAAGATATAAATAGCTAGGATGATGGATGAAAGTTTTCTTATGATCACCACAAAAAAAACAAAGGTGAGGTAATATATTTTAACTGGACATTAATCATTTATCGGTCAGTCAAGAAGAGGGTGCATGAACCTTAAAGAGAGATATAGCAAGGATAGAATGTGGAGGTGGAGTAATATCATTCATGATTAAAGAGATCAAGATTAGACAAGGAAGATTCAGAGATTCACAAATAAAATTTAAGATGTGGAAGAGCAGAAACTTGATAAGACCAACTATAGCATATAGGGCATAGAATTGCATCAGAGTTAAAAAACGCAAATAGAACCACTAGAAAAATTTGAATGAAATTGGCTTACTGTGACAGAGCAATGTTTCCACCATCAATTCCCTTATTATTTTTACCATATGCAGTAGGTTTAATTCCTGTAAAAATTAGCAAGGAACGTAAAAGTGTAGAAATTAGCTCGCATCTTGATTATTTTGGTCATATGCTTGGATGCAAAATCCGTAAAATATTTTTTTGCAATTTATGACAGCAGAATATATATTTTTGAATACTGAAGCAACATGAATCAGCACTTCAAACTATTGCAAACAACAATTGCTAATTGCAAATAGTTCACAAGAAACTACAGTGAACTGAATCCAAACAGTATAGTCTGGGCTCACAAGATATGTCTAGAAAAAGATTAAGAAATGTAAGCTACGAAAGGAGAAAAAAAAGATAAATCTGCAATATCATGACTCAAATTTTGAACAAAACTGTAAATTGTCTACGATACTATGATCTCTTTCAATTATGAATAGCTAGCAGATAAGAAATAGTGGCAGGAGCGAATGCTCAACTGGTTGCCACTGATAAAATGATCTGGTCGTGAACAATTCCAAAGTGCAACTTCAACAGGTCACAGCCCTCAGTTATGATATAAACATGTGCTTTATAATAAAGAAACATAACTAGTAAATCCAGCCAGTAAGTCGAATTAAAGGGATGCCCAATGACTAAATCTCCCTTTCAAATATTCATCAAGTATCATCTTCCACATTAATCTCTAAACTTATATTACACCAGCCATAAAACCATGAACTCCATGTTATTAAAAGAAAATTAGAGGCAAATCTTCAATGGTTATATTGCGAGGTATGACACAACATCCCAAGGTAATGTAGAATGCAGTCAACTTAAGGTGCCATAGAAAGATAGAGTCTTCCATTTCCTGAAAACTAAGTTTAATGACCTATTTATCCATTCACTATAGTGGTCAAGCATCTGAAACTGTTATCAAGGTTTTCCTCAAACCGTTGAATCAAGACTTGAAACTTCACATTAACCCCTAAATCTTACTTCCACATCAGATGCCAAATTAAAGAATTTGGCTGACAACACACTATTAGCATAAGTGATGGTTAGACTTTGACAGATACCACCTAGCTCAACAGGATCAGCTTGATCATTATGCAAGCCTTGGTATGCATTTCTGACTTGTCATGTCAGGCCAAGCCCAGATTTTACAGCTTCATTGAGTTTCAAACCAAGAGTGGGCTTGCTCAAAGATAGTTCACTCCAGCCAAGCCAACTCCGGAAGGCCTCTCTCCTTTACCCCAATCTCCCTCTAAGGTACACCTCTTCCTTCTCTCTTCCTCACTTCATTGCCATAAAAATCTCCCCATCTCCATATCCCCCAACCACCCACACTCTACAGATACCTATCCTATCTGCAACTTGCTCAGCCTTCATCACGGCCACAATCCCATTCTACCCCACCCCTCCTCACCAATGCAGCCACTAAAGCCCTCACTAGATAGCAGAACCCTTGCCTTTGTCTGGCCCTTCCTCATCACCATCACCCTCACATCCCATAACACCACACCCACATGGCTGGGCAGTAACATCATTACAGCCGATTTTCTACCCTAGGGAGCTTAGTGAACTAGGATTTACCAAGTCAGGTAAGGAAAGGTTGCTATGTCAAACATTATCAGACAACGCCTAAAACCCATGTCACATGTTTAGGTGGCATTGCAGCCACTAGGTAGTTAAGGTGATCTTCATGTGATGATAGAATGTCTAATAAGGATTCACTAAATGTTGGCCATCTATATCACTTTTAATCAACAAAAGGGATTTAGGAATCTGATAGAACTTCATATATTTCTAAGAATAAATATTTAATGATTAATACCAATGATAACATGCTTTATTGATCTAAATCAAGAAATCTTTACAATTTCTGGTTAAATCAAGCTGTTCATTGAATTGCACAATAATTTTGAGTTAGAAAGATATCACATGCTGCCAATGATTGCTACAAGTTAGCGATGGTGGAATTAATATCTGTGAGTCCCTTGAATGGGGGGACCTATACATAATTATGTAGTCTCATTGGATCAGCATGCCATGGAAACCCCACATCCAATTGATGAGGGATGAAGTGGAATGATGCAATTTAGGAGGAGATAGTAATAACTAAATGAAAAAAATGAAGTGAAGCTAGGCTGCATTTTCATGTAAAAGAGCAGAAATTTTCATGAAGGAATTTGCATGTTAAACTAGACTTGGAGAAGAATTCTTCAAAATAGTAAATAGATCTTTGCGGCTAAGAAACCACACAGGCTAGGGCTTAGTTATTCTAATATTTCAGATCGAAAAATGTTAAAAGAGGGATATCCGGCAATTAATATATCAGAGATTGAAAGGTTTACACTCAAGGATAAAGTTCTTGGATGACAAGGAGATTCCTTTAGTTGCAAGACTTCTTGTATCTATTTCTTGTCACGAAAGACCTTCTTCTTTGGAACCTGAAATTCCCGGGGATCTTGGCGGATTTGAGGCAGCTTGGTCAGCCTTCTTTATGGAGTCTTCTTGCACCTTGGAAGATGGGATGGGATAGAGATTAGCTAATGGATCTTGGCATGGAGATGACTTTCTTGAAGTAGCTAAGGGCCTCTCACCCACTCTCTCTCGGAGGACATTTGCCAACACAAATGAAAGAAAATAAACAGTAGCTAAGGGCCTCTCACCCACTCCCTCTCGAAGGACATTTGCCAATACAAATGGAAGAAAATAAACTCAACTTTCATTCATCATAAATTATCTTTACAAGAGAGCTTGGAGTAGTATTTATAAGCCTCCAAAGGACTTTTGAAAATTCGAATTACATGGAGCTTTTCATGAAAAATTGCAACCTAAGCTAGCTATAAGGGTGGGAGGTTGAAACAACTTATAACTGAGCTTAAAAAGAGAAGATAAAAGTGGGCAGTTCCTTTAAACTTAAATTCTCCTTGGTGACGTGGCATGTAGTGATGTGGCTTGATGAGGTGTACACCAAGAGACATGGCACCCAACAATGCTTGCTAAAGTGGCGTCTACCTTGGATTGATTTGTTGGAGTGGTTGAATGCATCCAATCTTCAAGCTCACTTGCTTACCTTGAACCCAATTCCATACCTCTCTTAGACCCAACTACTAAACTCACTAAATACAAACCAATTTAACCTTACTTGGACTCAAGAACCCAAATTAAAATAAACCAACTTTAATTACATGACTCAAATTCAAAGAAGTAAAATTATTACTCTATTTACATGGCACATGAAAGAATTAAAGACATACTGAATTAGATCGAAGCCTCTTTCGAACTTTGGTGTCCGCACCAATTCTCCTGGGATAGGATGAACTCGACCCTATCGAGTAAGAACTGGTCTGACTTTGATACCTTTCTAGCAAGACTGGATCGATTTGTTGCAGATCCTCTCGGGTAATCCAGGAATCCTCGGATTCTGGCCTTCCTTGCCATTGAACCAGATAACGTTGATAGCCCTTATTTCTGATGGTAATTGCCTGGTCATCCAAGATACGTTCAATCCTATCTCTCCACTCTGGCTGAATTGCTGGTGGACACTCTAGTAGGGTTTCACTCTCAAAGGCTGAGTAAGGTCCAAAAGGCTCACTAGGAATTAATGCCGGCTCTTTGTATTCTTTCAGATCAGAAATATTAAATGTTAAACTAATGCCATAATCTGGTGGTAACTCTAATACATATGCATTAGGTCCAACTCTCTTTAATACTTTGAAAGATCCAGCTCCCCGAGCATGCAGTTTCTTTATAGTTCCCGGCAAGAACCTTTCAGGTCTAAGTTTAACCATATCAAAGTCCCCTATATTGAATTCTTTCATTCGTTTACGTGAATTGGCCATATGCTTATAGACTCATTGCTCATTTGAATTTTCTTACTGGTCTCCTTATACAATTCCTTAATATGCTATGCATATGACTCGGCGGACTCAGACATTCATTCATTAGTGGGTAATGGAATGAGGTCGATAGGTTTCCAAATTGGTGAATCTTCATTAATTTTCTTTTCTAAGTCTTTATCATTCATCAAATGCAACCCCTGTTTCTTTTCCTTCAAGTTACTAGACCCTCTCTTAATGTTGTCTTTGGGTGAAAAAGGATTTATAACTATCTTCTTTCCATTAAAATTAAAAAAATAAGAATTAGATCGACCGAATAAAGTAGCATCATGATCATATAACCAAGGTCTGCCAAGAATAATCCTACTAACCCCCATTAGAAGTATGTCACACCAAACTTTCTCTAGGTACGACTGGAATTGCACCTGAACTTGACATCTAAACTTGACCGGTATCGAAGTGGAATCTATCCAGGAAACCTTATAAGGGTTAGATGGAAAGCAGTGGGTAATCCTAAACTCTTAACAGTATTAGTTGAAATTGCATTGACACAACTCCCACTATCTATAATGATTTTGCACGCTTTCTCACCTATTTTGACAAAAGTTTGTAGGATGTTAGTCCTACGCCAGTCTTTCTGCTCTTTGGTCTGGGTCAAGATACATCTAACAACTCCTAAAGACTCAGATGAGTCTAAAACTTCTTCATCTCCATCATACTAATCAGCTAGCTTCACTTCTGCTTCATAAATCTCTTCCTTCAAATTCTCAATTGATTCATCAACTTCCTTCTCTACTTCTCCTATATGCAAGGCTCTAGTGAGATATTGACTCGTATAATGACCTACCTTATGACATTTGAAACAGTGTATGTTTTGAGTATTACTCCTTTGGCTTTCTGGACTCTTTCCTTTATCAATCTTTCGGACTAAAGGAGTATTGGGTATGGGTCGGCTAAAGTGAGTCTAGCTTGGATTAGGCCTTTGGCTTGGGGCACTCATCTTATTGGGTTCAGACCGACGGACAAATGATACTCTTTGGAATCTTTTGAAGTCCCTAGCTACCTGGTATGCTTGTTCTAAGTCATGGACTTCTCTAAGGAACAGTTCTCTTTGAATCTCTTTCCTTAAACCGGCTCTAAATCTGGATAGGATTACATCTTTTGATTCAACAATACTACATCGCATAATATTTTCATCAAACTTAGCAATGTATTCTGACACAGGCCTATTCCCTTGACTTAGCCATTGCCATTGGTCCAGTAACCTTTGCTTATAGGAAATAGGTAGGTACTTCTTCTTAAGCTTGATTTTCATGGCTCTCCAAGTACCTATTGGCATATCTCCTCTTTGCCTACACAGTCGCTCAACATTTCTCCAGTATAATTTAGCTTATCGGATTAGCATAAGCTTGACAAATTCGAACTTCCTGTCCTCTGACATTTTATACCATTCAAAATATTTGTCCATATTTTCCTCCCAATCTATGTACACCTTAGGGTCTAGGTCCCCATCAAAAGTGGGTGCATCAAGTCGGATACTCCTAAGGGCTCTTTCATCTTGATCAATGTAGTCATGATGAGGTCTTCTTTGGTGGGGTTCAACAATAGGTTCAGGATATTGGACTCTAGGATTCAGAGGTGTCATTCTGGGTGATTAAGGCTCAGCAGGAGTCATATGAGATTCTTCTAAGGAATCAATCCTTTTTTGCATCTGGTCAAACCTAGTGTTCAATTGATTATATTGCTCAGTCATAGTCCTCGTTAAAACTTCTAGATTTGGGTTCATAGCTACACTGGATTGACCTGGATTGTGTTGGTATGGGGTCCCTGATCTAGTTGTCATGCAATGCAATTAGGCACACAAGCTGACTACAACGACTAATGGCTCCTAAAACCTAGAGCCCAAACTAGATGCCTACTCAAAGTGGCAAACTAATCTGTAGTAACTCAGCACCTAGCCAGGCAGGTGTAAGGGGAGTGTAGGTCCCTGATTGCCAGCTTAGACACCAATTTTAGATTGGCCAAGAGGCGGACCAGCACACAAGCCCTTGAACCACCGTTCTAGACACTAAGCATGGAGCACACAGAATAATTAACACACTGACTCGACACTAGCCTGAATCCGAACAATGGGTGTCCCTAGCTCACTAGAGCAATTTGGGACTAATCCTTTTTTTAATTAAAGGCTAGGGTTGTTATATAGGATTGTGGTTTTAGGCTAAGGACAGGTGATGAAATCCTGCCCCCATATCATATTGATGCCCTTAACTTGATTTATCATGAGATGTATGCAACATTCATATGAATCCTAAAATTATGTGTAGAATTTTCTGTATGTTGCAACTCCAAAGTGAGGCAAGGAAGTGTTATGTAACATATTCAAAAAATTCAAAAAAATTTACAGAACACTCTTAACCCAATGATGATACTCTAAGTGAAAGAAAATTAAATTTAAAATTCATTGCTTTGTTGGGCAGTTCCTAAAACTCAGTCACGTCAGGAAAAAAAATAGAACAGAACCTGTTCTCAAGCCTTATTTCGGCTGGCAAAAAATCTGCAGTCCGAGATAATGCCTGAAAAAATTCCAAAAAATACTTTGAATTATAAAGAGCCTATCAAAACAAAAATCATAAAATTTTAAATTTTCTACATGCTGCAACAATTAAAACACTAGACCATATACGGTAATGTTCAGATAATCCAACGAGCAAGCAAAAATTAAAAATTTTGCCCTAACCAATCATGCTCCGATACCAATTTGATGAGGGAGGAAGCGAAATGATGCAATTTAGGAAGAGATAGTAATAACTAAATGAAAAAAATGAAGTGAAGCTAGGCTACATTTTCATGTAAAAAAGCAAAAATTTTCATGAAGAGATTTGTATGTTAAACTAGACTTGGAGGAGAATCCTTCAAAATAGTAAATAGAAAGGATCTTTGTGGCTAAGAAACCACACAGGCTAGGGCTTAGTTATTCTAATATTTCAGATCGAAAAATGTTAAAAGAGGAGTATCCGGCCATTAATATATCATGGATTGAAAGGTTTACACTCAAGGATAAAGTTCTTGGATTACAAGGAGATTCCTCTAGTTGGAGGACTTCTTGTATCTGTTTCTTGTCACAGAAGACCTTCTTTGAAACCTGAAATTTTCGGAGATCTTGGCGGATTTGAAGTAGCTTAGTTGGCCTTTTTTGTGGAGTCTTCTTGCACCTTGGAAGATGAGATGGGATGGAGATTAGCTAATGAATCTTGGCATGAAGATGACTTTTTTAAAGTAGCTAAGGGCCTCTCACCCACTCCTTCTTGGAGAACATTTGCCAATACAAAAGGAAGAAAATAAACAGTAGCTAAGGGCCTCTCACCCACTCCCTCTCGAAGGACATTTGCCAACATAAATGGAAGAAAATAAACTCAACTTTCATTCATCATAAATTGTCTTTACAAGAGAGCTTGAAGTAGTATTTATAAGCCTCCAAGGGACTTGAAAATTTGAATTACATAAAGCTTTCATGGGAAGTTGCAACCTAAGCTAGTTATAAGGGTGGGAGGTTGAAACAACTTATAACTGAGCTTAAAAAGAGGAGAGAAAAGTGGGAGGTTTCTTTGAATTTGAATTCTCCTTGGTGACGTGGCATGTGGTGATATGGCTTAATGAGGTGTACACCAAGAGGTTGACATGGCATCCAACAATGCTTGCTGAAGTGGCGTCCACCTTGGATTGATTTGTTGGAATGGTTGAATGCATCAAATCTTCAAGCTCACTTGCTTACCTTGAACCCAATTCCATACCTTTCTTGGACCCAACTACTAAACTCACTAAATACAAACCAATTTAACCCTACTTGGACTCAAGAAACCAAATTGAAATAAACCAACTTTAATTTTATGACTCAAATTCAAAGAAGTAAAATTATTACTCTATTTACAGGACACATGAAAAAGCCATATTGAATTAGATCGAAGCCTTTTTAGAACTTTGGTGTCTGCACCACCAATGATGTATATAGAGTAAGGGAAATGGAAACCCACTTGACCATGCCCATAGAGCATTGGTGTGGTTACTCAAATTGGTGTGGAATCAATATTCGGTTCAACAAAAGATTGAACCAAAAAAATTGTGGTTGCTCAAATTCAGAATTGGATGCTTCAAATTTTATTTTGATGTGGTAATACATCTGCACTGAATTAAAAATATTAATATTGAAAGAAGAAAAGCACGATTAACAATATGATGTGTAGAAGATTTGGGACTAAGAATGAATGAAAGATAGATTGAAAGTATTGTATCATTGCTTATCAACTCAAGGTAATTTATGGGTTGAGATGGTTTATTTAGTCCCTAAATGAAGGACAACCAATGTCAGCTTAAATGTTCAAATATGGTCACATATATTTAAGTTTTAAATGTAATAACTATAACAAATATTTTTGCACCTGAATCATATAAAAATGGAGAAACCATTGCCAACTCAATTGAATTGATAAGATTTGAAAATTAAGATGGGTTCATACTTGAATTAAGCATTTCAAGCTGATAAAGGTTGATAAAATACCAACCAGGTTACACACAATGTTGGTCTGCTTAAGCCTGCACAGCAAAGGACTGATTTGGATCCACCAAGTTAAACTTGTTGCTCTACCACTGATTTTGAGGATACATTGGATTAGGTCAAACTGGACCTACACTAACAATTACATGGACTGGGTTCTTGCCACCATGTTTTTTGCACCTCTCCACCTCAACTCAACTCAACTCATCTAAGCCTTTTCCCAACTACATGTAGTTGGCTACACGAATTTGCTTCCTCCACTCTGCTCTATTCAGGACCAAGTCAACATTTAAATTACAAATAGTTATATATTTTTTAATTATTTTTGCCCACGTTAATTTAGGTCTACCTCTACCTCTATCCTTACCATGATATTAAATGTCTAAAATTTATAACATGACATTTAAATTACAAATATTCCACCCCAACTATGCCTAAAATTTATAACATATATTAAATGCATCATTTACTTATAAATTTTGTTTATATCCAATGGTGAGAAATTTCAAGCAGCTGTCCTTGTGTTGGAAGCAGGTGTCGCTTGTCCAAGCATGATGTTGCACAAATACATGCCATGTTCAACTTTGATTTCAAAACTTTGGTATAGTTCTAGCCTATAAAAGTTCAGGCTAGGTCAGGTTAAACTAAGATCAAGATAAGATATCAAGCAAAAAGATTAACCAAGACTGTCTCGTGCACTGCACAGGTTGCCTAATGTATACCCACAAACATATCATTTTTTATCAATGAATGAAATTATTTTGATCAGAGCTCATAATTTTTTCCTTGACAAGTCTGGATAGACCTGCACACAGTGCTAGAGGATAAAGAAGATCAGGATTACCTTTATAATGAGGCAAGGAGGTAATCCCATGGAGGTTGGAAGATCATGGTAGGGTTTCTAGCATTCATCATTTGTTATGCAGCATTCCATCTTCATTTTCAAACTTCGCCTCATGAAATTTCAGCTTGTCCAGTATAAGTTTCTCGAAGCATACAAAATGAACAATAAAAGAAGTAAATCCTGATTTATGACATTCTTAATCTTTGTACGGAATCTGCTGCTCATGATGACCTACCGGCAATAGATACTACAGTAAAGAATGACAGATAGTTTAGCATATGCATATAAAGGGTCAACCCCAAAAATAACACGGTTTTAGATCTTGAGAAGGCGGGGGATGAGGAAATAGAAGAAGAAGAAGTAGGAGCAGCAGCCTGGACAAAGACTGGCAAGTGGTGTAATGATAAGAACAATCTTGGTTAGTTTGATTATTGAAATGGGACTCATAACTTCAACTCTATATAATTGCAAATCAAACTTTGCCAGTAAAGTTTTTGGAAGCAAACCATATTAGATCACACATAAATTAGAGTCCATTCCAAATGGAAGATGAAAGGCACAGTACAACATGGATGAGTTTACTATGAAAATGGAAACAAATTAAACAAGTAAACAAATTTGGAAGGAGAGAATAAGAAATGATAGTAACACATGAGAGTAGTCCTGAGAGGTAATAACTTGGGAAGTTCAATTCAATTGCTTAGGCATATGAAAGATGGATACAAGTCATGTAAGGGATGCACCTCCAATCTATGGCAAAAAGACAAAACAAAAAGGGAAGACCTACAACAAACCTGAATAAATATGAGAAAAGAAGAAGATTCCATGACATTTTTCTGCAAATGTCATGGACTCAGATGGTGATAAAAGTTTTAAAGAGTACTATAGTTTGCTCCAAATAGCTCAGACATGATTGATCTTGGTCACATTAACAATTCCTTTAGGCTCCAACAAACAAAAATAAAGCTTAGCACATCGAAAAGATTACAACCCACACCACATCATTTCTGATGAACAAATCCACACATATGCTCACAAATCCATTCAGTTTGTACTGGCATAACACAGTATCTTTCTAAATGAAATAAATTCATAAAGCTTAAAACCTAAGAATCATCATTACCTGGAGTCTGTGTTTCTTCAAGGTCCCCATCTGAGTCAGCAGATGTAGATGAATAATCTGAGACAGCTTTCATATGAACTTCTTTATTGCCCATCCCAAATTCATCATCAGAACTTTCACTTGCAGCATCATCAAAGATTGCACTAGAAGTAGTTAACAAAGGCTCTTCTTGATTAGAATGATTAAGAACCTTCCCAAATCTTTTACTTGGAACATTCCTTACTACAACTCTATATTGTTTAGTTTGGTGTGGTGTATCTTCTGTGCTGTCACTAGATGCTGCCAGATCTGCCACTGCATCAGCACTATCACTCTGAGCATCTACACCTACAGCACTACCTCCAATAACAGCATTTAAATTCTCAGGCTGTGGGACTTCATCTGAAGAGTGCACAATGGCTTGATGGTTATGAGATTTAAGCCTAGTGTCAGAAACAGAGGCCATTTCAGGCCTGCTATCATCATGTGGCTTTTGTGGTGGCATTGAAAGAGAAGTGGTATCACCAAAATTCATATTAGATTTACTTGGACTCTCTACAATTTTTGCATTATGCGCTTTTTTAGTTTTAACTTCCTTATTTCTGAGATGTTCTGTAGAACCGGTCAGTATATGATTAGCAGGATCAGCATCTTGGTATTTCTTTTTATGCATGCGCTGTTCATTTGAACTTGAAGGCTTTACTGTATCAGCAGTGGAAACTTGTGAATATATGCTTGATTTTCTTTTCCTTTTACTTTTTCCCTTGTGTAATTTCCCAGTTTCAGTCTCCTCCAATGGAAGTTCTTCTGCAGAAAGAACAGATTCATGCTCAATGACCTTAGGGAGAACAGAATCAATGAAGTTAGTCGTGCCACTACCAGACCTGGGAAGATCCAAATGTCCATTTACTTCAACAGAATCTACAGAGATCTTATGGGTTATATTCCAGCCAATTTCTTTACTTGAATTGCCATGAGCATTTTCCAACAATCCCTTTATGTTCTCATGGGTTCTGTTTTCTGCTGAATGGTGGGCAGTTTCATGCTTGTTAGATGAATCGTTGAACAACCCAGTTGAATCTAGTTTAGAAATATTTCCATGTGATGCATTCTGGGAAGCATCATCAGGAAGCATCACATCATTAGATACAGTGCCCGAATCTCCATGAGTAGTTCTGAATGCTTTCTCAAAATTCTCTCCAGTAGTCTGATCCCTTGAAGAGAGTCATGATTGCTGGACATATTGGAAAACAGTTCTGTTTTGGCTAATTTTTTCTTGCGGTGACGTGAGATTTTATCATTATTTTTTGAAGGAATGGCAAAGTCAACTTTTGAAGGAATTTCAAGACATGGAGGTTCTCCATGACTGGTTGTTGGCCTGGATTCTTTGCCCAAATCTTTATGGTTGGTTTCTGAGGGCTTCTCTTCGGAAGGTTCCTTCCCCAGAGAGTGGGCAGGTTCTTGTTGGGCAACCTCATGATTTTGAAGTTTGGATTTGGTTGATTTTCTCTTTTTCCGATGTGATTTTTTGTCATTGCTATTAGAAAGCACAGCAGAATTTTTGAAAGCTACAGCCTCTCTAAGAACAGTTGCTCCCTCAGATTCTTTGCCAAGTTCTAGATGATGGTTGCCTAATGTTTCTTTGCAGTTCTCTTCAGTGACTTGATCACCTGAAGTATGAGCAATCCTATTTTCACTAGACCGCAGATTGGTCGGTTCGCTTTTCCTTGTATTCCTTTTCCTCCCATGACGTGAGCTTCTAATATCAGTGCCAGAAGGTGCTTCAACATCTAAATTTGCAGGCATGTTATGTTCCCCAAGTTCTTTATGGACAGTTGCTGCAACTGATTCTTCATGCAGATCCCTAGAGTTGTCTCCAGATGCTTCACCAGGATTTTCTTTATTCACATACTCTGAAGGAAGAGCAGGATCCAACTTTCTTGATGTGTTTTTTGGTAATTCATTCTTGGACTTTTTCCTCCAACGAAGTGAGTTAGTTGGAGCTTCAGGACCAACTCTTGCAGGACTTGTAAGTGTTGGAGCTACTTTCAGACCATCTAGAATGTCAGATTCTTTACTCCATTCTGTATGGTTATGATCCAAAGGATCTCCATGGTTCTCTTCACCTGCATTTTTAGTAGCCTGCCCTTTGGTCAACCCTACTTCCCCAGCATTACCTACAACAGTTTGTTCGCCTACAGGAACAACAGTACCAGTTATGTCTGCTAAGTTATCATATGGCCCAAGTTTGGTATGTGGTTCTTCCATGCCATGTGATAAGCTAGCATCACCATTATTGGAAGGAACAGCTGGTTCAACTTCAGCTTGAGACTTGGATGACTTTTTTCTCTTTCTCTTTTTCCTTTTATCATCCATCAGATTTTCAGGCAATGAGTGACCTTGGGGTGGTTCACCAGATAATTCCTCTGAAAAAGCCAGATGTTTCTCCTGCAAATAAGTTTGTTGGGGAGCAATTTCCATCTTCGATGTCTCTTTTCCATAGACAGACCTTTCAAAGTCATTTCCTGTTGCAGGAGCCTTGAGAAGTGGTTCCCTAAAAGAGCCATCAGTTTCCTTGTTGTGCTTTTTCTCTGCTAGAGAACGATGTTCTGAATCTCCATCCAAAATGAGATTGTTCACTAAGACATTACTCCTTCTACTGCAATCTTCTTTCTTGGTAGCAAAAATGGAAGCATCTCGATCACCAGCTCCTACATATGGATTTCCAGATCCTTCTACTCCACCATCCTCCTCTTGACCAACAATAAGGCCAGTTTTGGACTGTACATGTGCTCCAACCTCTTCGTTGCCATCATGAACTTGTTCTTCATCCATGTCTGTTACATCAGGAATCTGATATAGTCTAGATATGACCTTTGATGTCTTAACATTTGTATCATTTGTACAAATCTGATCATGCAAAGAACCTTGCAAATTATCAATTTGACAAATTCTATCATTTGGCAATGATGAGTTACCATGATTGGCTAATCTATCCAAAGAATTTTCTAGCAACAATTGCCTTTTATCCACAACACCTTGCAACTTATCACTGCTGCGGTCCAACAAGACGCTAGCACTAGGCTCTGCATGAAGCTGAACATGCTTTTCTGATTGCTCAACATTCTCACTTACAACATTTTCTGCATTTCCTGCTTGACCCTTCATCATGTTTACAGGAGCAGCATCAATATGAAGAAACCAAGCCCCTTTGATCCCACCAAAAGCACTTCTAACAAGCATCGAGTTCGACAAACAATAGAAGGAGGACCTGCGCTTGACCTGCCAATATTGGAATATACTCATAACTTAGTGAGTAGAGGTAGGTCCACATAAAAATTACAAAAGAAAACAACAAGATAAGTGCATTCAAGGACCCCAAACTTAAAACTCTAAGATAGATCCAATTTGCAAGCATACCTTTATCGCCTGGATGGTGATTTCTCCAACATCAGGAAAGCAAAGAGCATGCTCGATCCTTATCTTCCCTGCCACACACACACACACACACACACACACACACACGCACACACACACAAAAAGAAATTTGTATTGAATAACTAATCTCCAAGACAAGAACACCAAATATTTACATATGAGTAGAAACAACAGAGAACAATTACAAACTCATGTATGAACTATAAGAAGATAGAACTGAACATAGAAATGAAATCAAATCAAATAAAAAAAACATTAAAAAGAAGGGAAAGGGGAAAAAGAAACAGCAAGGAAAATGTTATAATTTACTCCAAAGCAACAAAATGGTACGATTCCATCACTTCTCCAATTGACGATACCATAAAGAATGCAAGACCCAGAATTGATATTCGTATAATCAAATGACTCCAAAATTTCAAATAATTCATATTATGATCGAGAGAAATAACATATAAATCCTATTGAGATTTCCGTAAAAAATGGGGACAAAAAACCATTTGGAACCACAGAGAAATGGAATTCAAACTGAGGAATGCAAAGAGGCGCGAAACAACCGAGTCCAAATCGAGAGAAGAGATTCGGAGAAGGGGAGGGGAGAGCATCGGAGGGGCTCACTCTTGACATCAGCGACGTTGTCGTCGGGAGAGACAACCACGGCGAGATGGCTGCCGAGGCTCGAGTCGACGAAGACGGGGAAGGACGAATCCGCCGCAGCCGCAGCCGCAGCTGGCGAAGAAGAGCTGCCTTTCGCCATCGCAGATGGGGTTCAGAAGCCGGGTTTCTGCTCTCCGGCGGTGGGAGGCGACGGGGTTTAGTGGAGGGCTTTCCCGTGTCGGCCTGCAACATTTTGAGCCGGAATTTATATAACTAGGGGTTCATGTAATCTGGAGCGTTAATTTGATGTACGTCTGACAGCTCAACGGTCAAAAATGGATGGTTGCTCTTTCGGATAGATCCTGAGCCTTAATTTTCATTCGCTAATCTTTGAAAAAAAATATAAAAAAGGAACGGAAATGAGTAATCCACACCCTCGCAAAGAGCCTTCAAAATATTTCACCTTCCTTCTTGTCTCTTTCTTTTTATTAAGCTCCATTCCGTAAATTTTTTCTCTTTCCTTTTGCTCTCCTTCCTTTTCATTAACCTCTCTCTAATATGACAATACTAAAAATTTTGTATTACTCATAGTCTTATATGTAGCAATTATATCCTCAAAAATTAAAGATTACCATATTTGATTCATAATAAGAAAATGCAATAATCAGCTTACTATATTTTTAAATTTTATTATAAATCTTTTTTTATTTTTAAATAACCCTTTTTTTTCTCTTTGCTAGAACATGAAATATTACAATAAAAATTAAAATTTTTATAAACTAATTTAAAAATATTATATATTTAAATATTTATAAATACTTAATATATTACATATAATATATATATTATATTAGTGAATATTACATTATATAATATATATAGTAACATATTATATAGTAATTGAATATGCAAGAAGGTCATAAATATTAATCATTTAAAATTAAATATTTATATATTATTATATAAATAGATAATAGCGTTTAAAATATTAAATAGTATACTAATATTTAATTTAATATTATTATATATATTATATTTAATATTTAATATAATATATTATGAAATATTAAATATTATCTTATGTAAATTAATATATAATCAGATTAAATATTTATATGAAAGTCTAGAGTATAATTTAAGATTGGAGTTTGATAATTTCATATACCCCATTTCAAATGAAAGTTAGATTATGTTATTAATTATTCAGAATCAAATATTATCATTTAGATTATCATATCTAATTGCCAAATAAGAGAATCTATACGATGATCTCACATTATCAAAATAAATTATCTTTAATAAAATGAACCTTTGGTGTACTAATTTTCTATACTTCGGATGGCATTACTGTTTTAGTTAATATGCCATCTAGCATTATGTTTGTAGCTTGGACAAAGTTATTTAAGACTTTGCAAGAAACTTTGAAAAAATAGATATATGAGGTTCCACGTTTGCTAAGAAAGGGGGTGTAAGATAACAAGTGAAAACTTTGAACAATATTGAAAAACTAATAGGTTTGTTCCAACTTTTTTCATTTTTCTTTAAAAAAAATTAAAAGTATATTAATTAGATGTTTTTCAATATCTAACCAAAAAAAATAAATGTAATGAATGCTTGATAACTCTTTTTTTGTTAACTAAAATAATTAATATAATAGAGCAAAGTCATGAAGATTTGCATTTCTATTGCCATATTATTTCATGCTTTTAGAAACTTTTGTTTTCTTCATGCACAGCTTTCTTTCTTTCTTTTATTTTATCCAGTGCCAAATCTATCTTCCTTTCTTCCTTTCTTCCTTTCATTCCAATCCAATGGCTCGTGTGCCTTTAGAATCTGTACGCTAAGTTATAAAAAAAAGAAATTGTATATTTCATAGGAATCATATGAACTGCAACCTTCTTTCTATTCTAATCAATCCAATAGCTTATGTACCTTTAGAATCTTTGCTCTAAGTAAAAAAAGGTTATAATATTTTTATTTTTTATAAGAATCATATCAACTGCTACGATTTTCTTAAATTCTCCTACTATGCCTACATCATTCGAACCCACTATCTATTATATCCATAAAATATATTAAAAATAAAAATTATCATTCCTTGGTTCTCTCTCATTTTTTTTTCTTTTCTAACACTTCATCCAATAACAACCACTAAGTAGTTTTTTTTCAAATTTAAAATAATATAAAATTTTATATAAAGAAACTCAATTAATCTTTTTAAAAAGTTTAAAAAGTTTAATCTAATACATATTGTTGCCGCCGGGATCCGTCCTCCGACTCGAGCGCAGTCGATCTTCAGGAGCGGACCTGCACATAAGTCCTCGCGCGAGAGACGTTGGGGGTGGCCCTCCGCGGAAGACCCTCCGACGCTCAAGTCAGTGGGAGAAAATCGGCGATCAATCAGAAAATGAGAAGGTGGATCTCTCCGGGGAGTCTCTCTAGGGGCGGCCGATCGGGAGCTCCAGGGGGGAGCACCGACGAGCAGCTGGCGAGAGCGGGAGAGTGAGAGTGAGGGTGTCAGCGTCTACCTGAGGGAATCTGGGAATGTCATATTTATAGGCTATCACCTGGATCTTGAGCGCCTTCTGGAAGGTTCAAAGGTTGTTAGGATACGGAGATGGATCGAATCGGGCCGTTGTGGGGCTGTTGGGATCCATATCTTGTTTGTTAGGGGATTGACAGCTAGGAGAGCCCCTTGATCGCTTGAGATCTGGTAGGTGTGTAGGTCCCAGGTAGCCGTGTTAGGTTCTAGACCACTTCTCAACATGATTCCTTGCCTGGGATGTTGTTACGATAGGCCTAGGCTCTCCCGCGTCAGGTTCCGCGGAGGTGAGTATTGGATCATGGATCGCTCAATGAAGCCGAGCCATGGAAGCTCGGTGAAGCCGAGCCATGGAAGCTCGGGTGAAACGGGCTACAGGAAGCTCGGGGGAGCCGAGCTATGGAAGCTTGCGGGGACCGAGCTATGGAAGCTCGAGGGGGCCAAACTATGGAAGCTTGGGAGAGCGAGCTATGGAACTCGGGAGGGGCCGAGCTATGGAAGCTCGGGAGAGAAGAGCTGCAGGGAGCTCGGGAGAGCCGAGCTATGGAAGCTCGGGAGAGCCGAGCTATGGAAGCTCGGGAAGGGCCGAGCTATGGAAGCTCGGGAGAGAAGAGTTGCAGGGAGCTCGGGAGAGCCGAGCTAGGGAAGCTCGGGGATATCTTGGTGGGCAAAGGGATGGGGTCGGTCTTAGCCTTCTCGCATGGATATTGATGCAATGATGATTTTACCCCCCAACACATGCCCTCCACTCCCTAGTTTGAAGCGTAGGTTCGGGCATAGGGAGTATAAGTCCAGGTGGCACGCTTTGGATGGGATGATCTGGTTTAGACAACCCGCGCAATGATGCCCTAATTAATGCGGCAGGGTCATCATGCCTTCGTGGGTAAGGCTCCTCCAGGGGCGACGGTTGGGGAAACTCCACGTAGTAAATCCCGATTAATGCGGTGTTTATCGAGGCAGTTCCGGATGCCTCGGGCGAAGCGCCTCACCTTCTTAAGATGGCTTCCTTAGGGGGGGAAGCAAAGCGATAGCAGTACAGTGTCTGTTTGAAATATTCTCTCATTCTGTTTTCTAGAGAGTCTCGTCTTCTGCGACGTTCGCCATTCCATCTGGTGCTTTTTCCGGCTAGGATGACGATGAGTCCCGACGATGTAGCTACGGAGGTCATTACCGAGGATGTGGGAAGGATTCGCCAGAGGTATGGCATACCCCCAGATGTCGTTCTGCGAGTGCCGGGGCCTGAACATAGGGTCTCGCGAGATCTGGAGCACGGGGTCTTCGTTTACGAAGACAGCTTGAAAGCAGGCCTCCGGTTTCCTCTCCACCCCTTGGTGAAGGAAATCATGACTCACTATAACATCTGTCCGGCGATGGTGGCCCCAAACAGCTGGCGGAGCATCATCGGATTTATCTCAATGTGCCACCAGATTTGGATTGTCGCCACTCTCCCTCTTTTCCGCGCCTGCTATCATTTAATACCCGGGAGGAAATCGGAGTGGTCATACATCGGACCTCGGAGGTCCTTTAACACGATCATGGATAAGCCGTCCTCCATAAAGGGATGGAAGAGTTGGTTCATCAATCGCTGAGGGGAACATTGGTTCCGACTTTTCTCGAAGATGGGGAAATTTCATCCGGGATGCGGAGACGCATCCGGCTTTGTCCGAGCAAGAGGAGAGAGATTTGGACGTCCTCCGCAATGGCCAGGTGTTCTCGGCCAATGACTTGCTATTGGAGGGTGCCCTTTTTGTAGCCGGGCTTAGTCCTTTGGACCCGCAAGGTGAGTCCTCCCTTTCGTCTTCTCCGTTATTGGTTATCCAGGCGAACACGTTTAGATTTAACTGTATACCCTCTGCTTTTGCAGCCAAGAGGTCGGCGTGGTCGAGCCTTGCCAAGAGGAAGAGAGGCAAGCGCCCAAGGGAGAGCGGCGTTGCGAAGGGAAGTGGGCCCGAAAAGAAGGCTCGCACTTCCGTAAGATGCTCGTTGGATGCTGGCATGACCACGGTGGGACCGCCGGAGGCAAGGGAGGATTTGAGGAGGACAGCTGGGATCCCTTGTCCCCCTGTAGTGGAGCTATCGGATAGTTCGGACGAAATTCCATTGGCTCATCTGGGTGCATCCCCCTTAAAAGATGAGCCGTGACGGATTCGGCGGAGGTCGTCGTTTCCGGGAGGCACTCCCCAACCACGGGTTTACTCCCGTCCCCAGTAGGAGAGGGAGAGGGAGCAGCCGCAATTGATGAGGTTCAGGGCAAGCTCCCTCTTGGGCCTTTGCAGGAGAGTCCGGTGGTAGCGACGCTGGGTCGCCCGCAGCGGTTCAAGAAGCAGGCCGGATAGAGGCTCCGGCAGAGCCTGCAGGGGAGGCGCAAGTGACAGCGACCGAAGGAGGCGGGTCGGAAGAGGAATCACAGCGAGATGAGAGTCCCGCAATGGAGACTCCTCCGAGAAGGGTTTTGGGTAGGCTGGCACTTGGGTTAGCCAAATTATCTGAGGAGGCTCAAGCCAGAATTCTGATGGAAGAAGCTGGGAAGCTGAAGGCTTCTCAGTCGGAGGTCGCTCGGGTTGGCTCCTCGGGTGGAGAAGGCCAGCCTAGTAGCTCGAACATAGGCATTGAGGAATCATTTTTTGCTTTAATGAGGTCGGCCTTGTACCCGGGTGCAGATCCCTCGGCGGACAAGTTTGCGGACTTGGAGTTGGTTGATGCTGCGTTCGGGCAGTAGGGCGTGGCTGAAAGTATCCATCTTCTTCCCGATATTGACAATACGACCCTCATGAGGATGACACGGGCCTATGCCTCGCGGGTGAGTTACCATTCCTGGGTAGTGGATACTTTCTAGTTGACTTGATTGTATATTCTTACTCATTTTTTATCCTATAGAGTGTTTTGCTTTCCCGGGCGATGTGCTGGCGTTTGAGTTTGGCGACGGGGGCCAGCGTTCAGGCCAGGAGAGCTAGCGCCGGACTTCGATCGTAAGCAGAGGCGTCCGAGAAGTTCGAGGAACTCTTGGTCGCCAGCAACAAAAGCTTGGCGGGGATGAAGGCGTTGTATTAGGCCGCCCTAGCCGAAGCGTCCAAGCAAAAGCGTAAAGTGGAGGAGTTGCAGGGGCTCCTAGCAAAGAACGACGACGCGTGCTTGGAGCTGGCTCAAGTTAAGTCGAAGCATTCTATGGAAGTAGCGGCGATGCAACGGGAACATAATGAGAGTTTGGGCAGGCTGGGGAAGGAGGCTGCCGACGAGAGAAAGCGCCTGGCCAGAATGCTCAATGAAGTAGAGGAGAAGCTGCAGCGGTGCGATGGCGAAGTCGCTGACTTGAAAGTCAGCATTAAATGGCACGAAGGGATGATAGCCCGGCTGAGTAACAAGCTATCCCAGGCCCGAGGAGAGGTCGAAGAGAAGCAGTCGATGATTGACACTCTCCAAGAAAGAATCGAGTTGGTTAGGGCCGATAAAGTGAGGGCCAGGGGTGAGGCCGAGGAGCTGACCAAAAGGTTGGCCCGACAAGAGGAGGAGGTACAACCTTATCCCCCCCCCCCCCCCCCCTTTTTAGCTTCTTTTGTTGGT
Organism: Calamus simplicifolius; assembly: GCA_900491605.1. Lineage (NCBI taxonomy): Eukaryota > Viridiplantae > Streptophyta > Magnoliopsida > Arecales > Arecaceae > Calamus > Calamus simplicifolius. Next base: position 1,569,849 of record UESW01003929.1, read on the forward strand.
TCCTCATGGTGCCGACTGATTTCGGTTTCGCAGGTGGCAAGGTTAGGGCTGGATAATCGAGTCTTGCAAGGTGAGCTCACGTCTAGCCAAAGTAGGAGTTCAGAACTCGAGGCGCGGGCTGGCGAGTTCGAGGAGCAAACTGCTATTCTACGGGCCCAAGTCGCGGAGGCTGAGAGGCAAGTTGCCGAGGCTAAGGTGCAACTCGCTATGCTCAAGGGCGAGCAGGACGTAATTGGCGCTGACACCTTCCAACTTGGAGTGGAAGAGTGCAAAGACAAGATATCCAACTAGCATCCGGAATGGGATCTCTCTTTCCTCGATGCCGAAGCTCTTGACGTCGGCGACTCTGGGGGCAAAGAGGAGGATGAGTACATCGACGCCTTCGATACTGATCCTGGCGCCGTCCCAGGTCTCAGCGAGGCCGCAGCTTCTGGAGGGCATTCGTAGACCGTCGCCAAGGAGGCGAAGATACTCGAGAAGGGCGAATCAAGTCATGCCCCTGCAGATGTAGCTGGGGTTTCCCCTAGAACTGGCATGGTCCCCGACCTTTAAAAGTCACTTCTAAGTTTTGTTTTCCGGGTTGTAGCTCTGCTTGACGTCTTTCAATGAATGAACTTTCTACTTCTATTTGAGTGTTTTTCCTTGGACGGTCCTTCGCTCCAAATTTCGCCTCAATCGCGAGCGACTTATGGCTTGTTGACGCTATTTGGTCATCTTTATTTCGGGATCGAGGGAACGCATTGGCTTGGCCCAAGGTGGGGCGATAGCCTTGATCGATGAACCGAAAGACGATCTGGTTCGGTTCACGTTTGAGCGATGCAATAGATTAATTAAGACTTGAGGAACGAAGTAGGTCGGTTAAGGCCGACTGGTAGGGTAGGTCGGCTAGGACCGACAGACGATATAAGTCGGCTAGGGCCGATGGATGAAGTAGGTCGGCTAGGGCCGACGATAAAGTGGGTCGGCTAGGGCCGACGGCAAAGTGGGTCGGCTAGGGCCGACATATGAGGGTGGTTACCGAAGTATTTTTCGTTTCCTTTCGCCACTTCCTTTTTTGGTGAATGAAAGAAGGGTTTGCATAGCCTTCGCGCTCATTTTTGCTTTGAGACGCTCAAGTTTGTTGCACAAGTTCTTCGAGCGATTAACTTTGTTGGGGAGCAATCGACGAACAATCGGTTTTCGTGCTTTTTTGCTGTCCTGCCAGCGCCCTACCGTTTTGCAGGTAAATCGGTTTTTTATTTCACCGAAATTGATGATATGGCTCTGTAGGGAGCAAAAAGCTGTTTAGTGCTTTCCGGAAGGTTTTTAGGGCATTGTTCTTTTCCCATGTGGGTCATTTTGACGTACGGCGCATGCACCCGTTTACCATTGGAGGATATTACTTTCGTAGGACGATCTCCTGAACCTGCCAGTTTTCGTAAGGTCAGTGGGCGATTCTCTGCGTTTAATGATCGCGGTTCGGGATCAAGAGGAAATCTTTGCATGCATCACAGTTTAGGCGGTGGGCTCGGCGCGCAATAGGGCGCCGTTTTCATCCTGGGAGGCCACGTGGAGTCATGGCCCAGGTGTTTGAATCTCGGGGCTTATGGCCTTGGTAATTGTTCCCAGTTCATTTTTTGCCTATAAAAAGGGAGAGAGAGGGGTCGTGTTAGGTCATCCCCAAAGTTTCTTTCCCATTGGAGTTTCCACTATGCTCATTTCTCTGCTGTTGCGAGTGGGAGGACCGAGCTTTCCTTTCATAAGTCCTTCACCACCGGATAGCTGGGGCGATGAAGGAGCTGCTGAAGAATGGCTTGCCCTTAGGGGATGAGACCCGGAGATCATATGGAGAGCGCACAGGGAGGGCGCAGAGATCACACGGAGAGCGCACTATGCACTTCTAGTGTGACCTTTGTGGTTCCCCTTTGGGGACGTACGGTAGGAAGTGTACGCGGGCTTCCCATGGCTCGCTTGAACTTCTCCTCCTCCCCCGATTTGGATTCCTGGGCTCGTCCGCCTGGGAAATCTTTCGCCACGTAGGGAGGGGTCGATGGTGTGCCGCCTGCAGGTACCTTGTCCTTGAGCCCTGGCAAGGCAGGGCGGTACACCCTCGGTTTGGGAGAGCGTTCCGGCGCCAGGGTCCGCGGGCTTCCTACTTACTCGCCGGGGGGCTTCTCGGTTGGGTGGTTAGGGGTGACCTTCCGTCCACCCTTTCCAATCACCCTGATATCTCGGTTGGGTTACTGAGATATCATTATTAACCGAAGCTGGCCGCAACTATTGATCCATATCGCCCGCCCATTATCGGTGCGAGCTGACTGTTTGCGGTTTATCCAGCTCGTCGGTCGAGGCGCCGAAGCATCACAGTTGCCCAGGTCTCCTTTGGAGCAGTTGCCCGAGTTTTGTACTTGTCTTTATTTTATGCATTTCAATGCTCTTGTAACGCCTCTCAGGCATTTGTAATTGGTTTTGATGGCAATGAAATAAAGAGAGTTCTGTTCTGTTTCTCAATCTCCATTTCTCCTGTGCCAATTTGTTGTTGCTAGACATGGGGTACGTGGCATTCGGTTTTATGCGAGGATCTCGCGCCATCCGAACTAGTCGGGGCTTGCAAGCTGCCCTGGTCCAAACGGAGGATTAGAGATTGTTCGGTGGCAGAATACGCTCCTTATCTTGGTCAGAAGCTCGGAGTTTTATGCCTCGTCCCCATTGGAAACCGAATGTTTATGGCTTGGCCTTGCCGAGGTTCGGAGAATTTGTTGTTCAGCCCAGCCGAGGTTCGGAGAATTTTTTACTTGGCCCTGCCAAGGTTCGAAGAATTTGTTGCTCGGCCCTACCGAGGTTCGGAGAATTTGTTGCTCGGCCCTGCCGAGGTTCAGAGAATTTATTGCTCGGAGAAGTGACTTAGTCGCCACTATAAGTTGTAATGTTAGGTCCCTGCGGTGTTTGGTGAGGGGCGTCAGGGTGGAACGGGTGGTACATGGCCACGCTCTTCATTCATGACGTTGCCCCTCCCGAGGGGATGAATTACTGCCAGGCGCTGGAATTCTTTCCTCTTTGCATTTCCCGAAAGGCGACCAGCTTAAATGAGCTTGGGGAAGTGTTGGGAGCATTCATTACAGGGGGCCGGCAGATCGGGAGATACTCTATTCAGGGGGGTTGCCGAACAGTCCGTCCGTGTTTACCGATCTCACTCGGGATGGGGCATGGCCTTTCAGATTCTGCAGGCACTAATTAAAGCGATGGTACGTGGTGAATTCTCATAGGTCGGTGGTTACGGCTTGACTGATCAAAATATTTGCCTGACAAGTATAAATACGACCGGGGGGTGCTGGTCTTAGCCACCCCTCTGATTCAGTCTCGAAATAGTTTTTGCCATGGCTTCTCAAGGAGGAGAGCGATCGTCTGATGAACTAAGGGCGTCAATCAATGGCCTGTTACATCCGACGAGGGGCCACCCCACGATCACCGTCGACGGGCTAGGCCTGGCGTCGACCCTCGCGAGTCACCAGCGGCTCGTGAGGGTTGTTGAGGAATATGTTGACGTTTCTACGAGGGAGGCGGAGGCCCTGCGCCGGGTGGCGGACCGACAGAGGGAAGAGATAGTGTCACTCCGCCAGCAGGTCGCCGATCTCACTGCACGCCTGGAGAACCTGCTGGCGTCTGGGAGTGACAGTGAGCCCTAGCTAGGGCTTCTTCTCCTCTTTTCTTTTTCTTTTTGTTTCTTCTGTTTCTCTTTTTGTATTTCCTTTTACAATCAATGAAAAAAGGCCTTTTTTTGACAACCTCTTATTTTCTGAGATTTTTGAAGAAGAACCATTCATGTTTGGTTGAATAGTTGGAGAGCCTGGGTGGCTCCATTGGTTCACATGCTGAGTCATGGCTTCGTTTGAGTCGGGCGTTTGTTCGGTAGGTTATAGGGGCATTGCCCAAAGATTTTAGCAGCAAAGGGGGAATTTTCCGGCTTTGCCTGGGGTTTGTGGCCGGTCATGTAAGGCTTTTTGAACCCTTTAGGGGTTTGCTGGAGGCGCATTCTTAGCGTCTGTTTAAGGTTTTTGCTCAGTGTGCCTTTTCTCAAATTGACCGAAGTTCTGGGGACTATTTGGAAGTCCTTCGGCTTTAATCGGGGCCCGCATACTTTGGTTTTCTGCCAGGACTTTAGTTCAAAGAATTATTGCTCGGTCCAGCCGAGGTTCGGATATTAGTTGCTCGGCCCAGCCGAGGTTCGAGATTTAGTTGCTCGGCCCTTTTTAGTTGCTCGGCCCTGCCGAGGTTCGGAGATTTAGTTGCTTGGCCCAGCCGAGGTTCGAAGATTTTTTACTTGGCCCTGCCAAGGTTCGGAGAATTTGTTGCTCGGCCCAGCCGAGGTTCGGAGAATTTTTTTACTTGGCCCTGCCAAGGTTCAGAGAATTTGTTGCTCGGCCCAGCCGAGGTTCGGAGAATTTTTTACTTGGCCCTGCCAAGGTTCAGAGAATTTGTTGCTCGGCCCAGCCGAGGTTCGGAGAATTTTTTACTTGGCCCTGCCAAGGTTAGGAGAATTTGTTGCTCGGCCCAGCCGAGGTTCAGAGAATTTTTTACTTGGCCCTGCCAAGGTTCGGAGAATTTCTTGCTCGGCCCAGGCGAGGTTCGGAGAATTTTTTACTTGGCCCTACCAAGGTTCGGAGAATTTGTTGCTCGGCCCAGCCGAGGTTCGGAGAATTCCTATTCAGATAGGTAACTCGGTCGTGCCGAGGATTGATGAGCAGCACCTATTTCTTTTCGCAATTTTTGGCAATGTAATGCATGATGATTCACGTTGCAAATTATGAAAACACGTGCCGACAGGAAGGTATAATAAAGTATATAAAAGTGGACTTATAGAGGACATACCCTATTGATAATACTTACGGAGATTGTCCGCGTTCCACTTCTGAGGGACAGACTTTCCGTTTAGATCTTGCAGCTTGTAGGTTCCCGGTCCAATGATCTCCGCTATTTGGTATGGACCTTCCCAGTTTGGTGCCAGCTTTCCTTGTTCCAGTGGTTTGGAGACAGAGGCTTTTCGGAGAACAAGATCGCCAGACAGGAAGGCTTTCCCTTTGACTCTGGAGGCATGGTAGCGGGCCACTCTTTGTTGATAAGCAGCCACTCTGATCCGGGCCTTCTCTCTAATCTCCTCTATCAGGTCGAGGTTGGTGCGGAGCTGTTCATTGCTAGCTTCCTCTGAGTAGCTTTCCACCCGCAACGATGGGAGGCCTATCTCCATAGGGATAACGACCTCCATGTCGAAGGCCATCCGGAATGGGGTTTCACATGTCGGGATTCTTGGGGTGGTGCGGTAGGCCCACAGAACAGATGCAGCTCATCCGCCCACCTGCCTTGGGCTCTAGAAAGGCGAGCTTTGATCCCCTGAAGGAGGGTCCTGTTGGTCACTTCGGCCGCTCCGTTGGCTTGTGGGTGCCCGATCGAGGTGAGGTGGTGACGCATTCCGTGCTCCTCACAGAACTGGCGGAACTTAGAATTGTCAAACTGCTTACCGTTATCGATGATTATAGTATACGGGAGGCCGAACCGGCAGATGATGGACCTCCATACAAAATCTCTGGCCCATGCCTCGGTTATCTATGCAACTGCTTCCACCTCGACCCATTTAGTGAAGTAGTCGATGGCGACGAATAGAAATTTCCGCTGCCCCGTGGCAAGCGGGAATGGGCCGAGAATGTCCATACCCCATTTGGCGAAGGGCCAAGCGGAGGATATGGGAACTAGGTCGGCGGAGGGGAGTCTTTGAATGGTTGAGTGCCTCTGGCATGGGTTGCAGGCTCGGACCAGATCGTCTGCATCCTTCTGCATTGTCGGCCAGTAATAGCTTTGTCGCAGTACCTTGTGGCATAGGGACCGGCTTCCCAGATGGTTGCCGCAAATCCCCTCATGCACTTCGCGAAGAGCATAATCCGCTTCGGACGGGCGAAGGCATCTGAGCAGTGGCATGGAGAAGGACCATTTGTAAAGCTGGTTGTCAATCAACACATAGTGGGTGGCCTGTAGCTTCAGCTTTCTAGCCTCTCTCCGGTTGGGTGGAAGCGACCCTTCTCTGAGATATTTAAGAATAGGATCGAACCATGATGGTTCAGCTTCAACTTGCATTATTCGGTCGGCTTCCGCGATGCTGAATTTTTCTAGGGTCTCCAGGTGGAACTTTTGTTCGGCGTCCATTGATTCCACGGTCGCCAATCGGGAGAGTAGGTCGGCACGGGCATTCTCGGATCTAGGAATCTGAATTATCTCAAATTCGGTAAAATGGGGAAGCAGGCTCCGCACCTCTTGAAGATATCGAACCATGTTCGGCTCCCGAGCTTCAAACTCTCCTCGTACATGACCGGACACCAGTTGAGAGTCGGTGAAGGCATTAAGCTTCTCCACCTTCAGATTGCGGGCGATTCGGAGGCCGGCTAACAGGGCTTCGTACTCAGCTTCGTTGTTGGAGGCCGAGAAAGAGAACCGGATGCCATATTCAAAGGTTACCCCCTCCGGACTGGTGAGGACCAGGCCCGCACCGGAGCGATGGGCATTAGATGACCCGTCGACATGGAGGAGCCACCGGGCCTCAGATTTTGGTTCTTCAGGGAAGTCTGGGGTAGAACCATCCTCCGGGATGGTACACTCGAGGAGGAAGTCGGCTATCACCTGAGCTTTGATGGCTGGGCGAGGCTGAAAGTGTATGTCATGCTCGCTCAACTCGACGGCCCACTTGGTCATTCTTTCTGATGTCTCGAGACGATGGACTACCGCCTTGATGGGTTGGTCGGTCAGGACCATCACAGAATGTGCTTGGAAGTACGGTCGCAGCTTCCGAACTGAGGTGATTAAGGCCAACACCATCTTCTCAATTCTGCTATACCTTGTCTCTGCATCATGGAGTAGCCTGCTGACATAGTAGATCGGCTTCTGGACTTTGCCTTCTTCCCTGACCAACACCGAATAGACGGCACCCTCTGAAACAGCCAGGTACAAGAATAGGGTCTCACCCGAGGCCGAACTACTGAGGAGTGGGGGCGAGCCGAGGTATTTCTTGAGATCTTGAAATGATTTTTGGCATTCAGGAGTCCACTGGAAGTTTTTAGCCGACCGGAGGGTTTTGAAGAAGGGGAGGCATCTCTCGGCCGACCGCGCCACAAAGCGGTTAAGAGCCGCTATCCTCCCGATTAGGCGCTGGACCTCTTTAACAGATGTCGGGGGCGCCATTTGTTGGAGAGCTTCAATTTTCTGGGGGTTAGCTTCGATACCTCGCTCGGAGACCATGAAGCCGAGAAACTTCCTGGAGTTAACGCCGAAGGCGCATTTGGTCGGATTGAGCCTCATCCCATACTTGCGCAGCGTTACAAAGCTCTCTGAGAGGTCCTCGACATGCTGTGATGCTTCTTTGCTCTTGACCAGCATGTCGTCCACGTACACCTTCATATTCCGGCCGATTTGCTCCTTGAATACTTTGTTAACCAGCCTTTGGTAGGTTGCACCTGCATTTTTAAGACCAAAAGGCATAACACGGTAACAGTAAGTACCTCGGTCGGTTATGAAGGCGGTCTTTTCTTCATCCTTGGAGGCCATCCGGATCTGATTGTAGCCTGAATAGGCGTCCATGAATGACATCATCTGGTGACCTGAGGTGGCATCCACAAGCTGATCGATCCGGGGAAGAGGGAAGCTGTCCTTCGGGCAGGCTTTGTTGAGGTCGGTGAAGTCGATGCAAATCCTCCACTTGCCATTCGACTTCTTCACCATAACGACGTTCGATAGCCAGCTTGGATAATTTACCTTCCGGACGAAGTTTGCCTTGATGAGTTTGTCTACCTCTTCTTCAATGGCCTTTTTTCGTTCCGAGGCGAAGCTCCTCTTTTTCTGCTTGATGGGCCTGTGCATCTCGTCCACATTGAGACGATGGACGAGAACCTCGGGGCTGACCCCTGGCATGTCGGAGGCGGACCAGGCGAAGATGTCAGCGTTGCTTCAGAGGAACCTGATCAATCTGTGCCGATGTTCGCCCTTGAGCAGCGACCCAATTTTTATGGTTTGATCGAGACGAGCCTCATCCAATGGCACCTCCTCCAGTTCCTCTGCCGGTTCTCCTCGCTGTTTGGCGAAGTCCTCTCGAGCATCTAGCCCATCAACTTCCGGCATTCTAGACTGAAGGCTTGTAACGAAGCACTGCCGAGCCATGGCTTGACTTCCTCGAACAACTCCAACTCCTTGCTCGGTGGGGAATTTCATGGATAAATGCGGGATGGAGACAACTGCCTTGAGGGACATCAGACCGGGTCTGCCGAATATTGCGTTGTATGAGGACCTGAGGTTGGTTACTAGGAAGTCCATCTGGATAATGGCTACAAGGGGCCAGGCTCCCGCGCGGACCGTCAGGGTGATGACCCCTTCCGGGACGATGACGTCGCCTGTGAATCCCATTAGGGTGAAATCCACGGCTCGAAGGTTTTTCATGAGTAATTTTATCCTGGCAAACACATCGAGGTACAAAACATTCACCGAACTTCCACTATTAACGAGGATTCGGCTTACATCATAGTTATTTAAATTGAGGGATACAACTAATGCGTCATCATGGGGGAACTATATCCCTTGGAGATCATCGTCGGAGAAGGAGAGCTCGCCCGTCCGCGCCCTCTTCAGCACCGATCCCTCATCGTCGTCCCTGGGGCTCGACCCGCCGGCCTCTTCGATCATGTTGATGCGGCCGATCACGGGCGGATTTAGTGGAGGAGGAGGTTGTTGAAGTTCGGGCTGGCGGTCACCTCCTTGTCCTGGCTCGGGTGCTCTCCTGAACTGATTCAGTCGTCCCCGCTGGATCAGCCTCTCGATTTCATTTTTCAGTTGCCAGCATTCTTCAGTGTCGTGGCCGTGCTCCCGGTGGTAGCGGCAGTACTTGGTGGGGTCTCTTCGGGTCGGGTTCCCTCAGAGAGGAGCTGGCCGGGGGAGCTGGCGCTCTATTTCCATAAGAATCTGCGCTCGGGGCACGGTCAGCGGAGTGTAGCGATCGAATCGCCTAGGAGGGCTCCGAGAGCGATTCCTTGGCGGTAGCGGGGGAACTCTTTGGCGGCGAGGTGGACTTGGCCGACGGGTGGGACGGTGCCTGTCGGGACCTTTGGGCTCCTTCTTCTTTGCCAGCTCGGCGCGGGCAACTCTCCGCGATTCTTCGACCTTAGCGTATTTGTCCGCTAGGGCCATCATATCAGAGAGGCTAGGGGGGTAGCTGACTTCCATAGCCAGGTAGAAGTCGCTTTCCTTCGAGACTTCCCCCGCCAAGGCGGACATAGCCACCTCATGATTAAGGTGGTCCACCTCTAACATGGCCTTATTAAAATGGCCAAGATAATTTCTCAAGGACTCCCCCTCTCTCTGCTTAACTTCGGAGAGGGAGTCAGATCTTCATCGGTGGCGGCGAATGCTGACGAACTGGCCAATAAAAAGACGGCTCAGCTCATCAAATGAATCGATGGAACCTGGCTTCAAGGCATTGAACCAGGTTCGGGCAGATCCTCTGAGGGTGGAGGGGAAAGCGCGGCAGAGGACCGCGTCGGATGCTCCATGGAACATCATTATTGACCGGAAGCTGCTAAGATGGTCGTCCGGGTCAGAAGAGCCGTGGTAGGGTTCAACGGCTGGTAGCTTGACATGGGAGGGGATCACTTCCTCCATAATCCCTTTGGAGAAAGGGATGCCCTGCTCCACCTTGGGCTGAGGCGGATGGGCCTGCTTGGCAGCGTCCAGGTCCTGACGCATCTTCTGGATCTGCCGACGGATCTCCTCTTCAGCGGTCAGAGGAGGAGCTGGGCGAGAGGATCGCAGCGACGGCATCGAATCATGGTGGGAGGTCACTGGGGAGAGGGACCGGGCTCGCCGAGATCTGGGAGGATCCCTGTCGTAACTGCCTTGCGGGACTGGTTTGTCCCCTCTGGGTCGATGTGGGGGTCCGCGGATTCATGCGGACTGGAGGATGAAGTTGCCGACGAAGAAGGAATCGCGGCCTCCTTATGAAGGTGTGGAGCGGGAGGAGCCGTAAGGCGCTCCTGGACCAGGTGAGTCAGGGCCTGGACTTGCTGGACCAGCGAGGCGAACTGGTCCTGGGTCACCGGGATGGCAAGCGGTGATGGGGTTTCGATTGGTGGAGGCTGCGGCGCTATACCGCTCACTGGATCAGGCCTCTGGGAAGCGGCCTGATCTTGGGCTTCAGAGGTTGCTCTTCTCCGATTGGCCATTAGAGAAGTTCTACTCTGGATCGAGATGCTTATCTCCTTTCTTAAAGTTTTAATAGGACTTGAGACCCTTCCTCTAGCGCCAATCCGTTGCCGCCGGGATCCGTCCTCCGACTCGAGCGCAGTCGATCTCCAGAGGCGGACCTGCACACAAGTCCTCGCACGAGAGGCATTGGGGGTGGCCCTCCGCGGAAGACCCTCCGACGCTCAAGTCAGTGGAAGGAAATCGGCGATCAATCAGAAAATGGGGAGGTGAATCTCTCCGGGGAGTCTCTCTAGGGGCGGCCGATCGGGAGCTCCAGGGGGGAGAGCACCGACGAGCAGCTGGCGAGAGCGGGAGAGTGAGAGTGAGGGTGTCAGCGCCTACCTGAGGGAATCTGGGAGTGTCATATTTATAGGCTGTCACCTGGATCTTGAGCGCCTTCTGGAAGGTTCAAAGGTTGTTAGGATACGGAGATGGATCGAGTCGGGCCGTTGTGGGGCTGTTGGGATCCATATCTTGTTTGTTAGGGGATCGACGGCTAGGAGAGCCCTTGATCGCTTGAGATCTGGTAGGTGTGTAGGTCCTAGGTTGCCGTGTTAGGTTCTAGACCACTTCTCAACATGATTCCTTGCCTGGGATGTTGTTACGATAGGCCTAGGCTCTCCCGTGTCAGGTTCCGCGGAGGTGAGTATTGGATCGTGGATCGCTCAGTGAAGCCGAGCCATGGAAGCTCGGTGAAGCCGAGCCATGGATGCTCGGGTGAAATGGGCTATAGGAAGCTCGGGGGAGTCGAGCTATGGAAGCTCACGGGGACCGAGCTATGGAAGCTCGAGGGGGCCGAGCTATGGAAGCTCGGGAGAGGCGAGCTATGGAAGCTCGGGAGGGGCCGAGCTATGGAAGCTCGGAAGAGAAGAGCTGCAGGGAGCTCGGGAGAGCCGAGCTATGGAAGCTCGGGAGAGAAGAGCTGCAGGGAGCTCGGGAGAGCCGAGCTATGGAAAGCTCGGGGATATCTTGGCGAGCGAAGGGATGGGGTCGGTCTTAGCCTTCTCGCACGGATATTGATGCAATGATGATTTACCCCTCAAAACATATATTTTATCTATTTCATATTTAATTGTTAATTTAAAATTATATTTTAAAATTTAAATCTAACAATATAAATAAAATATATATATATATATATATAGACACACACACGCACACATTTTATTTACTTTATTAACAAGCATGGCATAATACATACATGGAATAATGCAAACATTTTTATCTTAACACTTTTATTTTATTTTACTTCTTAAAATTAAATAAAATCAATAACGTATGATTATAAGAAAAAGATATATGTCATATTATTTTTATAGAATAATAGATCAATCTATAAAATTTATCTTAAAAATATTTCTAAAGTTTAAAGCTCCTTATCTAATTTTTATTTTCTATAAATCCCAATTAAATCAGTGCCCTGATGATTATAAAATTATATATTTGCATATTATTTTATAAAATAATAGATCAATATATAAAATGATTCAAAAATAAATCAATATCCAAGCATTGCATAGGAATGTACCTAGTTTATTTGAGTTTTGATAATAGTTGCTAGTTACTTGAAGGTGAACAGGTATTTATCATGTTTGACTGCTAGTGACTTCACGCTCAAAGTCACAGTTCATTTACAAATCATGATTCAAGCTAAATTTAATCTTTTTTATATTTTTAATAAATTATATATATATATATATATATATTACTTAATTATTATCTATTTTAAAATACTATTGAATTACATCCATATGGTTTAAAATGTTAAGTATTCAAGTATTTTAAATCTCAGTAAGCTTTCATATGATGTCATTTGATAATTTTTAAAACACAATTAAATTTTCATATAATGTAATTTGATATTTTTTAAAATATATAATATTTAAATATAACCATAAAAACTAAATGAATATAATTTGATAAAATTTAAAATACACCATAATTAAATATAACATTTTAAAATATATGCTCTGAAACAATTTAAAACTTATTGAACTTTTCATCACAGTATATGACCAATTTCCTGACTTACAACAATTGACTGATAACAAAGGGAAACATCAATAGGTAGTAGTGATAATCGAGACATCACAAATAAAAGCAAACATATACACTAATGTACAATACAAATTTTAAAGCTAGATGTCATCAAGACGCTTACATCCGACTATTGTTCTTTCTTTTTGGCATCTTTGAGCTGCCCCCTCTTGCGGATGGATGCCAAGGCAGAAGCCCAAGCGCCATTTGTCAATAGCCAGCTCTGGCAGTATGGAAACCAAACACCACAGGAGAGAATGTCGCCAGTAGGGCATGCATCTAGGTTAGGCCTGTGCCTTGGACGATCAGCTTCTGAGTTAGGCTTTCAAGTGTTGCATGCTTGCTCTCTTTCTCTCTCACACACATTCTAACTCACAACATTCGCATAATGGCTATATTTCTTTGGGTATATATATATAGCTATTGAATAGTGATTTTAGAGAAGAAAAAAAATAGAGTGGAAAAATAGAAGGAAAAATCCATGGAAAGAAGTGAAAAATCTATGAAGAAAAAGAGTAAAAAATACAAGAAGAAAAGAGAAAAAAAAATAGCAAGAAAAAGATTTTTATTTGTAGAAGAAAGAGTTGGAGAGCTATATTGAAAATCCTAGAAGCCACTTGAAGAGCAATTTATTTTCCATCCTTGGCATGGCATGAAAAGCTTCAACCACTCTTGAAGAGCATTCAAGCTTCATCAAAGGCTTCATTATTGCTTCGGCATGCTTAAAGGAAGAAGCCCTCTTGTGGAGTGTTCTTCAAAATTTGTAAAGTATATTTTTGAATATCTGCTTATTGCTAGGAGCTTATTGTATAAACTTGATATCCTTGTTCTTATATTTCACGGTTGTGAAACTTGTAAGGGTAGAGATCTACCCGTGTTTGATTGAAAGGTCATCTTGTACCCATAAACAAGAAGACTAGCTTGAAAGGCTAGTGTGTAAGGTCCCCTTGTATCCGTAAACAAGAAGACTAGCCCAGAAGGCTAGTGTGTAAGGCTTGCTTGTACCCGTAAATAAGTTTGCTGGCCAGGTAGGCTAGTGGTGTTAGTGAAATTTTCAAGGAGTTCTTGGGGAGTGGATGTAGTTGCAGGGTTGGCACTGAACCACTATAAATCTCTTGTGTCTGGTTATGCTATTTGTTGTGTTGCCTACATATTATCTACAATGCACTACACTTATTTTATTTGTAAAAAATATTTAAGTGCACATATTTGCTAGTCTATTGATTTTCAAAGAACCCAATTTATCCCTCCTCTGGGGTTGCTATATATGGGCAACAATTGGTATCAAAGCAGGTGCTCTTGATTTGAAGCCTTAAAAAGCTTTGAGCCAAAGATCATGGTAGCCCAAATGAGTTCCATATTAAGTGAGGGGCAATCTACTAATAGACTACCTTTATTTAATGGCACTAATTACATATATTAGAAAGCACGAATGAAAATATTTATTCAAGCACTTGATTATGATTTATGGAGCGTCATAGTCAATGGACCTTATACACCCACTAGTAGATCAAATGATATTGTTATTCCCAAATTTGAAACAGAATGGGATGTGCATGATAAGAAAATGGCTCAGCTCAATGATAAAGCCATGAATATTTATATTGCTCTTTAGATGCTAATAAATTTAATCATATCTCTACTTGTATATCTGCTAAAGAAATATGGGATAGCCTTGAAGTTACCCATTAGAGTACCAATCAAGTTAAAGAATCAAAAATAAATATGCTTGTGCATAAATATGATTTGTTTAAAATGATATCTTATGAAAGTATTTCTGATATATTCACAAGATTCAATGATATTATTAATGGGCTTAAAAGCCTTGGTAAATCTTACACTAATGTTGATCTTGTGAGAAAGGTATTGAGATCCTTGCCTAGGTCTTGGAAGGCCAAAGTCACTATAATGCAAGAAGCCAAGGACCTCAACACTCTCTCTTTAGAAGAATTGATGGAATTGTTGATTGACTCATGAGCTTCAACAAGGACAACATCTTAATGAAAAAGAGTACAAAAAAAAAGATTTATAGCACTAAAGTGTGCAGCCCAAAAGGATGAGAATGAGGGCTCCTCAAGTGATAGTGATGAGGAGAATGATTTGGCTCTTATTGCAAGGAAGTTTAAAAAATTTATGAGACAGAAATTTGAAGGAAAAAAGATGACATTTATGAAAGGAGAGCCAAGTAAGGAAACAAAATATGAAGTGATTTGTTATGAATGTAATAAGCCGAGACACTACAAGCCAGAATGTCCATATCTAAAGAAAGATCCTAAGATATTCAAGAAGAAAGTTATAATGGCCACTTGGAGCGATAGTGACACATCAAGCTTCGAAGAAGAAGAGGAGAATGAAAAAGAAAATCTTTGCTTCATAGCAGATAACGGTGAGATAAGTCCCAACATTTTAAATGATTTCATAATTGATGAATTGCATGGTATATTTTATGAATTAATTAATGATTTTGCAAAACTTAGTTCTAAGAATAAAGAATTGAAAAATTAAGTTAAAAACTTAACTTTGGAAAAGGAAAAGGTTTTAAAATAAAATAATTCTTTATTACAAGAAAACATGGATTTAAAAAATAAAGTAAATAAGCTTAAATCCTTAGTAGATAAGTTTACTTTAAGCTCAATCAAACTTAATATGATTCTTGAAAATCAAAAAGCAGTTTATGATAAAGCAGGCTTAGGATATAATCCTTTAAAGAAGCAAAAGCTTTTGAAAAATATTTTTGTTTCTCAAAATAATTTTTTTTCAAAATTATATGTTTTAAATGTAGAATAAATAGACACAAAGCTTATTTTTGTCGTTTACATTCTAGCAATATTATTAAAAGGATTTGGGTTCCAAAAGGAACCATCTTGACTAACCCTAAAGGACCCAAGAAAGCTTGGGTACCTAGGAGCAAGTCTTGATATTATGGATGCAGGTGTGTCTTACAATCCATAGAGCAAAAGAAAAATGATACTTGGATAGCGAGTGTTCAAGACACATGATGGATGATGAATCTCAATTCATCACTTTGGATGCTAAAGATGGAGGAGTGGTGGTTACCTTTGGAAATAATGGCCAAGATAAAATTATTGGCATTGGTAAAATTGGTATCATTCTCTCTACTTTTATCAATAATATCTTGCTTATAAATGGATTGAATTATAACTTGCTTAGCATTAGCCAATTTTATAAAAATATTTTAAAGTTATTTTGAATTATCTCTTTGCATTGTAATTAGTCCTGCTGATAATTGCATAAAATTTATTGGTCATAGAGGTTTGGAAATGTTTTATATTGTTGAGTGGGAGACTGAGTTTTTCAAGCTTAAAAATTCTTGATTCGCATCTGTTATCTAGTGATGCGCCAATGGCTTGTGAAGGAAGAGGATCCAGCTCCCAATGTCTTGAAGCTTCTAAGTGATATGGATATGGCACAAGTAAAACCTGGTCAAGTAGAATGTGAGCGGCTTGTTTGGGCATGTACTCATGAAAAGCATTATACTGTGGCTAAAGAGTTGTACAGATATTTCTCACGCCCTTCGGAGCCTCGGTACTACGAATCTTATTATAGAGGGAGACTCAGCTACAGTTATTAGCTGGATCCGTCAGGAGCCCAACGTCCACCTGCCGACCATTCCTGTGATCAGCGACATCCATTATCTCCTTCAGGGAGCTACCAGCGTCCAGATTCGTCATATATACAGGGAGGCCAACTCGGCGGCTGATTGGATTGCCTCCAGAGTGGCCTATCATTCAGGGTTCTGGAGTTGGATGCTTGGCGACCCTTGTCCTCTCATACTGTCTCATATTTTGTATTCGGATATCTCGGGTTTGACTCACCCTAGATTGGTGTGATCACCCGCTTGTACCAAAAAAAAAAAAAAAAAAAGAGTTGTACAGAAGAATAAGGGAGATGGACGGTGAAATTAGTTTATCAGTATGTAATCATCTCATATGGTTGATGGGTAAGGCTAAAAAATGGCGGGCGGCTCTTGAGATTTATGAAGATTTGTTGGATAAAGGACCGATCTAAGCCGAATAATCTATCATATGAGCTAATTATTTCCCATTTCAGTATCTTACTCACTGCTGCTAGGAGAAGGGAATCTGGAGATGGGGTGTTAGGCTGCTTAACAAGATGCAGGATAAAGGCTTTAAGACCAGGAAGTAGAGAATGGAATGCAGTCCTTGTTGCTTGCTCCAAAGCATCAGAAACTTCTGCTGCTGTGCAGATATTTAGGAGGATGGTAGAGCAGGGAGAGAAACCAACTGTACTCTCTTATGGAGCACTGCTTAGTGCACTTGAGAAAGGGAAGCTTTATGATGAGGCGCTGCAGGTGTGGGAGCATATGCATAAAGTTGGTGTTAAGCCAAATTTGCATGCATACACGATTTTGGCTTCTATTTTCATTGGCAAAGGAAATCTTGATATAGTTGATTCTGTCCTTCATGAAATGGTATCATCAGGTATTCAACCAACTGTTGTCACCTACAATGCAATTAATAATCATAGGATGTGCCAAGATTAAGATGGGCAATGCTGCTTTTGAATGGTTTCACCGCATGAAAGTTTAAAATATCAAGCCAAATGAGATTACGTATGAAATGCTAATCGAAGCTCTTGCACAAGATGGTAAACCAAAACTTGCATATGAGATGTGATAGAGATATAGACTAAAAGATATGCTTTATGTTATGTCTTTACATTTTTAATGAGAATTCATTTTGAGCAATGTGTGCCATTTACTATATATATGTGCATGTGTCTAGTATTTACAAAGAGTATTTGATCTAGTGTGTAGAGTACGGCTTACACACAGAAGACTAGATCATCGGTTCTTTTGGAATACAAGTTTATTGTTCACAGTTTTAGATGGAATTGGACACACCATCAGTAGAACTGTAGCACAAATTTTAGTAGGTCTGTCTTGACTACGGGGAATGGTTTATTCTAACTATTTGTGCTAGTACACTTTGTGTGTATTGAACAGGACCCAGTTGAGTTGATTATTTTATACTAACTTTATAAAATAATTTAGAACTCATGAATATTATGATTACTTATGCTCTTAATCTGAATTCTATTTCTAGACACGTGTATGTAGTGATTATTGCTTTGATTACACATAGAGTGAGATTCTATATGAGTCAATAAACTCAGTGGGTTGGGCAATAACATTATATATATGGTGAATATTAATAGTTGAAGGAATCCACGTCCTGTTAATTTGGATTGATGATATCCCCTTGAGAAAGCTTATAAGTTTTGATCGTATCAAATCTTGCAAGTGGATTTTAAATCCGATACATCAAATAAGTTAAGTGGATAAGTCTCAAGGATAATAACAGCCAATTAAATTATATTATCAGTATTTAAATTTAATTGATGGATATCTGTAATCTTAACGTGGGGAGATAATAAGTATTTAATATTAAGGCTCGAAAATATAAATTCGAATGTGATTAGGAGTACAATTATAATTCTTTAGTGGAATGAATTATAATTTACGTAATTGAATCCTAACCCAGGATAGGATTAGGAGATTTAATTACGTGGGAAGTCCTTTTCATATTTGCCTATTTGGTCCCTGTTGTAGCCCTATAAATACCCTCTCAATTGGTTGCTAGGGTTAACATTTTTGAGAGAAAAAGAAAAACAAGAAACCCTAGGTCGGCCGAGAGAGATCCCACCATCTTGTGAGAGAAGAAGGTATTTCGGGAATACGGCGGAAGGCTAAAAGGTTGAGGTCGAGCAACAAATCGAAGTGTTCCAACGTTCAAGTCTGAAGGTATAATCTTATACTCATAGATTAGAATGGTAAAAAATTTTGTATTACTCATATACGCTATAGCCGTGATCTTGGGGGTATTCCGCGCTCTCCAACAAGATGTACTTGAGGGCTTGTGCTGAGGGGCTACATCTTTATTCAAAACCTTATGATGCTGTTGTAGAGTCATGTCGGGCTATTGGTACAAGCATAGATCTTAATGCTTTAGGTCCTAGACCTGCTGAGAAGAGGATAAACATATAGACATGGAAGAATTTGTCCGATTTCTATCATTTTGCAGATATCCCTAGGAGAGGCAAACCATTTGATAAGACAGAAATATACACTGTACAAATGCAAGAAAGTTAATATATAGTTGGTGATGTGGCTGGTAAAAGTCACATGTAGGTTAACGGCCAAAATCACCTAATGGCAGGAGTCAATAGGGCGCCAATGGCTCCAGCTCATAAGTGGCTCCTAGACAGCCTTGACTCCTAGGTGGCCCTGGTTCCTCAGCAGCCCCAGCTCATAAGCAATCCTGAGGCGGCCCCGGTTCCTAGGCGGACTCATCTCTTATCTTATTTTATCTTATCTTATTTTATATCCAAAATCAACTTTAGCTTCCCAAGCAAGCCTTCACTTCTAACAAAGCTGGGCCCACTATCCACCTTTGATTGATATATGTCTAATAAGACAAACTCCATTGGTTCTGGCACAAGCCTAAGAAGTCATAATCCATCATGAAGCATTAATGACCCTAATCAAATGAGCCCAAAAAGTCATCATCTGCCATAAAGGTACCAATCACCCAGTTCATATGGGATAAATCTCACTAATTCTGACATTCCATTCATAAAGTCATGGCTCATCATGATATTCTAAAGCTTCCGAAGCAAGTTACACAAACCCCAAATATTAATAAAATGGGTAAGAGGGACCCCTAACCAAAAGAGGAACACTTGAGCACTTGTAGAGGATTTTTTTCATCTCTAATTCTCTCTCTTTCAAGCTTTCTCAAGCTCATGATTGTAATTCTGATCACTGACTTGAGCATCGGAGGGTTCCCGCCAGAATATCCGGTTCCCGTGACTTCTTGCAGATCTCAGCACCGAGGAAAGGTTTCTTCAGCGAACTCACGGCACGTCCACTGACGCTCAAGGACATTAGCTCAAGATAATTAGGCATCATCAAATTAGCACGCTAGGTAGGGGCTAGTAGAAGGATAGCTCTGTAACTTTGAGCTACAAGCTCACCCTCTCTTGAACAACAATGGTGGTGACACATATCTAGAAGGCTTCTGCCAGCTATACTGGGGGGCATTCCTATCATACTGAGCAACCGGAAGCTAATCCCCCTGCGCTTTTCTCACCACCAGTTTTGTCCACTCCATACGAACAACTAGCCACCTTTACCGAGCAAGTCCAAGCTCTTGTTGGGACAGTCCGTGAGTTGCAAGGGCAACAATCGGCAGCTGTTCGACAGCAGCCCGGACATCCCATACCGCTTGCAACAGCTATCCCAGCCAGTCAACAATCTACCTACAGAGGACCCTCTTCAGAGGAGCATCCCCATCATCATGCTCCATCCAGGCACCACCATCAGGAAACCTCCAAAAGGTCACTGTCTCCTATCCACTACTCGAGCAACTCCTCCTTCAAATGACGATGGGGGAAGGAGCCCAGAAGGATATATTGTCATCAACGCCATCGCTCCCCCTACTCATCTTTTGAATCAACGAGCAAGGACCTCAATTTCCAGATGGAGAGGCGCTTGGAGAAGCAAGATCGATAGTTGGAAGAGAATAGCCAGAAGCTCAATAACCAACCAGGAGTGGATTAAAACACTCGTCCACCCTTCACTCATCGGATTATGGAAGAGCCTGTCTCTCACAGGTTTCGTCTTCCCTAGCTGGATCCTTATGATGGCACTACGGATTCACTTGACCATATGGAGAGTTATAAAGCTCTCATGCAAGTTCAGAGGGCGACTGATGCCCTCCTATGTATTGCCTTCCCCGCTACCCTTCGGAAGGCTATGCGTGCTTGGTATTCTCGCCTACTTCCATGTAGCATCGACTCCTTCCGATAGTTGGAGAAAACTTTCTTAGCGCATTTCAATGCCTGTCGGAAGATACCCCGGGTGGCGAATAGTTTGTTCTCCGTTCAACAGAAGGAAGGAAAACTTTTGAAGGATTTTGAGGCTCGGTTCAAGACGGCAGCCCTCGAGGTCTACCACCTCGATGATGCTGTGGCCACTCTGTGTTGGGAATTGTATCCTAAAGCCAATCATTTGATGATTGTGCTAATGTAAATTGTATATAAATTGATATATTAATAAAAGTTATTTGGCAGTTTATTCATTACAAGAACATCTTCTTAATACTCCTGATTGTAATGAAGCCTTAGGATCTTCCTTCACGATAAAGGAGGATTTATCTTTGAAGGTCCTCAAAAAGGTTCATGACCATATGATATACTATGACAGGGCCATAGTACTATCAATTATAGGACGTTGTATATCATATTTGTTGGTTGTCCTCTTAACCAAGGAGTGTAGAGACACTGGTATGACATACAGGTGAAAGTGTAGGAGTACATTTCACCAAACGTGACTCATTTCCGGATACTCTACTGTCAAGAGTTAATCCAAGAAGATATAGGTATAAGTATCCTTCAGACCTGAAGATCACAACCAGTGGCTTACAAGCAACTCATTGTACTTAGGTGCCAGACCACCTGGATTTCTAATCCAGCTACGAAAGGTTACTGGGTGCAGTCAAGTACTTGTGGTAGTCAATTATAGATCAAGATAGAATTTGACCTATCCCGTTAAAAGGAGAAATGCTTGTGTTTCAATTTAGCAAGACCTTGGCCAAGGCACTTCATGTGAAAGTCACATGATCACTAAAATTAAAATCACTTTATGGATTTGTTATTTAGAGTTGACAGGCTCTTAAGCCATCCTTAGCATTTGTGGTCAAGAGGATGAATTATACGGTAACTATTTCTTAGGGTTCTTGGAGTTTGCTCGGTAACTTTTCGACCTATCCGGATGTTGGGTTCCATTGCTAGATGGGCACATCGATTAGTATAGAAAGTTGTTTTTATGCTACCGGCTTAGGTTCGAACCTAGAGAGTCACACGCATAGAAGTTTCCTAGGATGATCTATTTGCTGATCAACGATTGAGAATCGTATATAATTTAATTAATCAATTTGATTGATTGAATTATCTCAATTGGGTTAAGTACAATTGAATAAGATTCAATTTGGTTTAAGTCTATTAGAAGGACTAGTCAATTTCAAATATTGATTTAAAATTAGACTTGATTTGGATTTAAATAGATTCAGGACTAGCCAAATTTAATTTGGGCTAGGACCATGAT
This sequence comes from Calamus simplicifolius, assembly GCA_900491605.1. Taxonomy (NCBI): domain Eukaryota; kingdom Viridiplantae; phylum Streptophyta; class Magnoliopsida; order Arecales; family Arecaceae; genus Calamus; species Calamus simplicifolius. The sequence goes on from UESW01003929.1 coordinate 1,591,282, forward strand.
CTATGTGGGTTCAGTCCAATAAATTCAGATTAGCTTAAACCAAAAACTAAACCCAAACCTCTCGCATAAGTCTGAGAGATTAAATTCACATATAGAATTTAATGTCTTGCATTAATCTTCTCCAAACAATTCCGTCGAAATTCTAAAGTGTTAGAATTTATATTGAATAAATGCGCCTCTTTGTATTAACCAAGCACTACAGTTCGATGACTCTTTGGTTTTTATCGAACGTCAGAATTAACCAAGCGCTATGGTTCGATTACTCTTTGGTTTTTTACCGAACGTCGGAATTAACCAAGCGCTACGGTTCGGCGTCTCTTTGGTTTTCGCCAAGCGGTGGAATTCTAAATGTTAGAATTTAATGGGCTGGCTAAAAAGAGACTATAAATAGAGGACATCCCTTACTAGATTACACAGAAGAGAAAAACAACACACGATATGTCGTGAATTGATTTTCTAAAAATTAGAATAAAAAATCCTGGTGATTCTAGTGCTAACGGAAGTGTGGAGGATCCTAGAAGAAGAATTCAAGTGGAAGGATTCAAGATCAGCAAAGTCATTTTCTGCGAGCTAGCACTCCCGGGAATCCGATCATTCGGGGCTTCGTGTGGACGATACTAGAGGCCGGACGATTGAACGGCTGCAGAGCATAAAAGGATTTACCAATTGCCTTTAAGGTAAGTGATATGATCCCTAGTTCTTAAGGCATGCTTCAAGATAAGAAGTATGACTTCTTGCCTTGAAGATCAAGACATGATCTTGATAGTTTTATTTATATGCATATTTTGGATCAATCGATCATATATACAAGGCAAAGATATGATCTTGATGCATGTTAAATAGATTAGTATGTAATCTTTAAATTTCCGCATTGATAATTGTTATCAATTTTTAAAACATGCATGCCTCAGAGATTGTTTCTCCTTCAAATGGTATCAGAGCCTGGTTTCGTATTGATCTAATTTATTGCATGTAAATTAATGCTCCTATTAATTGTGTAATCAAGGCTAAAACAAATCACAGGTCTATTCGGTCATAGATGGATTGAAAATCCAAATTACCCATTCAACGAGGTATTTTGTGACATATTATCATGATAATTTAAATTAATCTTTGGCTTCAAAACACTGATTACACATACTCTCAAAATATGTTTTATATTTGATACATATTGATGTTGTATAAAAATATGATATTTGCATGTTTAGTATAAAACATAGATATGATATATGATGGCATGATGTCTATGTTATGAAACATACAAATATTTATGAGAGTCTAATTTGAATGTCAAATGTTAATTCATAATCTCTTTAGATATGATCTAAATATAGGAATTATGAGTAGTAACATAATACATGTGATGCTTGATTGAAATATATGACATGTAAATATGAAATATATTTAATCCTTTGGGTTAGCTAAATCGGGTCCATAAAGGGTTAGACCCTAAGGTTTAAATCAACTGGACTATAAGAGTATTTGATCAAATCTAATTAGATTAGGTTAAGAATGCTCTAAATCAAACAATAGTTGTAGTTGATCATGTCTTTCTCTTTGATTAAACCAAATGGAAGTAGATTAGGCTCCGTGGTTGAGCATGAATCTCTTAGATGGTCAAATCAGAATTGGTTAACCATATGATGTCAAGGTGAGTTGGCAAGTTGCTCTAGGATCAACGATCGAATGGTTTTTAATTGGGAGTTACTCGTATTGATGCGTCTTTAATGAGTTAATGGCATATCCCTCCCATTGATCTCACTCACCTGGTCAATGTGGTGAACCATTTATGATTCAGATCATTTACCTGATTCGGATTGACCCATGTCTGTAAGGAAATCAGTCTGACTGATTTAGGTGCCACTTAACCTGACTTAATCTTGTTTCATTCTACCGATTTCATAGATTCAGTGGAAGAACTTGATTAGTCAATTTATCTACAGATTATTAAATCCTCTAAAATTATTAGGTCCTTAAAATGAAATAGTTATATAATAACTAAATCATAGCCTCCCATTAAGGTGGGTGATAATGAGTTCAATGTCTTGATAATCATTGGAGGCACACCATGCCTGGTGCTTGTCAACCATCGGAATTGTCATTCATTATAGCGTAACTATTACATAGACAGTCAGGTGAGCCGAGCTTCACTCGGGCTTGGTTGTCTATTGATAGGTTACACTGATTATATCATTTAATGGTTGGACCTAACCAGAACTTTCAGTGGAGGCACTTCATGCCTGCTGAAGAGGTATATGGGGCAAAACTGAACACTAAGAATTGTTTGGGGAAACAATTGATTTTGAACCTACTCTTAGATGCATATGGGTTAGCCAAGCTTCACTTGGGCCTGTATGTAGTTTATGTAGATCTTAGTGCCCGCTAAAGAATTAAGAATAATTCTTCAAATTGGGGTGTAGAGGCTGCCAATTTGAACAAAATAGTGAGAGAATCTTTAAACTAAAGTCCAAGTCTTTAGACTGAATCAATTTATATTAATAAACTTTAGTTTTTCCTTATGCAGAACATGGCCACTAATTTATCATTAAGGTCCCTATTGGATAGTGACAAGTTGAATGGTTTCAATTTCAATAGCTGGTTCAGAAAACTTAAGATCGTCCTTGAGCATGAAAGGATTCTATATATTCTGAATAATCCTGCACCAAAGATACCTGATGCAAACACCCAAAGTTCTGAGAGAGACACTTATCAGAAGTGGCTCAATGATAAAACTAGCGTGCGTTGTATCATGCTAGCAGCAATGAATGATGAATTCGGTCGTCGGTTCGAGAATGATCAGCCAGAAGAAATTATTCAAGCATTGAATGAATCTTTCGGCACACCCGACGATGTTGAAAGGCACAAGACTAGTTGTGCTATTTTCAATGCTCGAATGAGGGATGGATCTCCTATCACTGATCATGTATTGTACATGATCGAGAAGATAGAACTCCTAAGCAAGCTCGGTTTTCCCTTACATGAGCAGTTGGAAAAAGATGTGATCCTGAATTCCTTGCCTCCATCCTTCCGACCTTTCCTTACTCATTTTCGAATGACAAAGCCTGCAGTCAACTACCACGGTTTGTTGGGGTTGTTACAGAACTTTGAGAAGGATAACCAGCTCTCTAATGGTTTAGTTAATGTGATTGAAGGATCTAAGGTAGGGCGTAAACCCTTTGGGAAAGGGAAGAAGAAAAAGAATAATAAAAAGGTGCAACATGCTAGGACATCTATAAGGGGTCAGATGCAGAAGAAGAAAGTTGATAAAAGTCAAGCTAAATCCTTTCACTGCAAGATGCAAGGGCACTGGAAGAGGAACTGTCCTCTTTACATTGCCACACTTGATCAAAACAGACCAAAGAAGAAAAAGGAGCAAGATGTTGCTCAACAAGGTATTTATATGATAACATCTTGTAATTTTTTTGTATGTGATAATCAAACCTGGGTATTAGATACCGGGAGTCCTTTTAACATTTGCAATTCATTGCAGGGACTACAGGTCACCAGAAGATTTGAGGACAATGAAAGATTCCTCAATGTCGGCGATGGAAGATTAGTTCCAGTTCTGGCATTAGAAGTTCTTGAAATAGTTTTCAATAGAAATGTCATTATACTAAATGATTGTCATTTTGCCCAACGTTCTTGTTGAACGTAATTTCTGTAGGCCTTCTGGCCAAAAGTCATTATAAAATTTTAATAAAGGATGTTACTTTGAATATCATTATGAATGGAGTCACTGTAATGACTGAGCATTTATCTAATGACATTTATATTATCACAGCCTGTGAATGTAGTGTACAATTTAAGTAAGCACCCTAGAACAACTGATGTCACATACATTTATCTTTGGCACCATCGGCTGGGTCATATCAATAAGAACAGATTAAATAGGTTAACTCAGGAGTGCATCCTTTGAGTTGATGATTGTGAATCATTAACTACATGTGAATCCTGTCTTCTTGGTAAAATGATGAAGTCATCTTTTACTGGAAAAGGTGAAAGAGCCAAAGAGCTATTGAGTCTAGTACATACTGATGTATGTGGACCAATGAGCACTTGTGCCAAAGGTGGATATTACTACTTTATTACTTTTACAGACGATCTTTTTAGGTTTGGTTATATCTATCTTATGAGACATAAATCTGAGTCGTTTGAAATGTTCAAACTATATCATAAAGAAGTAGAAAAACAAACAAGAAAATGTATTAAGACCCTTCGATCAGATCGAGGAGGCAAATACCTTTCCAATGAATTTGTGACATATTTAAGAGAGAATGAGATTCTCTCCCAATGGACTCCTCCTGTAACACAGCAGTATAACGGTGTGTCGGAAAGAAGGAATCGAACTCTGTTAGACATAGTTCGGTCCATGATGGGTTTTGTGAGCTTGCCAATATCATTTTGGGGATACGCATTAGAATCAGCTTGTCATATTCTTAATAAGGTTTCAAGTAAGTCTATTTCTAAAACTCCACATGAGATGTGGTATGGACATAAACCAGTTATTACCTATCTGAGAGTCTGGGGGTGTCCGGCTTATGTGAAACGTGCAAAATCAGACAAACTTGAACCCAAATCTGACAAATGTTTTTTTATCGGCTATCCAAAAGAGACCAAAGGATATTACTTCTACAATACTGAAGAACAAAAGTTGTTCATTAGTAATAGAGCAGTTTTTTTGAAAAGGAGTTCCTTAGTGAAGGAACAAATAGCTATAATGTTGAACTTGAGGAAGTTCATCAAGTAGAAGGAACAACACAAACCAGTGAACCCTTAGAATCTGAGTTGATTAGATCAAACTCAAAACCCATTTTAGATGCACCATTAAGGCGATTTGGTAGAGTACCACATCAACCGGATAGATACTTAGGTTTCTTGGTCTAGAATGATGATCATGTTGAACTCGATGAGAACAACGAGGATCCGATCACCTATATGGATGCTATGCAAAGGACTGACTCTAATAAATGGATTGAGGCCATGAAATTCAAACTTGACTCCATGAAGGACAATAATGTATGGACATTAGTTGACCCACCCAAAGGGATAAAACCCATAGGGTGTAAGTGGGTTTTCAAGAGGAAAAGAGGCACAGACGAAAAGGTTGAGACCTATAAAGTACATCTGGTTGCTAAGGGGTATCGTCAACGTTATGGTATTAACTATGACGAAATGTTTTCTCCTGTGGCAATGCTGAAATCCATTCGGATTATGCTAGCTATAGCAGCACACTTCGATTATGAGATTTGGCAGATGGATGTTAAAATTTCTTTTCTAAATGGTGATTTAGAAGAACAGGTGTATATGATACAGCCTGAAGGTTTTATATCTGAAGATGAGTCTAAAGTGTGCAGGCTACAGAAGTCCATTTATGGACTTAAGCAAGCATCTAGGAGTTGGAACATACAATTTGATAAAGTGATCAAATCTTATGGCTTTATTAAAAATAAAGAAGAACCTTGCATTTATAAATGGGCTAATGATTCCGTTATTATATTTCTTGTATTATATATGGATGATATTCTCTTAATCGGGAATGATATCCCTGCATTACAAGGAATAAAGACATGGTTATCATCACAATTCTCCATGAAAGATCTAGGAGAAGCATCATACATCCTAGGGATGAAGATCTATAGAGATAGATCTAAGAGGATGCTTGGTTTATCCCAATCCATGTACATTGACATAGTGCTAAAGAGGTTTAGCATGAAGAATTTCAAGAAAGGCTATCTTTCGATAGGCCATGAAATTCATCTTTCTAAGAAGGATTGTCCGATAACTCCTAATGAAAGAGAACGTATGAGTCGAATTCCATATGCTTCGGCAGTGGGATCGATTATGTACACCATGAGATGTACAAGACCAGATGTGGCATACTCACTAGGAGCAGTGAGTAGATACCAATCTGATCCAGGAGAAAAACACTGGCAATTTGTTAAGACAATCCTTAAGTATTTGAGAAATACTAAGGACCAGTGGTTACTCTATGGAGAGTCTGATTTGAAACTTGTTGGATATACTGATTCCAGATTCCAATCAGATCATGATGATAGCAAAAGTGTATCGGGTTTCGTATTTATCCTGAATGGTGGAGCTGTTTGCTGAAAAAGTTTCAAGCAACATACAGTGGCAGATTCGGTGTGCGAGGCAGAGTACATCGCCGCATCAGATGCTGCGAAAGAAGCTGTGTGGCTGCGAAAGTTCATCTTCGAGCTTGGAGTGACACCTTCCATAGATAGACCAGTCCTGTTGTATAGTGACAATACTGGTGCCATAGCTCAAGCAAAGGAACCACGAGCACATCAGCGCACCAAGCACATACTGCGTCGGTTTCATCTTATTCGAGAGATTGTAGACCGAGGTGACATAAATCTTCAGAAGATTGATGGAAAAGAAAACCTAGGTGACCCATTTACTAAAGCACTCAGCATCAAGGAGTTTGACAACTATAAGTTGAAGATGGGTATTAGATACTGTAATGAGTGGCTTTAGGCTAAGTGGGAGTTTATTGGGAATTGTATCCTAAAGCCAATCATTTGATGATTGTGCTAATGTAAATTATATAAATTGATATATTAATAAAATTTATTTGGCAGTTTATTCATTATAAGAACATCTTCTTAATACTCCTGATTGTAATGAAGCCCTTAGGATCTTCCTTCACGATAAAGGAGGATTTATCTTTGAAGGTCCTCAAAAAGGTTCACGACCATATGATATACTATGACAGGGCCATAGTACTATCAATTATAGGACGTTGTATATCATATTTGTTGGTTGTCCTCTTAACCAAGGAGTGTAGAGACACTGGTATGACATACAGGTGAAAGTGTAGGAGTACATTTCACTAAACGTGACTCATTTCCGGATACTCTACTGTCAAGAGTTAATCCGAGAAGATATAGGTATAAGTATCCTTCAGACCTGAAGATCACAACCAGTGGCTTACAAGCAACTCATTGTACTTAGGCGCCGAACCACCTGGATTTCTAATCCAGCTACGAAAGGTTACTGGGTGCAGTCAAGTACTTGTGGTAGTCAGTTATGGATCAAGATGGAATTTGACTATTGATCCATTTATTGATTTTGATGATTAATAAAGGAATTGAGTATATTTATTTGATTACTAATGAATTTTATAAGTGTTTCAGGACTTAAATTTATTTGATCAATTTAAAGGAATTAAGAAATAAATTTTGAATCAAATACAAATCAGAGATTTCAAAGTTTCAGAGCTTGGAGTCGACACCTAGAAAATCTGGAGCCGACCCCATGGCCATTCGAATTTTATTCTGATTTTTGATACATTCCGGAGCCGACACCCAGAGTTTCGGAGCCGACACCTAGAGTTTCGGAGTCGACACTTACAGTGTCTGAAGCCAACTCCGATGCGTGAACAGAATGTTGATTTTTTTAGCATCCTGGAGCCGACACCTACAGTATTCGAAAGCCGACACCTGGCGATGGCGAGCCGACACTTACTTTTTCGGAGCTGACTCCTCAACAACTCGAAAATTTCTATTTTTGGTAAAACGATCTGGAGCCGACACCTGAAAAGCTGGAGCCGACTCCAACCTGACTGGGATGAAAATTTAAAATGCCAGATCAGCTCTAACGGTAATATTTCCTTTTTACCTAATTTCTAATGGATATATTTTGTTTCCAGGTACACTCCAACGGCTAGTTTCCTTCCCAAAACGGATTAAAAGAAATCTATAAAAAGGGGAAAAAACAACCGTTTGAAAAATGAACAAATGAAGAAAAAAAAAGGGAGGAAAAAGAGAACGGAAAAGAAAATTTTCAAATCAAAAATCCAAGAAACCCTGAGCCTGAAATCCAAGAGAAAAGCATTCAAATTCAAATCCTTCCACTCCAAAAAGCTCAAAGAGGAATCCAAGGTGCCCCAAATCAAAAATCGGTAGATTTCCCAAATTGAAGAAAAAGCTCCGTTTCTTCTATTTCCAATCTTCTCAACTGCAACGACTGTGAGGGATTAAAGCTGAGGCTTGATTCATCTTTCCAAAGGGAGAAGAGGAAAAGAAGAAAAGAAGAAAAGCTCAAAGCCAATCAACTTCAAATCAGGCTTTTCTAAACTTGTTTACTTATTTTTGAATATTTGCTCATTGAGGAGCTGTGTATCTTTGAAAAACTATATTCTTTTTGTTTGTGCCTAGTTCAATCAAAGGGATTGAACTAGTGGAGGTTGTATACCTCGGTCAAGCTAGATTAGCTTGAGTTTAGGGTTGTGTGCTGGTGAGCCCGAAAAATGGCTGGGTTCGTTGTGATCCCGGGTAAAACAACAAGTTTGGGTTGTGAGCTTGTAAAACAACTCGGCTGTAATCGAGGAGATTATAGTGTGGACCCAAGTGGATCTTGGGAGTGGACGTAGGTGTTGGATACACCGAACCACTATAAAATCTTTGTGTTTGCCGTGCTTCTATTGTCTCTATCTCTATCTCTATCTCATTGATTGTACTTTATATTTGCATTGCATTTACTTTCATTCATCTTAAGCAAACAATTTTTTGAGGTTAAATTTTTTAAAGAACCCAATTCACCCCCCCTCTTGGGTTGTCATCTGGGCCAACAATTGGTATCAGAGCAGTGCTCATTAGATTTTGATCACACGATCAAGAGCTAAAGATCCAAATGGCAGCTCAAGTTGGATCATTTGCCGAAGGTCATTCTACGAATAGACCTCCCTTGTTTAATGGTTCCAACTATTCATATTGGAAAGCAAGAATGAGGATATTCATTCAAGCTTCTGATTATGAATTGTGGGGTGTTATAACTAATGGACCTAGTACACCCACACACATTGTTGATGGCACTATTGTTCCTAAACCCGAAAGGGATTGGAATGATAATGATAGGAAAATGGCACAGCTCAATGCTAAGGCCATGAATGTCTTGTATTGCTCTTTAGATGCTAATGAATTTAATAGAATCTCTACATGTAATTCCGCAAAGGAGATTTGGGATAGATTAGAGGTTACCCATGAGGGTACCAATCAAGTTAAAGAATCTAAGATCAATATTCTAGTGCACAAATATGAATTATTTAGCATGGAACAAACTGAAACTATAGCATGCATGTACACTAGATTTACTGATATTGTAAATGGTTTGAAAAGTTTAGGCAAAACATATTCTAACTCTGAACTTGTTCGTAAAATTCTCAGGTCACTTCCAAGAACGTGGGAAGCGAAGGTGACAGCAATCCAAGAAGCAAAGGACCTCAATACCTTACCCTTAGAGGAGCTTCTAGGATCCCTAATGACCCATGAATTGACCATGAAGCAGCACATAGAAGAGGATGTGAAAAAGAAAAAGACCATAGCTCTTAAGGCTGCTGAAAGTGAGGAGAGCTGTAGTGAAAATGATGATGATGATGATACAGCTCTTCTAGCAAGAAAATTCAAAAAATTCATGAGGAGAAAGAAACCCTTCCACAAAAAGAAATTTGGAGCTAAGATGGAAGGAGAAAAAGAAAAAGATAAGGACAAGGACAAAGAGAAAGAGCCCTTGATTTGCTATGAATGTAAGAAACCGGGGCATTATAGATATGATTGTCCTCAACTGAAAAAGACTTTTAAGAAGAAGAAAGCCTATGTTGCAACCTGGAGTGACAGTGATGAATCTTCTTCAGAGGAAGATCAAAAGGAAGTTGCAAACATTTGCTTTATGGCAAACGAGGATGATGAGGTAAGTTCTGAAAACCCTTGTGATGATTTGCTTTTGATGAATTATTTGATGCTTTTAATGAACTTGTTGGTGATTTCAAAATTTTGAAAAAGAAATATAAGTTTTTGAAAAACAAAATTTAACTTTCATTAAAGAAAAAGAAAATCTTAATAATGAAACTAAAGTGCTGAAATCTGAAAATGAAAATCTGTCAAAAGAAAAAGAATCAATTTCCAATGAAAATGATAAACTAAAGAAGGAAGTTGATAAATATAAAAATATTGTTGATAAATTCACTTATAGTTCTGAAAAACTTAATTTATTGTTAAGTAATCAAAGAGCTATATATGATAAGGCTGGTTTAGGTTATAGACCTAACTTAAAGCAAAAATTTGTCAAAAACTTTTTTAGAAAGGAACAAAACAATGATAATGTTACATGTCATTACTGTAACAAGAAGGGACACAAAGTTTTTGAATGCAATTTTAAGAAAATTGACAAGAAGTTAAATAATAAAGGAAAGAAGATATGGGTTCCCAAAGGAACAGTCTTTTATGCTACTAACCATGAAGGACCCAAGAAGGCTTGGGTACCTAAATATAAGACTTAATTATTTTTGCAGGAGTGTCTTGCGGCCAAAAGATCAAAGCGAAAGTGGTATCTCGATAGCGGCTGCTCAAGGCACATGACGGGTGACAAGGATCAATTCATCACCCTTGAAAGCAAAAGAGGAGGAGTAGTTACATTTGGTGATAATGGCAAAGGCCAAATCTTGGGGTTTGGTAACATTCAAATAACTCCCTCCACATATATTGAAAATGTCTTATATGTTAATGGTTTGAAACATAATTTAATTAGCATTAGTCAATTATGTGATAAAGGTTTTAAAGTATCATTTGAATCTTCTATATGCACAGTTTCTAATCCCATTGATAATAGCATTGTTTTTATTGGAAATAGAAATGGCAATGTATACTTGATTGATTTAGACAATTTGTCTACTAGTAATCATTGCTTAGTTGCTAATAATGCTAATATAATGAGATTGGTTGGTTGTGGCATCGTAGATTAGGTCATGCAAGCACACACCTTATTTCAAAATTAATTAGAATGGATTTAGTAAAAGGACTTCCACAACTAGATTTTGAAAATAATAAAATTTGTGATGCATGTCAATTTGGAAAACAAACTAGAAATTCTTTCAAAACTAAAAATATTGTTTCCACTTCTAGGCCTCTTGAACTACTTCACATGGATCTTTTTGGACCTACTAGAACCACAAGTCTAGGAGGAAAGAAATATGGTCTTGTGATTGTAGATGATTATTCTAGATACACTTGGGTATTATTTTTAGCTCATAAGGATGAGACCTTTCCATTATTTCTGAAATTCTTCAAGAAGGTCACAAATGAGAAAAACAACACCATAGTGTCTCTAAGAAGTGATCATGGCACTGAATTTGAAAATCATTTATTTAAAAACTTTTGCATAGAAAATGGCATTCATCATAATTTTTCAGCACCTAGAACACCGCAACAAAATGGAGTAGTTGAAAGAAAAATAGAACCTTAGAAGACATGGCCCGTACCATGCTATGTGAAAGCAACCTACCAAAATACTTTTGGGCGGAAGCTATAAACACGGCATGCTACATTCTTAATAGAGCTCTAATTAGGCCAATCATTAAGAAAACACCTTATGAACTATGGAATAATAGAAAACCAAACATAAGTTATTTTCATGCATTTGGTTGTAAGTGTTTCATTCATAATAATGGCAAAGATAATCTAGGAAAATTTGATGCAAAATCTGATGAAGGCATTTTCTTAGGATATTCAACATCTAGTAAAGCCTATAGAGTATTTAACAAGAGAAACTTAATTGTAGAAGAATCTATTCATGTAATTTTTGATGAATCTTTAGCATCAAGTTCTGAAAAGATTGATGATGAGGAAGATACAAACATTCTAGAAAGAGATATTGAAAAATTGAATATAGATGTATCTTCAGATCATGAACAAGAAGCTAAAGATAATGATTCTCCTAGTGTTGATGTTGTTGATGCAAATCATAATGATATAGATCTACCTAGAGATTGGAGATATGCCTATGGTCATCCAAGAGAATTAATTATAGGTGATCCATCTCAAGGAGTAAGAACTAGATCATCAATGAGAAACATCAATAATCATCTTGCATTTGTATCTCAAATTGAACCTAAAACTATTGAAGAAGCAGAAAAGATAATAATTGGATGTTAGCTATGCAAGAAGAATTAAATCAATTTACTAGGAATAATGTTTGGACTCTTGTAGATAGACCTAAAGATCATTCTGTTATAGGATCAAAATGGGTATTTAGAAATAAATTAGACGAAAATGGCATAGTAATTAGAAACAAAGCTAGATTAGTTGCAAAAGGATATAATCAAGAAGAAGGAATTGATTTTGATGAAACTTTTGCACCTGTAGCTAGACTTGAAGCAATTAGATTATTACTTGCATTTGCATGTCATATGCATATCAATTTATTTCAAATGGATGTTAAAAGTGCATTTTTAAATGGATTTATAAATGAGGAAGTGTTTGTTGAACAACCACCTGGTTTTGAAGATCATGAATTTCCAAATCATGTTTTTAAATTACACAAAGCACTATATGGTTTGAAACAGGCACCTAGAGCTTGGTATGAAAGATTAAGTAAATTTCTAATTGAAAATGATTTTGTAAGAGGAAATGTTGATAAAACATTATTTTTGAAAAGAAAAGATAAAGATTTATTAGTAGTACAAATATATGTCGATGATATTGTATTCGGTGCTACTAACAACTTGTTATGTCAAGAATTTGCTAAGTTGATGCAGGGTGAGTTTGAAATGAGTATGATGGGAGAACTCAACTTCTTCCTAGGACTTCAAATCAAACAAAGCAAAGAAGGAATTTTCATCAATCAAGCCAAATACACAAAAGAACTGCTCAAGAAGTTTGGAATGGAGTCAATCAAGCCACTTGGAACTCCTATGAGTCCTTCGTGCAAATTGGACAAAGATGAAGATGGTAAGAAAGTAGATCAAAAACATTATAGAGGTATGATTGGATCTCTTCTTACTTAATAGCTAGTAGACCAGATATTATGTTTGCAGTATGTTTATGTGCTAGATTTCAATCTGAACCTAAAGAATCTCACTTAATTGCTGTAAAAAGAATTTTAAGATATTTAAGTGGAACTAAAAATGTAGGTTTATGGTACTCTAGAGACTCAACTTTAAATTTAATTGCATATTCTGATTCTGACTATGCTGGATGTAAATTAGATAGAAAAAGCACAAGTGGTGCATGTCAGTTCTTAGGATGTAACTTAATCTCTTGGTTTAGCAAAAAGCAAAATTCGGTTGCATTATCTACTGCTGAAGCAGAGTATGTTGCAGCTGGAAGTTGCTGTGCTCAAATCCTTTGGATTAAGAGGCAACTTGAAGATTATGGCATAACCCTTGATAAAACGCCAATTAGATGTGATAACACGAGTGCAATAAATTTGACTAAAAATCCAATTCAACATTCAAGAACAAAACACATTGAAATTAGATATCATTTCATAAGAGAACATGTAGCTAATAATGAAATCTGTCTTGAATATGTTAATACAGAGGAACAATTAGCTGACATATTTACAAAACCCTTGAGTGAAGAGAGATTTTGTTATCTTAGAGGTGAATTAGGAATATGTGACCCTTTAGAGTGATTTTGAAACCCTAAGGAATGAGAATCTAGATTTCTATAAATTTCTTGAAAATCCTCTCACAATTTTAAGGACAAATTATCTAGTCATTTGAGCTATTTGATCCTTGATATTTCAAAGATTTTTTGAAATTTTTATTAACTCTTTTTGACAGTTTCAGTCATTTGAATCTCAATTTTTTTTTGAAACTGTCTTTGGAGTCGACACCTCAGAATGAGGAGTCGACACCTCTGACTGTGTCGCTCTCGGTCCCTGACCTTGGAGCCGACACCCGTATAAGTGGAGCCGACTCCAGTTCGAGCGCTGACTGTGTTAGCGATTTGGAGTCGACACCCGACTTTGCGGGAGTCGACACCTGGGATTCCAAAATTGATTTATTAGGGCAGAGTCGACACCTCATCATTTCATAACTTCTCAAATCCTAACCAAACTCTCCAAAATTCTTCCAAAACTTCCCCACCTCTAATTCCATCCAAATCGAACTTCCCAAAGATCTAATGGCACCCAAAAGGAGGGAATCAGTGGTTGGAGCGCCGATGACCACGGGAAAACGGTCCGCGCGTCGTCCCGCTTCGTGAGCCGACTCCAAGCAGTGATTCGTCCACGGATTCAGACAACCCCAACACCTCTTCCACTCAGGTAGATACCTTAGCCGGGAGGGTTATCACAATGGGGAGAAAGCTTGATTTTGACCTATTTGAAACCGAGGGTTTCTCAATCGGTAGGCAATTAAAGGAAATGGGCTGGATAAGCTCTGCTCTCTTGATGTTCCCACTTATCCAGCCTTAGTAAAAGAATTTTATTTTAATTTGGCTAGAGGTGATGGCGGTTTAGTTAGCTCAGTAAGAAATAAGAGGATTCACCTTACCTTTCAAAAGCTTGGAAACCTCCTTAGCATCCCAATTACCGGTTTAGCAGCTGACATGCACAGTGATAGGTCAGCGGCTCTTTCGAGGATGTTAGGAAGGGAAGTGACAGAGTTTGAGAAGATTAGAGCTAATCAATTACCCTTGGAATTGAGATTATTACACAACATTTGCAGTAGAATTTTGTTTCCGAAGACTGGTCGGTTTGAGTATGTCTCGGAGCGAGACATTGTTGTTATGGATAGTGTTTTGACTGGACAGCCAATCAATCTGGCAGCTATGATGATTTTTATATGGCGGAAGCTGGAGGAAGGAGAAGATCATCCCTACCGTATGGCATGGTGCTTACTGTGGTTTTCAGGAGCCAAGGGGTTGTAATTCAAGAGAATGAACCATCTAAGAACCTGAGGCACACCGACTACTATAGTTTGGCAACATTGCATCGGATGGGTTTTGCTAAAGTGAATGGACAGTGGGATAGGAAAGATACCTTGATGTGAGAGCCCCTATGCCGAGAGTTTCTGAGCCTTGCGAGGTTGGACCATTAGTTAGGATTCCTTCTCCACAGCCTAGGAGTCTCATTCCTGCTCCTGTTCCTGCTCCTGCTCCTGCTCCTGCACCTGCACATGTTAATGATCAACCATCCACTTCTTCAGCTGGATTCTCAGACCTTCAAATGGAGCATTTAAAAAGTTTGTTTGCTGCTCAGAAGGATGAGTTTGACAGTCGGTTTATGAATATAAAAGAATCACTTTACTCACTTGATGATCGGATTGCAAAAATTGAATCAACTCTCAACTCCTCTGCAGAATCTTTAAGTGGTGATTTGAAGAACATCTTTGAAGAACTTAAAGAGATTTATGGAGATGGTGAAACTTATTCGAGGTGCAACACCGAGCTTCAAGATAAAATCTTAACAGCTTGCACATTTGTTGATGAGAAACTTAAAGACTATGTTAAGCTTCAATGTGATGGAATGAAAAATATTGTAGATCACTTAACAAGAATAGTGAGGAAGAACTTTTGATGTAATGAATGTTTAATGTTAATATCTTGATGAATGTTTAATGTTAATGATGTAATGAATGTTTATGTTAATATCTTGATGTAATGAATGTTTATGTTGATGTAATGATGTTTAATGATGTTGAATGTTTAATGTTAATTTCTTAATGTAATGAATGTTTAATTTTGATGAAATAGTTTACATTTTGATGTAATGAAGTTTATGTGTTGATATAATGAAGGCTATATTTTGATGAATGAGTATTTTGTACTTGACTTTTGTTGAAATGAAATTATCTTTTGATGCAATGAAAATTATCTTTTGATGCAATGTAAAATATTCTTTACCTTTTTGTTGATTACAAAAAAGGGGAAGAGAATTATGGCTGTATATGCATTAAGAGGGAGAAAGTTTTATTGTTAATTGCATTAAAGGGGGAGAAAGTTATGTTGCATTAATTGTTTAATATGAAAAATTAAATTATTTAATTGATTAATATGAAAACATTAATGAAGTTAATTGATTGATATGATATTGAGTTATTTAATTGATGTGGATTAAAAATCAAATTGATTTGACTATGCATAAAGAAATCTTAAGCACCAAATATGTAAAGTAAGAGGAAGAATAATTTGAACTTCACAGGGGGAGCTACCTTATTCAGGGGGAGCTTACTCGTGAAGATCACTTCCTTGATAATTTTTTTTTAATTTAAGAATTCTATGCATATACTCAATATTTTTATAATCATCAAAAAGGGGGAGATTGTTGATCCATTTATTGATTTTGATGATTAATAAAGGAATTGAGTATATTTATTTGATTACTAATGGATTTTATAAGTGTTTCAGGACTTAAATTTATTTGATCAATTTAAAGGAATTAAGAAATAAATTTTGAATCAAATACAAATCAGAGATTTTAAAGTTTCAGAGCTTAGAGTCGACACCTAGAAAATCTGGAGCCGACTCCATGGCCATTCAAATTTTATTCTGATTTTTGATACGTTCCGGAGCGACACCCAGAGTTTCGGAGCCGACACCTAGAGTTTCGGAGTCGACACTTACAGTGTCTGGAGCCGACTCCGATGCGTGAACAGAACATTGATTTTTTGAGCATCCTGGAGCTGACACCTACAGTATTCGAGAGCCGACACCTGGCGATGGCGAGCCGACACTTACTTTTTCGGAGCCGACTCCTCAACGAACTCAAAAATTTCTATTTTTGGTAAAACGATCTGGAGCCGACACCTGAAAAGCTGGAGCCGACTCCAACCTGACTGGGACGAAAATTTAAAATGCCAGATCAGCTCTAACATAATATTTCCTTTTTACTTAATTTCTAACGGATATATTTTGTTTCCAGGTACACTCCAATGGCTAGTTTTCTTCCCAAAACGGATTAAAAAAATCTATAAAAAGGGGGAAAAACAACCATTTGAAAAATGAACAAACGAAGAAAAAAAAAGGAAGGAAAAAGAGAACAGAAAAGAAAATTTTTAAATCAAAAATCTGAGAAACCCTGAGCCTGAAATCCAAGAGAAAAGCATTCAAATTCAAATCCTTCCACTCCAAAAAGCTCAAAGAGGAATCCAAGGTGCCCCAAATCAAAAATCGGTGGATTTCCCAAATTGAAGAAAAAGCTCCGTTTCTTCCATTTCCAATCTTCTCAACTGCAACGACTGTGAGGGATTAAAGCTGAGGCTTGATTCATCTTTCAAAGGGAGAAGAGGAAAAGAAGAAAAGCTCAAAGCCAATCAACTTCAAATCAGGCTTTTCTAAACTTGTTTACTTATTTTTGAATATTTGCTCATTGAGGAGCTGTGTATCTTTGAAAAACTATATTCTTTTTGTTTGTGCCTAGTTCAATCAAAGGGATTGAACTAGTGGAGGTTGTATACCTCAGGTCAAGCTAGATTAGCTTGAGTTTAGGGTTGTATGCTGGTGAGCCCGAAAAACCGGCTGGGTTCTTTGTGATCCCGGGTAAAACAACAAGTTTGGGTTGTGAGCTTATAAAATAACTCGGCTGTAATCGAGAAGATTATAGTGTGGACCCAAGTGGATCTTGGGAGTGGACGTAGGTGTTGGATACACCGAACCACTATAAAATCTTTGTGTTTGCCGTGCTTCTATTGTCTCTATCTCTATCTCTATCTCATTGATTGTGCTTTATATTTGCATTGCATTTACTTTCATTCATCTTAAGCAAACAATTTTTTCTTTGAGGTTAAATTTTTTAAAGAACCCAATTCACCCCCCCTCTTGGGTTGTCATCTGGGCCAACATTGACCTATCCTGTTAAAAGGAGAAATGCTTGTGTTTCAATTTAGTAAGACCTTGGCCAAGGCACTTCATGTGAAAGTCACATGATCACTAAAATTGAAATCACTTTATGGATTTGCTATTTAGAGTTGATAGGCTCTTAAGCCATCCTTAGCATTTGTGGTCAAGAGGATGAATTATACAGTAACTATTTCTTAGGGTTCTTGGAGTTTGCTCGGCAACTCTTCAACCTATCCGGACGTCGGGTTTCATTGCTAGATGGGCACATCGATTAGTATAGAAAGTTGTTTCTATGCTACCAGCTTAGGTTCGAACCTAGAGAGTCACACACATAGAAGTTTCCTAGGATGATCTGTTTGCTGATCAACGATTGAGAATCGTATATGATTTAATTAATCAATTTGACTGATTGAATTATCTCAATTGGGTTAAGTACAATTGAATAAGATTCAATTTGGTTTAAGTCTATTAGAAGGACTAGTCAATTTCAAATATTGATTTAAAATTAGACTTGATTTGGATTTAAATAGATTCAGGACTAGCCAAATTTGATTTGGGCTAGGACCATGATCTATGTGGGTTCAGTCCAATAAATTCAGATTAGCTTAAACCAAAAACTAAACCCAAACCTCTCGCATAAGTCTGAGAGATTAAATTCACATATAGAATTTAATCTCTTGCATTAATCTTCTCCAAACAATTCCATCGAAATTCTAAAGTGTTAGAATTTATATGGAATAAATGTGCCTCTTTGTATTAACCAAGCGCTACGGTTCGATGACTCTTTGGTTTTTACCGAACGTCGGAATTAACCAAGCGCTACGGTTCGACGACTCTTTGGTTTTTTACCAAACATCGGAATTAACCAAGCACTACGGTTCGGCGTCTCTTTGGTTTTCGCCAAGCGGTGGAATTCTAAATGTTAGAATTTAATGGGCTGGCTAGAAAGAGACTATAAATAGAGGACATCCCTCACCAGATTACACAGAAGAGAAAAACAACACACGATATATTGTGAATTGATTTTCTAAATAATTAGAATAGATCAAAAATCCTGGTGATTCTGGTGCTAACGGAAGTGTGGAGGATCCTAGAAGAAGAATTCAAGTGGGAGGATTCAAGATCAGCAAAGTCGTTTTCCGCAAGCTAGCACTCTCGGGAATCCGATCATTTGGGGCTTCACGTAGATGATACTAGAGGCCAGACGATTGAATGGCTGCAGAGCATAAAAGGATTTACCAATTGCCTTTAAGGTAAGTGATATGATCCCTAGATCTTAAGGCATGCTTCAAGATAAGAAGTATGACTTCTTGCCTTGAAGATCAAGACATGATCTTGATAGTTTTATTTATATGCATATTTTGGATCAATCGATCCTATATACAAGGCAAAGATATGATCTTGATGCATGTTAGATAGATTAGTATGTAATCTTTAAATTTCTGCATTGATAATTGTTATCAATTTTTTAAAACATGCATGCCTCGGAGATTGTTTCTCCTTTCACTCTGGTCCTGAAGCAAGGGCTCTGTTCCTCTCACTTTACCTATTTATTGGATAAAAGACATCTTAATTCCTATGCTGAGCTTCTGAGTCATGCATAGAAATACATTCATGCCGATGAAGCTGATTTCACTCAGAGGGACACTGAAAGAGGGTCTAGCAAGAGACCGGTCCGTGCGGAGCCAAGCGACCTTCCTTTAAGAAGCATAAGCCCCCGCACTGACCAAATAATTGGTGCTAAACTTCACCCACAGAGAAGAGAACTCCACTTCTCTCCTTGCCCCCAGATCTCCTATCCTTATGGAGATTGAAAGCAAGCCTTATCTTCGATGCCCTCCCCTATTGAGGATGGATGCCACTCACGATCGGAGTCGTTATTGCCGCTTCCATAGAGACTATAGCCATGATACTGAAGACTGTCATATTTTGAAGCGTGCCATCGAGGAGCTCATCTAGCAGGGCTATCTCGAAAAGTTTATTAAGAAGGAAGGGCCTCTAGCTATCCCAACTCTAATGGGGCTTTCGTCTGTCCAGGCTAATGTCGATAACACCCCGACAGAAAGGACGGTGGGCTTGCCTTCATGGGGAACGACTTCATCTTCTAAGAGACCGAGAGAAGGGGAGAGAATAGAAAATGTAATCCCCTTTTATGAAGGAAAATTAGTAGGGGACAATCTAAATGATGATAACGTTATCGTCTCTATAACGATTGCTAAGCATCTTGTAAAAAGAATTTTGATGGATAGTGGGAGCTCTGCCGACATCCTTACTTATGATGCCTTTGTTCGGATGAATTTATCTCTCAGTTCCCTCGATGACAACACATTTGGTTGGCTTCACAGGGAATTCAGTGAGGATGGAAGGTGAAATTACCTTGCCAATCATGGCAGGATTGCCGCCGTATCAAAGTA
This sequence comes from Calamus simplicifolius, assembly GCA_900491605.1. NCBI lineage: Eukaryota > Viridiplantae > Streptophyta > Magnoliopsida > Arecales > Arecaceae > Calamus > Calamus simplicifolius. The sequence goes on from UESW01003929.1 coordinate 1,611,275, forward strand.
TAGTCCTAATAAGGTTTTGAATGGCCCGAGTACCTCTAGCTTACAATGTCATACTCGGTCGGCTTGGCTTAAACCTCTTGAACACGATGATATCTACTAAACGCTTGCTCATGAAATTTCCTACCAATGGAGGAATCGGCGAGATGCGTGAGGAGCAAAATCCTATGCGGTTATGTTATCATATGGCTCTTAGCTCCCAAGAGATGGTGATCCCACTGACCTCAATGTTGCTCAATCCTAGGGAATCTGAAAGAAGGGGAGAGCCCACCAAGTGCTTGCTAACCTATCCGCTGAGGGATGATCTTGTGAAGACTGTGTAGATTGGCGAGCTTTTTCCCTTGGAGATGAAGAATCATCTCCTTACCTTTACGGGTGAACGCAGATGTCTTCGCTTGGTCAGCATCGGACATGCCCAGCATCCCTTCGAAGGTAATTATTCATGAGCTTAATATTGATCCGAAGTACTGGCCTGTTTGCCAAAAGAAGAGGAGTTTCATCCTCGAGCGACAGAAGGCTATTGATGCATAGGTTAATAAGCTACTTACTGTTGGCCATATTCAGAAAGCAAAATACCCAGATTGGCTAGCCAATGTCATAATGGTGCGAAAGGCCAGCGAAAGTTAGAGAATCTGCATCGACTTTACTGATCTTAATAAAGCATATCCTATAGACAGCTTTCTGCTGTCGCGGATTGACCAATTGGTGGACTCCACATCTGGCCATGAGCTTCTCAGCTTTATGGATGCCTTCTCTAGATACAACCAAATAAAGATGGACCCGACGGATGAAGAAAATACCTCTTTCATCATCAAGAAGGGCATCTACTATTATAAAGTGATGTCCTTCGGGTTGAAAAATGCAGGGGCTGCTACTAGAGATTGATAAATAAGGTCTTTAAAGACTAGATTAGGCACAACATGAAGGTGTATGTGGATAATATGCTAACCAAGAGTACCTGCACCGCTGATCATGTGGAAAATTCAACAACCTTCGGTGCCATAAAATGAAGCTCAACCCTTATAAGTGTGCATTTAGAGTCACTGCTAAAAAATTCATGGGCTTTTTGGTGACCCAACAGGGGATTGAAGCAAATTCAAAAAAGATACAAGCCATTCTCGATATAAGGCAACCAGTTAATAAAAAAAAGGCACAGTGGCTCACCAAAAGAGTAGCCGCTCTGAGCCGGTTTCTATCGAAATCAGCTAAAAATGCCTACCCTTCTTTAAAGCTCTATGCAAAGCGAATGGCTTTGAGTGGATAGAGAACTGCCAGAAAGCCTTTGAGGAGTTGACGGAGTTTCTATCCACATCGCCATTACTATCAAAGCCAAAACAAGGGAAAAGGCTCTTCCTTTATCTTACTACTTTTCGGAAGCAGTTAGCTCTGTTCTGGTATGCCTCAACCCCGACGAAGCATAAAAACCTATCTACTACACTAGTAAAATACTCCATGATGTGGAGATCAGGTACTTTAGAACTGAAAAAATTATTTTTGCTCTAATCATCTTCGCTCAATGTCTCAGGCCATACTTCCAATCCCATCCGATCGTGATACACACGGACCAGCCTCTTAGAGCTGTCCTGGCTTATCCTGACACCTCTGATCGATTGGCTAAATGGGCAATCAAATTGGGAGAGTTTGATTTTTCATTTCAATCCCGATCTGCATTGAAGTCCTAGGTGCTAGCGAACTTTCTGGTGGAATGCACTTGGACGGAAGAGCAACCTAAAGATTTTCCAATGACATATCCGGATGCTGGTGGGGATATGGCAAAGACCTAGATCCTCCATATCGATGGCGCCTCCAATTCTCAAGGGAGTGAAGCTAGTCTTATTCTTGTAAATATGAAGGGCATAGTGCTGGAGTACGCTCTTCGATATTTCTTTAAAGCTACAAATAACCAAGCCGAGTATGAGACCTTGTTGGCCAGAATTAAGCTCACACTAGAGTTTGGGGAAAAGTACCTCAGGACCTTCACCAACTCTTAGCTCATCTCTGGACAAATCACCGGGGAATATGAAGCTCGAGACCCCATTATGTCTCAATACCTAAATAAAGTCAAGTCGCTGATCTTCTAATTGGCTTATTTCACTATCAGTTATATTTTCAGGGGCAAAAACGCTAGAGCCGACACCTTGTCGCGGCTAGCCACTTCGGTGGATAACACCTTGAGAAGAACATATGTTGAGCACCTGGAGACTTCAAGTATTGATGCAACGAAAGAAGTTTTACCAGTTATGCAAGAGTCAACATGGATGGATGCCTATATTCACTACCTTACTGATGGTACTCTCCCCGCTGATCCCATAGAAGCCAGGCTACTCAAGTGGAGGGCCCCCAAATTTATATTACTGAAGGGCAGTTATACAAGAAGTCCTTCTCTTATCCCCTCCTCAAATGTGTGGGCCCTGCATATGCTAATTATATCCTCAAGAAGATTCATGAGGGCATATGTGGGAACCACCTGAGGAATAGATCACTGGCGCACAAGGCTCTTTGCCAGGGATATTATTAGCTTACTATATAAAAGGATGCTGCTAAGCTAGTCCAGAAGTGCGACAGTTGCCAATGATATTCTAATATCCAATGATATCCAGCCTCTCAACTGAGCATGTTCTTTGCTCCATGGCCCTTCGCTCAATGGAGAATGGATATCCTTGGACCATTCCCCTCAGCTTCAGATCAACGAAGGTTCTTACTTATCGCCATCAACTACACCAAATTGTTTGAAGTCAAAGCGTTAGCCAAAATCACCAAAGGCAAGGTGAGGATATTTTTTTGGAAGTTTATTATCTACTGATTGGCCTACCTCATACTATCATCACTGTTAATGGTCGACAATTTGATAATGTTACATTCAAGACTTTTTGCACTAAGTTGGGTATCGACCATCGGTTCACTTCTGTCGGGCATCCAAAAACCAATGAAGAAGCAGAAGTCGTGAATCGGACCATCCTCCGGGGACTCAGAACCCGACTGGATGAGTTCAAAGGCAAATGGATGGAGGAACTCCCAGGTGTACTTTGGGCGTATCATACGACTCCAAGGATCCCCATAGAAGAAACTCCTTTCAGTCTCGTCTTCGGATCTGAAGCGGTCATCTCGATGAAGATCGGTCTTCTAAGCCCTCGAGTGGAGTCATATAATGAAGAAGACAATTCTTATCAACTAAGGGCCAACCTCAACTTCATCAATGAGGTGCGGGACTAGGCGCGACTCAGGATGGTTGCTTTTCGTCAACGAGCAGCAAAATATTACAACACCCAGGTCTGTCTCAAAACATTCCGTCCTGGGGGTCTAATCCTCAGAAGGGCTGAGGTATCCAAGCCAACTGAAGGGGCAAGCTATCTTCGAATTGGGAGGGACCCTATCAGGTCATCGAAACACTTTAGCAAGGAGCGTATCGAATCGAGGAGCTCAATGGGTGGCCAATCCCACACACTTGGAATGCGGATAACCTTCGCCGATATTATCAATAGTAAGTGTATTTGGTCGATGAATATATGAAGAGTCTTAAATTTTATCTTTTTATCCGGCTTGGACAATTCTATAGTTTCTAAAGGACTCTCGGTAGCCCCGCAATCATAAGGACACCCCCGGACCGGCACCGAGAAACCCCCGAGATGGTTCAAGTTCTATGGTCTCGGCGGTCCTGAGTCAACTCCCAGGCCAGCACTGAGAAACCCCTAAGGCGGCCCCACGATCATAAGGACACCCCCGGGCCAGCATCGAGAAACCTTCGAGGTGGTTCAAGCCCTATGGTCTCGACGGTCCTAAGTCAACTCTCAGGCCTGCATCAAGAAACCTCCAAGGTAGTTTCAAAAGGCTCTCGGCAGCCCCGCGATCATAAGGACTCCCCCAGGCCGGCACCGAGAAACCCCCAAGGCGGTTTAAGTCCTATGGTTCGACGGCCTGAGTCGACTCCCGGCCGGCCGCAAAACCTCCGAGATAGTTTCAAAAGGCTCTCGGCGGCCCAGTAATCATAAGGACACCCCCAAACCGGCATCGAGAAACCTCGGAGGCAGTTCAAGTCTTATGGTCCCGATGGCACCAAGTCAACTCCCGGACCGATCGCAAAACCCTCAAGGAAGTTTCAAAAGGCTCTTGGTGGCCCTGCAATTATAAGGACACCCTCGGGCTAGCACTGAGAAATCTTCAAGATGGTTCAAATCCTATGGTCCTAGCGGTCTAGAGTCAACTCCCGGACCAGTATCGAAAAATCCCGAGGTAGTTTTAAAAGGCTCTCGATGGCCCCGCGATCATAAGGATACCCCTGGGCCGACACCGAAAAACCTCCAAGGTGGTTCAAGTCTTATGGTCTCGACGGCCCCAAGTTGACTCCCGGGCTGGTGATGAAACCCCCGAGGTAGTTTCAAAAGGCTCTCGGTGGCCCCGGGATCATAAGGACAACCCCGAGCCGGCACTAAGAAACCCCCAAGGTGGTTCAAGTCTTATGGTCCGACAGTCCTGAGTCAACTCTCGAGCCGGCATCGAGAAACCTCCAAGATAGTTTTAAAAGGCTCTCGGTGGTCCCGCGATCATAAGGATACCCCAGGACCGGCACTGAGAAACCCCTAAGGCAGTTCAAGTCCTATGGTCCCAACGGCCCCAAGTCGACTCCCGGGCCGGTGGCAAAACCTCTGAAGTAGTTTCAAAAGGCTCTTGACGGCCCTGCGATCATAAGGACACTTCTGGACTGGCATCGAGAAACCCCCGAGATGGTTCAAGTAATTATAGTAGAGTAGCTATTAATGTTATTCTCTATACAAACACCCTATTTGCTACACTATTCATATCAAATATTAATTATAGTATGATTGGTACACATATAAAACCTTTAGGTTATGTTCTTCCATTTAGAAAGCTATTTATCAATGTTTTACTCATATTATTGTGGTTCCAAATTGGACGGTAGGAGATGGAATTTCCGTTGATATTTCTAATAAACCTTGATTCTCTACCATTCTTCTGAATCATAAGTCATCTAAGTTTAATATTGATTTGGTGGTAGAATTATTGACTGTTAATAGACTAATGTCTAAAATGCTAAATGGAACTCTATTTTGAATCAATTTTTTCATAAACTATAGTTGATGAAATTTGTGCTACTACTTATGGTGATACTGGTCATTTGGATATTCTATATTGGAGACCTGGATATAACCAAAAGATTATAGTCAAGTAAGTGTATTATCCTCTCATTACCAATTTTGAGAAGAAGCCAAACACCAAATTTCTAAAACTTTTGAGGATTCTAGCACACAATAGAGCACTCTTCTTTTTATGAAAGTCGTATCATGGTGTCCTCCTTACTTTATTATTAATAAATGGCTACACGTATCCACTTTTTGTTGGTAATAAAAAAATATATATCATCATACATATGTGCAGCGGAAGCATGCGAATCGTTTAACATGCATAAAATTAATATTGTCATATCAAAAGAAAAAATTATCATATAATTTTTCTAAACATAAAACATATCGATATATTGAAGTCTCGATGGAGCATGCGTGTCCTACTACCGGATTCGAAGCTATGGAGGAAGAATCTCATGGTAAAGTTTATGGGCCAAGATACTTCATAAAATACTTGCAAAATAAAATGAAACTAAAGTCTTCCTCACCTTTCTCAGGATTGGTATCAGATTATGAGAGTGGACTCACTCTTATTTTTCTATATTTCTCACAACTATGGCGCATATAAAATAAGAGAGAAAAGGAGGAGAGAAACTTTCTTTCATTTTTTTTACCACTCTCTAAAAGTCCATCTTATGCCATATTTATAGGCTCTAGGTGAATCAAAAAATATATATATTTAAATTAATTTAATTTAGATAACCTTTATCTATTACAACCTATTTTGATCGTATGAGAATAATTCTCACATGTACGTCAACTCCTTGATCATATCAAAAAAAGTTATTTTCTTATTTGTAATTAATTTATAAATAATATTTAAATTAAATATAATAATATCTAAATTATCAAATCTTATTTAATAATTTTAGATATTATTAATTTTAAATATCTAATAAATTAAATTTATTATTTTATTTTAATATTTTCAATAATCACATTATCAAAAATATCAAAAAATAAAATTTCTCTCTCTCCATCAACTCATAATATGTGCCACTTACAAGAGCAAAATTTTTTTGTGTGATGTTTCACAATAGCATTTATGTGCAACTATTCATATTAATTATTATTTGAACAATGTGTATGAATACAATTTTATTTTATCCAATAACTAATTTATTGGACCAAAATAAATATGAAAAAAATAATCAATCAAATTGGTTATTCATCTTCATAATAAACTCTTTATTATTTTAATAAATATTTTATTTAAGAAAAATAAATAATTAATCACATTAATTATTCAATTCAAGAGTATTTGATGCGATTAACCTAAGACAGTGTGGAAACCATGGACCCATAATTTTAAGCTTCAATAAACTTGAATAAACTCAATTAAACTCTTTAATTGATTATTCAGTTTATTAATCTCGAAGTTATTACACTAAAAACTTAAGACTCCACTCTTAAAAATTACATATTAATTTTACTTAAAAATTTAAGTCATCCACTGATATAATCATTACATGTAATTCAACCCTCCATAATTAGTTCATAATTAGAGCTAGATGAAATAACTATTATACCTCTCCAATTATCTCATGTGCCTTAAGTATCATTAATTCACTAGTTAAACAGTTAATTTATTATCGGATCATAAATTATGCGCATAACTGTTTAGCTACATAATCAATACTTAAGAGAATTAATTTTAAGCTTCTTTTTAAAAGCTATAGATTTCATATCTTTAAATTACATTCTCAGCCCAATGTGTTATTGAACCTCTAAGATATAAGTATTGGGCCCAACATCAAATGAGTTTTAATGAACAAATCAAAAGATCCAGTAGCACAATTAAGGAGTCTGTGTTAAATTAGGATTAAGGTTGATGTACATATGATCATCTTGTAACATAAATTGAATTCTTTATAATGGTATTAAATAAAGATTCAAATTTTATCCGTTCAAATCTTATATAATCTTATTAAATATAATACCTCCACTAAGTGTCTCTACACAACAATCCGGATAAAGTTATCATATTTATAATGTTCATAGACTGTATTAGTAATTAGCGATAGAAGATCTATACTTCTATCAATCACAGACATGTTTAAATATATTAGTTATAATTTTAATCCTCTTGTATATATTATATTAAAATTACAGCCTTATAATATATTTTAAAATTTCATATAAACATTCATCTTTTATATAAACGATAAGATTGAAGAAAAATGCTTATTTTATTGATTTAGAAAATCAAAAGTATAAATACACATGATTTCAAGGGCATTGTTCCGAACACTTTTTACATCCAACTTGTCATGGCTGTGGTGTAAGGGTTGAGAGCTTAGATCACCTCTTCTTTGCTTGCCAATTATCATAGGAACTTTAGAATAGAATTTTAGATCTTCATAATGTCATATCTATAAATCAAGCCTTATCAATACTACTAGAGACTAAGTTTAACTCAACAATTATCCTTGCAATCCTTTCTACCTTATTTGCTTTGGTTCATTTGGAAAGGTAGGAAGCCTTATGCACCTAGATTTGTTTCAAAATTAAATAAGCCCAATTCATAAAAAAATATATTTAACTAATAACAAATATAACCTTTAAATACTTGAAGATCAGACTAATGCAACCTTTAAAAACATGAAGAACTAAGTGAAAATATTAAAACAAAAAAATGTTGAAGCTAAAGAAAGATTTAATTTTTTTTTTTGTGGCTCTAAATCAAGAAGAATGAAGAAAAAAATATTTATATAATTATAACCATGATTAGTCAATTTAGAATTAAATCTTAATTGTTTGTATGTGCATATGTGTACATATGCAAACTTAGTTACATTCGTATGAAGCTAAGTCCAAATCCGATTGCTACCCATACTATTAGATCCGTATATATCTTAAAGCCAAAAGTCATCCATTAACTATCATTAGTTACTTGGAAAAAAAATTCTAATGAAATAGATAAAAATAGATAAAAAATAGAAATGGATAAAAAATAAGCATAAATACGATGAAAATAAATACTGACACTTTTAAGAAAGCTGATAAATACTTATCTTACAAAATAAATACCAATACGTTTAAAATAAATAACTAGTTTAAACTAACAACCATCTAATTTTGTGGTGAACATAAATGTTGTAGGAATAGGCAAAAATTATTTAATCAGATATATGGTACGTGCATTAATTGTGTGTCCTATCTATCTCATTTTTTATAATTGCATCTCGCTCTTTGGACACATGTCTAAGTATCTAATAGTTTTTATTTATTTATTAGCATTTTTGTTTACCATACAGATTAAGTGTTTATCAATTTAGACTAACAATTTATATTGAATATATTAGTATTCATTTTATAAAATAAATTTTTATCCTCACCTCTAAAACAATTGATGTTTACTTTGATCATGTTTATATTTATAATTTATTATTAATATTTATTTATTTATTTATTTGGGTTTTCTTTTTAAAGCAGTTATTGATAGTGAAATGATGATTTTAGTTTTAAGATATGTGTAGACCCAATGATAGGAATAACGGTTCCATTTGTACTTCATTATATATGAATATAGAAAATCTAACTCTTTCTTTCTCTCTCTCTCTCTATATATATATATATATATATATATATACACGTATGTACGTGTATATATATACTTTTAAGGGGTAAAGCGGGGCGAGTCGCAAGGCTGTTTGTTGCCAAGAAACCAACAGCCGATCCCATTTCTCTAGTCCCCACAACTACACCACCGGTCAAACCCATCGTTGTCACCGGCCGCTCCGGTATCATCTCACGCGCGTTGAAAGTTGAAGCTGGGCCTCCCCTCCCCTGTCTCGCCTCTCGCGTTTGGCTTCTGTGCTTCACCTTCTCTTTCCCAGGGTGGAGAGAGACGGAGAGGGGAGAGAGAAAGCCTGACGAAAACCCACATCCTTCTCCTTCTTCTCCTCTTTAGACTCTCTCTTCTCAGCTCGATTCCACCCCGAGGCATCTCACCGGTTCTTTTCTTCAGAATTCTCGCCATCTGGTAAGCGATGCAGCTCTAAGTACTCGATTTTTCTTCTTAGTTTTGATTTGTCGGACCTCGAGGGTTTTGAAGGCTGTTGTTTTCTTTTTCCGTCCTTTCTGTTTCATTAGTTGCTGAGGTGAATTCTTTCGATGTATTAATTTCTTGATCAGATTTGGATTTGTTAGTTCCGAGTTATTTGTTGAGGTCGTCGCTTACTTGCTTATTGGTCTCGGAAATCAGCAGTTCTTATCCATTTTGCAGAAAGATTGGGTTTTGGTGATATGCGTTGGACCAATTTGATTTTGAGCTGTTATTTTTTCATTTGTCTTGCAAATTAGGTTTTGTGGGCAGATTCTGCTGCAAGCTTGGGTTTTGGATCTGTATGTTGGAGCAGTTTATGATTTTAATGGGTTATATTTCATTTGCCTGGGTTTTGCGTGTCATTTAGGATGGCGATTTTGAATTGCATTCAACTTGTTACTTGTAAGAAGGTGCAATTTGGAAATTTTAAGTTCTGTGGCTGCGATGAGTTTAGAAATTTTAAGTTCTGTAGCTGCGATGGTTTAAATTCATTCTTCGTTACAGGTTAAGGTTTCTTATCAAGAGGTTCAAGTCATATGGGTACCTCTTCAGGTGCAAATTTACACCAGCAGCTACCCTCAACAATGCAACCCCCACGCCAGCACCCAAGGGCTGCAGGGCTGCAGACCTCCTTATCTCTGGCTTCGTCAGATGCTGGTGGGTCCCCTGATGTGCAGGAACCTGGATCAAATTCTGATCAAGGGAACGATTCTGCCACTGAGAGTGCTAGCTCACGTGAGACCTGGCCAATTGAGACCAACCGTTCGGATGCCATGGCGGTGAAGAAGGTAAACAAGGAAGAAAATGAATGTCTTGAAGCACAGGTCATTCGCAGGGTTTCTAGAGCAGATAAGTTATCACTCCGTGAAATTGCTCGAGAAAGAGTGGAGGTGATATCTGACAAAATGATGGTTATGCCAGATGAACTTCTCGAAGAGACCAAGAATGAGCTTCGGTTGATCCTGGAGGGTATGGGGGGTTCTCGGCATATAGAAGAATTCTTGCATCTGCAGAAGCTTGTCCTAGGGAGAGTTGAGTTGACAACTAAAACCCTTGCCAGGGCTCACAAAGTGCAGTTGGAGATTCTTGTCTCAATCAAAACAGGAATTCAGGCCTTTCTGCATCCAAGTGTCAGCATCCCAGAGAGTTGCCTGGTTGAGATTTTCTTGTACAAGAGATGCAGAAACATTGCCTGTCAAAATGCTCTACCTGCAGATGAATGTACCTGTGAGATATGCACTAACAGGAATGGTTTCTGTAACCTCTGCATGTGCGTGATATGCAATAAATTTGATTTCGAGGTGAACACATGCCGATGGATTGGATGTGATATGTGCTCCCATTGGACACACACAGATTGTGCCATTCGTGTTGGCCTGATTGGAACAGGACAATCTGTTAAAAGTGGAGTGGGCATTTCTGAAATGCTTTTCAGGTGCCAAGCTTGCCAAAGGGCATCAGAGTTGTTAGGGTGGGTTAAGGATGTGTTTCAACACTGTGCTCCTGGATGGGACCGGGAGGCTCTGATGAGAGAACTTGACTTCGTTAGCAGGATTTTTCGTTTGAGCGAAGACCCTAAAGGGAGGAAATTGTGCTGGAAGTGTGGGGATCTCATTGAAAAGATGAAGAGTGGTGCTACTGAGGCCACAGCTTGCAGAATGCTGCTTCTGTTTATCCAAGGTATGGACAATTCTATGCCATCATTTTCAACATATGTCACTGTTTTCTTCACCACTTATTCTTTAAGTCTAGACTGGGCCTTGATAAGGAAATGTTCGAGTTTTTTTATTCAGAGAATTGTGCTTATTGCTAATTTATTGAAATGTCATTCATGCAACACAAAATCTTTCTTTGTTTACATATGTTCCATTTATTATGTTTTCAAGTTAATATCCAGTTTTGTCTTTCTCATTTGTTACAGAATGTGAGTTTCTACATTGTGACATTCTCCTATTGAGCCTTTACATTTTATAGATATTAATATAGTCTTTACATTTACAAGTATGTTTATGAAATTTGAGTGCATCTTGTTAAAATCATGAATTTAATAATTGCTGTCGTCAGTACCATACTGCTTTGACGTGAAATTGACATAGGTATGGGTGTCAGAATGACAACTTTTGTATCGGCAGCAGCAATGCATGTCAACAGTGCAATACCAACTGTATCAGTCTGTACCTTGAGTTTTTCATTCATTTGATGCTCTCGGTTTTAGTACTTCTTGTTGGTACTAATACAATATTGATATTTGATACCATACCTTTTCTATGAAAAAGGTATGAGGTTCTGTACTAATATTTAAAACATTGGTTAAAATCAAGATATGCAAAACCGATACTGAGACTGTGCTGGTATATTATCGGTTTGGTATGGTACAAGTTGACATAGTATGGTATGCACTCTGAATCAAGACAATATCATTCTTTTTTTCACACTTAACCATTTTATCTGGGTTGTATGTGTCAGTACTGGATGGTTCAGATCATTTAGACCGATATTCATACCAAATTGAAACTTGGTACTATACCAGTACGGTTAGTACGATAGACCTTGGTTAAAATAGTCATGAGCTTAGGTTTAGCAATATGCATTCACATTTATTCTTTCCATCAAGCAACAGCTATAATATACTTTAATGAAAGGAAAATGAAGCATTCTTGGGTAGTCTGGATACAGCAGCTGCAAAGCTGTTGATACTTGGTTAGATTAATCCCTTCTGAAAACAGTGTAGCATCCCTTGAAAACAGGGTAGCATTCTGGTCAAACATGTAGATACATTACTTTGCAAGTTCTTCTGTCATGACATAACACTTAATGCCTCAGTTAGATTTAGGTGCATAAATTTTTTATTGTCAATTTGCTGGCTTTTCTTTGCAATTTAGTGGAACAACATATGTTGCATATGTTGATGAGTTGAACAGTCTCAATACCTTATGTGTCTACTAGAGTGAGGTTGTTGTTATTCTTTATTACATTAAAAGTTTAGGGTTTATGGTTCCTCCCCTGTGGCCTGCACGACAAAAGCTGTCCAATGTCAAGTTGTATTTTCTTCTACATAACACCACTTTTATTTTGAATAGGATTTTGTACGTGTGATGCTGTGACCCCTAGTTTTTGGTGTGTTTTTTGCAATTTACTGGCAAGGGTTGAACATCTGGAAACCAATACCTTTAGGGTGTATTTGGCTCGCCATATGGGATTGGAGAGGCATAGCATTGCTGATCCAATCCGATAGGACCTGGAAACACATAGGAGGTCACTGGTTTGCCAATCCTGCATTTTTAGATATACGAGGCCACTGAAATGGTGAGATCCATGGATTCTAAAACCGTTCTTTGATGTTTCAAATGTTGGATTGGATTGGATATCCAATCCAATACTATCCCATCCACCATGCCAAACACAGCCTTAGAGCTTCAAAGTCCCTTGTACATATTTCCTTCAGCTCTGATGTAATTAAGCATTATGGAATATTTTATAATTAAAGAAACATATCAAATCCTTAAACAAAAGTCATGTTATATTAAAGGACATTTTGTTTTCTAACTTCAAGTTTCATAGCCTTTTAAGAGTGGCACTGAGACTACTTGTTTGATCACAAGCTTTTATTGAGTTAAAAGTAACGCATAAACCACTAATAGCCCTACTGTTTAAGAAATCAGCTCTTGCGTGAGCTGATTGCTCATAAGTCATTCTTGCATGCATGAGAGGAATTTACAAGATGCTATCTCACTTGATAAATATTTTCTCAAGTCCATCTCTCTTTAAAATATGCTTAGAAAAAAAGATAATAAAAAAAATCAATTAGGAAAGGAGAAGCATTTGCACATAGGCCTATTGATAAAATGTATGAAATATTATAGGACATTATGATTGAAACTCTACTTCATCATATCTTCAATCCATCATGAATAATTAACCCCTTTTCTTCCTTGTTACTTTTTAAAGTTTCTTTAATTGTCATTTCATTAAATGCCTCATTGCATAAATTTAGAAGTTGCCTGTGAAAAATCATGATCCGATATTAAATTTGTCCTTTTAGTCTAATTCACTTACCATCACAAATTTGGGTCACTAATTAAGAGTACCACAAACTTGTATTGGTTGAGTATGCATAACACATCCAGAAATTTCTGTAAGTTGATTGTGGACAATGATAAAATAAGCGAGGTTCACAATATAAATCATTCTTTCTTGTGATATTTGATTTTTGAAAATCTGTTTTCCCTAAAGAAGAACTGACTTAGGAATATGGGTTAAATTCATCTGTCAGATAAAGGCAAATAGGTGTACGATCCATCTCCAATGAAGTGTGCTACAAATATTTGTAGCATAATTGGCCTAAACACGTAGTTGTCTTAGCTCCAAAAGGCAACTGAAAAGTATATAAAGATTCAAGCAGGAAAGGTTAAAAGAAATTGCTTGGAGTTCTTTTCTCCTTCAGCGTTTTTGTGCTTTGGTTCCATATCCATCCAGCAATTCACCATATAGATGAATGATCCATAACCAAAACAAAACATCTCTTAGCATTACTACTTCCCAAAAAAGTTACAATTCGTCAATTACTATATTTTTTTTGTTTCAGACTTCCATCATACATTTCAGAGATCATTAAATCATGAAGGCTCTTTATTGGGCTTGTTTCTTATGCTACATGGACCACTGAATTTTTCTTATTTAGGCTATAAGTACCAGTTTATCATAATTCTCTTGTAAGTGGAAAGAGCCAATGTGCTATAAATTAGGATGCAAAGTTGCAACCAAAAATCAGACAACATTAATTAATTCAGAACATTATTCTTACCTCCATAACACCAGCTATTTAACACCCTTTGGAGATGGTCTCATCATTCCTTTTACTTACCAACCATTAGTGTGAATATTTTTCCCCCTTAAAACCCTTAAATAAGTTTTCCCCCTTAAAACCATTAGTGTGGGCTGCATATTTGAGCTCATATGTGGTTAGTATTTTTTAACCATATAAAATAGATAAAACATATTAAATATAATAAAAAAATAATGATGGTAATGTTTTTCTGGACAATTAATAGTAATATGAATAACAGTAGCAAGTAATAATAGTGCTTATTATTTAGTATTTAATAGTCAATACTAATTGTTGCTGCTGATTTTCATTCTCGGTCTGGGGACGATGCACGTTGGGATCGAGTAGCACTCTTCCGTTCGAGTGGACTTGCAAGATAGTCCTTATGCAAGCATATGAGAGGAGAAGGTTGTTATAGAAGGATGCTTCAGAGAGGGTTTCTGGAGAGCAATGGCCTTTGCTTCGATGATGAGGGCTTAGAATTGCCTTCGAAATGCGTACCTAAGAGGTCTTAGGACTTAGTATTTGTGTGCTGCCAAAATGGTAAGTAGTTACCTGATTTTCGAGTGCGTTTTAGGGAGTTGGCATCCGATAAGGCCGAGATCCCATCGGTTACGAGGATTGGCGATTGATGAAGCTGACAGACGCTTTATCAGGAATTTGAAATTTCGTTGATCATGGACGAAGTGTTGCATTTGGCTTTCGTTTCTATTTTAAGAAGCTTACTCCGAAATCCTTGCGATTGGGGTGGTTTATCCTTTGAGATATTTGACGTAGTTTGAAGCAGTAATGGCGCTTATGTTAAGGGGATGAGGATCGATCTTACCGAGGTATAGAGATGGCTTGGCCTTGCCGAGGTTCGGAGATGGTTCGGCCTTGTCGAGGTTCGGAGATGGTTCGACTCTGCAGAGGTACGGAGATAGCAGGTGGAGCTTGTCCTTTTCTGTAAAGAAGATGGTAGTAGTTAGTGGATCATAGCTCAGAGGAGGGTTTTGCTGTCTGCTACGTCTGTCAATCGATACGGTAATATTTTTACCCCCCCCCCCCATTACATGCCCTCCATTTTCTAGTTAGAAGCATAGGTTCGGGCATAGGAAGTAGAGTCCATGATGGCCCAATCTTATTTGCGGATTTGAACCGGCAGAGGCGCATCATAATGGCTTCATAAATGCCAAGCCGCTATCCCATCATTTCTTCTTGCCGAACGAGGAGAGGCTTTTCATTCTCACCTAAGGACGGTTGATGGAATGACACGTGGCGGATCTGGGGTTTGTTGCATTTGAACGGAAGGTCCGCGCTTGGGGTTTCCCATCGGTGATATCTCACCCTTTTGTCGAGGCTCGGAAGAATAGATACTTAGCCTTGCCAAGTCATAGGAAGCTCCGATCGGCCTTGCCGAGGTTCGGAGATGCGTGACTTAGGCCTGCCAAGTTATAAAAAGCTTTTTCCTTGGTCCTGCCAAGGTTCTCTGACTGGCTTTGCCGAGGTTTGGAGGACGCTCGGCCGCGCTGAGACTTGAAGAAAATTTTCCTTGGTTCTATCAAGGCACTCCGATCGGCCTTGCCGAGGTTCGAAGGATATTTTATTTGGCCCAGCCAAGATACGGAGAAAGTTGCTCGGTCTTGCCGAGGTTCGAAGAATATTTTTACTTGGCCCAACCAAGGTACGAGAAAGTTGCTCGGCCTTGCCAAGGTTCAGAGAATATTTTACTTGGCCCAGCCAAGGTATGGAGAAGGTGTTCAACCCTGCCAAGGTTTGGAGAATATTTTTACTTGGTCCAGCCAAGGTACGGAGAAGGTTGCTCGGCCCTACCGAGGTTCGGAGAATATTTTTGCTTCGTCCAGCCAAGGTACAGAGAAGGTTGCTCGGCCCTGTCGAGGTTCGGAGAATATTTTTACTTGGCTCAGTCAAGGTATGAAGAAGGTTCAAAGAATATTTTTAATTGGCCCAGCCAAGGTACGGAGAAAATTGTTTGGTCCTGCCGAGGTTCGGTAGCCTAGCTAAGGTACGGAGAAGGCTTGGTTGTGCCGAGGTTCGAAAAATTTTTACTTGGCACAACCAAGGTACGAAGAAAATTGCTCACCGTGTCGAGGTTCGAAGAAATTTTACTTGGCCCAGTCAAGGTACGAAGAAAATTGCTCGGCCCTGTCGAGGTTCGAAGAATATTTTATTTGGCCCAGCCAAGGTATAGAGAAAGTTGCTCAGCCTTACTGAGGTTTGGTGTTCGGGCAAGTCCTGCCTTTCATTATTATCTTGAAAAAGATGATTATTCAAAGAATAAATATACAAATTGGAGTGAAGTTTTCTGTTAAAATAAGTAGAATAGCTCGGTTCAGGCATACTTCACTGGTAATAAGCTTGGAGGTTATCCGAGTTCTATGTTCCGAGGATACTGTATCCCTTGGAGGTCTTCATTTGAAAAGGCAAGCCCTTCGCACCGGACCTTTTTAGGCCGGTTCTCTTCATTTGGTCGACTCTAGGAGGAGCCGACCATTACAATTATATAAACGTTACCAACCACCGATGGATTTGGGGGGTTGTTGTCGAAGCTCAGTTGGATGTTTTGCTCTGTTGTCTGCTTTGGGAGCCCTTCTGTATCACTCCAGTCTCCCTCGGCGAATGAGCTATTCAATTTTGCCCTTCAGCTGCCAACACTCCTCGGTATCGTGACCGTAGTCACGGTGATACCGGCAGTATTTTGTCATATTCCTTCGATCCAGGTTTCCTTGGAGGGCCCCTGGTTGAAGAAGTTGGCGCTCGATCTTCATTAGGATCTGGGCTCGCAGCGTGGCAAGGGGGTATATTGATTGAACCTCCGCACCGAGCTTCTAGTGCGCTATCTTGGCGATGAGGTGGGCTCGCAGGGCGAGCTAGTCGGCTCTTTTTCGAGCTCTTCTTTTTCTTGGATTGCTCGGCTCGGGCCGACCTTTGGGATTTTTCGACTCTAGCGTATTTATCTGCCAGAGCCATCATATCGGAGAGACTTTTGAGATAGTTGACTTCAATGGCAAGGTAAAAGTCTTCCTCTTTGATACTCCGCTCGCTAAGGCGGACATGGGTATCTCGTGGTTGAGATGGTCGACTTCCAGCATGACCACATTGAAACGGCCAAGAAAACTTCTTAGGACTCCCTCTCTTGCTGCTTGACTTTGGAGAGGGAGTCGGATCTCCGTCGGTGGCTGCGGCTGTTGACAAAATAGCTGGTGAATGAGTGGCCCAGTTTGTCGAAGGAGTTGATGGAGTTCGGCTTCAGTGTGCCGAACCATATTCTGGTGGGCCCCCTTAGAGTAGAGGAAAGGCCCGACATAAGATCGCATCTAACGCCCTGTGGAACATTATGATGGATCGAAAGCTGCTCAGGTGATCATCGGGGTCGATGGTCCCATTGTACGGCTCGATTGCTAGGAGCTTGATGTAAGATGGGACCACCTCCTTCATGATCTTTTCGATGAAGTGTGGGCCCTACTCCACCTATGGCTGTGGATGGAATGCGTGCTTGATGGCGTCTATTTTCTGGTGCATCTCTTGGAGTTGCTGCTCCACCCCCTCATTCCGAACAGTCGGAGAGGCTGGGCGGGGAGATCAGCCGCGGCATCGAATCATGGCGCGAGAAGATCGAAGATAAGGAGCAGGTCTGACGGGACCGATGTAAACTCCTATCTCCGCCCTTCTATGGTGCGAGTTCCACTTCCTCGCGGCCGGGTTGTCGTGGGTGGCTTGTGACCTCAAGTGGGTTGGGTGCAGGAGCTGTCGGTTGAACTAGGGCAGCTGCTCCACCAAAGTACTGCTGAGCAGGTGCAATCGGTGGAGGGACTCCATGGAGGCCCTGCTCCGCACCAACTATGTCAGGGCGTGAACTTGTTGGACCAGCGCGCCAAACTAGTCCTGGGTGACGAGGGCCGTGGATAACGGCGAAGCCTCGATCAACGGTGGTTGTGAGGGCATCGTATTACTTGTGGGGTCAGGCCTTTGGGAAGCGGTCTGATCCAGAGCATTAGCGGTTGCTCTATTGCGATTGGCCATTGAGGATATGTCCTTGTTTGAACCTTTTCTCCTTGGTTTCAAGTTTTCAGAGGAACTTGGTGCCCTTCCTCTAGTGCCAATATGTTGTTGCTGATTTTCATTGTTCGGCCTAGGGACGATGCACGTCGGGATCCGGGTAGCGCTTCCCGTCCGGATGGACCTGCAAGATAGTTCTCACGCAGGAGTCATAGGGGGTGGTCCCTGTGGAAGACCCTCCGACGCCCAAGTTAGTGAAAATCCTCAGCAAGCAGATAAGAGAAGGTTGTTGCAAAAGATGCTCCAGAGAGGGTTTATGGAGAGCAATGGCCTCTGCTTCGATGATGAGGGCTTAGAATTGCCTTCGAGATGTGTACCTGAGGGGTCTTGGGACTTAGTATTTGGGTTTAGGGAGCTTATAGATAACTGTATATTGATTGACATCGCACAAATACTAAGTCCCTAAACCCATCTCTAAGCTCTGATCCTCAGCAAGCAGATAAGAGAAGCAGTTATCTGATTTTTCGGGCGCGTTTTAGGGAGTTGGCATCTGATAAGGCCAAAATCCCGTCGGTTATGGGAATTGGCGGTTGATGAAGCTGACGGACACTTTATCGGGAATTTGAAATCCTGTTGATCATGGATGGAGTGTTGTATTTGGCTCCCATTTCTGTTTTAGGAAGCTTACTCCAAAATCCTTGCGATCGGGGTGGTTCATCCTTCGAGATATCCGGTGCAGCTTGAAGCAGTAATGGCGCTTATGTTGAGGGACGAGGATCAATCCTACTGAAGTATGGAGATGGCTCGGCCCTGCTGAGATTAAGAGATAGCAAGTGGAGTCGCTTGACCTTTTCTGCAAAGAGAATGGTGGCAGTTAGTGGATCAGAGCTTAGAGATGGGTTTTGCTGCCTGCCACGTCTGTCAATCGATACGGTGACATTTTTACCCCGCATCGCTAATAATGATAGCTATAACACAATTGCAACCTACATTCAACTTGACTATCTGTTTGAATAACATTGTGGTAGTGGTATAATGTCTGGCACTGAAATGGCAACCTTGGTTGTGATTGTTTAAACCCAAATACAATATGCACATTTATTTTGGAAACAAGCAGAATTTGTAGTGCCATGCATAATTGTACTGTGTCTGTTTGTAGTGTATTGTCTTTTGTTTCTTTCCAGGGAACTTCTTGTCCGTCTAGCTGTTACCGTGGATGTTTGTCTCCTCTCAGTTGTATGGGAATGGTTGTTACTGCAGTAAGATTGTTCAAGAACCAAGATCTCTGGAAAGGGACACTTGGCATCAATTTTTTGTTAACATGTTAATACTACATTGCTGCTTTGGAAGTTTGTTTGTTCTTGGCAGTGCATCCTCCTCTTATTGTTAGGCTCAAAGTAATTATTAATCTTGCACCAACTAAACTTTGAAGTCTAGCTCTGTGACTCTTGTGCCCCTAATGTTTTATTAGTTGGAATATTTCATTAAGCATTTTGTGGAAATTGCTTTGCGTGGAAATTTAATTTCTACTTTCCTTTTTACCTTTACTTTCCCATATACCGTTTTGTCATTGGAATGTCAACTTTGATGCTTGGTTTCTTAACTATATCTTTGTCATCATCAAATCTATTTTATATTTGGGTTCTACCACTGTTATAAGATTAAAGAAAAATATATTTTTTTCAGTTCAATCAAGAAGCTACATCCTGCTTTTGGCGGGAGATTTATTTTCTGAATCTATTTTGATGCATTAAAGGATTTTAGATTGCTGACACAAACTGAAGCAAGATAAGAACTGGGAATGAACAGGTTTAGAAGGCCTTGATTCTACTTCTAGTGAAGTTATAAAGGTCAGAAGGATGAAGCAATAGTTGGATCAAAAGATAGGCTAGAGACTGGGGTCTAGCATTATAGAATTTTGTAGGGTGTTAGAGAAGTTTGAGTAGCTGGAGGGAATATTGCGCCCAGCGGAAATCTAGGAGGCAACAAAGACATGGTTGTCTCGAACATATAAATCCTGGAACTTTTCACCTAGTTTGAAGGCATCATAACCTTCACTTATCTAATTACAGCCATGGAACAAGAAGGCAAAAGGTGATATTTATTGGAAATTGATATTTTAAGGGGAAAATGCAAAAAACTTTTAAAAAAATTTGGTTCCACATATAGCCCTGCATGCAAGGTATGACTATCTTAACCCAACCTAAACTTAGACTCTGCACAATAGTTTTACTGAGAATTGGATTTCTGAAAATGTAAGATGGATCAGACCACCAAAAGAAATTGACCCTAATAAAACTTTGAGATCTGCCATAAACTTCGGTCCTATTTGGCATCACATCCAGATTGCAATTTTTGGTTCGTTTTCCAAAAAGCACAGCAACTGAGGCAAAAATGGTGTTTTGTAATCCAGTTTCTTCTTTAATTGAAACTCAGCTTTTAGAAATTAAAGAAAATTGGTTTTCAAAGTATTTGAAATCCAAAACCACCCACAACCACCATTGCCTCTGTCACCAATGTGACAACGACCCTCACTGCAGCTTGCTGACCACTGCTAGCCGCCACTGCCAATCACTAGCCACTTGTTGCCACTGCTACCAATCGCCAGCTGCTGACCGCTGCTCATCACGATTGCTATGCTCATCATCTCTACCTTGACCACTGCCAAATAAGTTTAGGGTTTTTGGTTTCAAGGGGAAAATAAATCTGATTTTATATTTTGAGAAACTGAAAAGTGGAAACAATGCAAATCACTACCTTAAGATACACATGTTTCTTGACTAGCTTCAATTCTAGAAATCCTTGTCTGCGACTAGCAGACGGTAGAACACTTTCCCAGGATTGGATTGTCAAAATAACAGGCTTTTACCACAATTCAGTAATGATCATATTGGACTTCCTGATTGAATGAACACAATTCTGAATTTTAGCCATCAAATTTTCCAAATGTGGCTATTGTTTACCTGATCTCACATCATATTTATTTTATATAATTTCCTGAACATATATACTTTGTAGAAAAGTCTATCATGGGAACTTTTGCTAGCCAGCTGCTGGTGAGTGCTTTCTGAACTTGGTAGTCTTTCTAATTCACTCCATACCATATGTTTGTGGACAATCCTAATTAGAAACTAAATCAGTGGTCAAATTCAGGATTGACTGGAAGTTCTAAATCCTGTGCAATGCAGCTTTTTTCCTTTGATTAGTCTCTTGGAATTCATTGTTTACTTTGATATACCTTTTATCTAGATTTAATACCTGCCTTCAGTATTGTATTATTCTCCTCTACTCTTGCCTGGCCACTTGCATGGACTATCACTATATGTCTGATAAAATAAATATTTTATTCTGTCTTTCTTCAGAGCTTGAGATAGATGCTACAAAAAATTCTGAAACAGAAGAAGCTGGGCTTCTGATTTCCCCCAAAGAGGCTTGCAACCGAATTGCGGAGGTGGTCCAAGAAGCAGTGAGAAAGATGGAGTTGGTGGCAGAGGAGAAGATGCGCATGTTTAAACGAGCTCGTCTTGCTCTGGAGGCCTGCGACCGTGAGCTAGAGGAGAAGGCTAGAGAAGCTGCAGAACTCGAGATGGAAACACAAAGGAAGAAGCAGCAAGTAGAGGAGCTCGAGAGCATGGTGAGGCTTAAGCAGGCTGAGGCTGAGATGTTCCAGCTCAAGGCCAATGAGGCCAGGCAGGAGGCTGAGAGGCTGCAGAGCATAGCCCTTGCCAAAACAGAGAAAGCCGAGCACGACTATGCTAGTTTGTACCTGAAGCATCGATTAGATGAGGCAGAAGCTGAGAAACAGTATCTATTTGAGAAGATAAAGCTTCAGGAGTCCCAACGGGCTCCACAGGGAAGCGGCGGCGGCGGCGGTAGTGACCCCTCACAGATGCTGATGTTCTGCAAAATCCAGGATCTGCTGAAGAATGTCTACAATGTTCCTGGCAAATCTGAAGGCAACAATCAAAATGACCACCTTGCTCTATGCTCAATGTATAGTGGCATGGACTGGTACGAGTACTGTCTTGTAATGCTTGACTAGAACCATTCCATCGTCTTTGCAGGCCAACCTTCATGTCCTTTTAATTTGTTAATATATGTTTTAATATGAGTTACCTTCTTTGCTTTTACATCTTTTCAGGAATGCTCTCTATTGTATATGCGCGCAATCTTCTTTTATATATTTCTTGTCCATATGAAATCATTAATCAGGTGATGTTAGATTATTTTGGTTTCTTAGTTGCATCAAAAAAATCCACTCATTCAGTGATTACTGATTTTGCAGACAAATATTGGATTCTTCTTCTTCTTCTTCTTCTTTTCTTTTTCCTTTTGTTGTAATATAATGCACAGTTAGGTTCTTTGGACAATATGGTTTCTAGATCTAAATAGAATATCTAATACACATTCGTTTAGATCATTGTCCATCATCTTTAGAATCAGGGATAAAATAATTCTACGATTCTAAATGCATATTTATTCTTGCAAAATTGATAATTAAGTGTATTTTATATGTAAAATTTTTTTCCTTGGCGTGCGCTTCGACTTCCATCTCGTATTTGGTGACAAATTCTATGCTGCATAGGGTTCGGTTGATCTCCTCCTGTTGTCTCCAATTATAGGTGCGTTATGCCTTGTCTCTTACGGTGTTGCCTCCACTGCAGCTGGGTAAAATATTGCCGTTTGAGATCCATCTTTGCTTGGATCTGGGGCATCTGCCCCACTAACCCCAGCTACAATGGTCCTTGACATCTTTCCGGCTCTAGAATAAAAGGCGAGGAAAAAGACTTGCAGCAAGCACACTTTGATCATGCGGATTGATCGTTCGCATGTGCTATTACGCATGCGGTCCACGATAAAACTCATTAGGTCTCGGTATGTGCGGAAGTATACATGCATGATTAATCCATGCGAGATCTATGCATGTTTGCTGAACGAAGAGCGATGCAGCAAGGCTTTTCAAAAAGCGAGGGCAAGATTGAGCTATAACTGTTGAGATTGATTGCAAATGGGAATCTTAAATAAAGAAGAAAAAATAAAGAATGAGGCTTTAAATAGTCATAGCACATAAACCAGGTTTCTCTTTTTTCCCTTTTTATAATTGGAGAGAGAGAGAGAGGCCTGTACTTTTGACTTTTCTTGTGAGAAAAGTCAAACTATGAGGCTTTAGTCTCTGAAAAAAAGAATAAATAAAACATTGATCCATAATGTACACCAAATGCCAGATGATTTTTTTTTTTTCGTTTTTTTGTTTTAGCAAATGTGAAATAAGTTTCATACCGCAATCTACCAGCGATCATATATTCAGCATGCTATTTGTATAGCATGTATTAAATAATGGCTAAGTAGTAAACTCCCGCCCCCCTCCCTCCCCACCCCCACCCAAAAAAAAAAAAAAGGCTCACATCTGCCTATGGAAACGGCCGTAATATTGCTGGTGAGTAATAATGGTCATTATTAATATTTGCACTGCTACCAACCTAAATAAAAGATTATGTTTTGTAACAAAAAAATAAAAGATTATGTTTAAATTCAAATCTTTATACCATCTGAAATGAATATTTCTTCTCTAATTCAAATTTTAAAATATAATCTTTATTCATTTATCATGCAATTATTTTTCTATTATCAACCATTGTTTCCTATTATAACGCTAAATAACAATCATTATAACTATTAATATTTTAAACTCTAAAATAACCAGGAAAAAAAGGTTGTCATTCTAGGCAGGCAGCTAACATCCATTATAGCTGCTGTAATGGTTGATGATAATTTTAATGGTGGCCTATCATAGCTAGATAACAGCATTATTGAAGCCTTTGAAGAAAGATTGGAAGAGAAGATGTCAAGGGTCTTAAAATTTGGCTTATTTAATACATAATGTTGATCAATTTGGTTGGAAGATGCAAGGCTAGGAACTCTCTAAAAGGATGATATAATACTTTATGCATGAGAAATCCTACATCATATGAAAAAAGAATGATTAAAAAGTTATAACTCAACTTTACCCACTACTACTTATATTCAAGTTTTTAAAGCAATGTCAACCCAATCTTCTAACAAGTTAATTGAAACAAGTTAATTGAAACAGCAAGTAAATTTAGAGCCTTACAAATGATATCAGAGAGCTAATCGGAATGTGTCAAAGTTGATGGATAAAAAAAAAGGCTACAAATGAGATGGTGGTATATAAGTTCTTCTATGATGTAGAGCCACCATTGTAGCGTTAACAATCCTGCTTGAGTAAACTCTATCAAAAGGAAGAGATTGTAACACCTTCCTATATGAATAGTCTCGTATCGAATAGAAAAAATATAATTTATTTGCTATCAATAAATTTGCATTCAAGTTTTTAAGGCTACATGAACTCAATCTGTTAATAGGTTAACTGGACCTAGATGGATTTTTCATAAAATTGAAACTTTAGCTTTGGTTCAAAATAATCCTTCAATGATCCACCCCAAAAGAAACCAGCCTTAACTTGCCATCTTTCAAATTTAGAACTCGATATGATGTGTCAAACATTTAAAGAGATCTAAACTTGCAAAGTGATATGCTACCACCTCTTGTCACTTGGATGAAAAGCAGTGGAGGTTCAATTCTAGTTGGAGTCACCATCAAGGAGGTACGTAAAGAATAAGGATAGAAAAATGGAGATTAGCCTCCCTATATCTCAGAAAAAATATGAGTGACCTGCTACAATAGCTAGGAGTGTAGGTTAGGCTTTTCGGTGAGCACAATATATATTATCTGGTTGGCTTATATAAGTCTGATACTTATTGATGAGGGGTAAAAATATCATGCATTAATGTTCGTGCAACCTAAGGCATTGGGCTAAGGCTAGCCCATACACCCTGTCGTATAGCTGTCACATCCGACAGGCGGTGATGAGTAGGCTACCCCCTCCAAACAGCTTTCACGCAATAGTTGGCCAAGCTATTATTGTACATCGGCTGATCGAGCTACTATCAGCTGACCGAGCTACTATTAGTTGGCCAAGCTATTATTGTACCTTGGCTGACTGAGCTATTATCAGTCGGCCGAACTATTATTATACCTCGGCTGATCAAGCTGTTATCATACCCCCACAGGCCGAGCTATCGCCACCGAACCATCCTGTGCTTCGGTAGGCCGAGCCTCGTTATATCTCGGATAGCCAAGCCATTCTGTTTCTCAAGAAGGCCGAACTATCCCATACCTCGGTAAATTGAGCCTCATTGTACTTCAGCAGATTCAGCCATCTCCTATACCTCGGCCCGACCGAGGTATTCAAGCGCCTCTGCGGAGTACGCTTAAATTAATAAGATTCCAAATAGGAAATCATGCCTACACTATCAGAAATGGC
The DNA here is from genome assembly GCA_900491605.1 of Calamus simplicifolius. Classification (NCBI taxonomy): domain Eukaryota; kingdom Viridiplantae; phylum Streptophyta; class Magnoliopsida; order Arecales; family Arecaceae; genus Calamus; species Calamus simplicifolius. Next base: position 1,636,630 of record UESW01003929.1, read on the forward strand.
CTAGAGCCTATGTAGTCGCTGAATCTTGAAGCATCGTCTGCTCTTCCTGGCCGTTGATCCTCTAACCAATCGGATACGGATCCTACCGGCCCTGTAACAGCCTGATTCGAATCAGTTTCGAATCCCAACAACTTTCAGACTGCCTGTGACGTGTCCAAGGAATCAGGTGATCACCTATAAATATCACAGCCTCAAATCCTATCAGGTACGTGCGCTTGCATACTCGCCCACTCTCCATCTACCTCTGCTCACCCCTTTCCACCATTAACGCTCTACTCATAGCTCTCGAAAGGCCATCTTGGAGAGACTCTTCAGCGAGAGCCTTCTCCCCATATTTGTTCATTGTTGATCTCCACTGACTTGAGCGTCGAAGGGTCTTCCGCAGAGGGCCACCCCCAACGCCTCTCGCGTGAGGACTGTTTTGCAGGTCTACCTAGGAGGAAGCCTATGCTGAAGCTCGATCGCACCCGAGTCAAAGGACAGATTTCAGCAGCAACAAATTGGCGCTAGAGGAAGGGCCCTCAAGTCCCATAAACTTGTGATCCAGGAGATAAGGGTCTTGATCTTGAAGAGAACCCCTCCCATGGCCAATCGAAGAAAGGCTACTTCTGAAGCCCAGGACCAGGTCGCCTCCCAAAGACCTGATCCGGTGAGCAGTGTAGTGCCACCGCCACCACCAGTTGAGACTCCATCACCACCGGTGGCCCCGGTGACCTAGGACCAGTTTGCCTCACTGGTCCAGCAGGTCCAAGATCTGACCCGTCTGATTCAGGGGCGCTTTGAAGCTCCCTGTCCAGCTGCCCCTATTCCACACCTTCCTGAGGAGAACACGACCCCCGTTCGTCCAGCAATCTCTTCTTCCGTCTACATGGGGTTGCGGACCCCCTTCATCGCCCTAAGGGAGCTGAGCCAGTCCTGCAAGGGGTCTGCAGCAAGGATCTTTCTAGGTCTCGGCGGACCCGATCCCTCTCTCCGATGTTCTCTCGTCACGACTCGACACCGTCTCAGTATCTCCTCGCCCAGCCCCTCCTACTATCCCTAAGGAGGAGATCCGCCGACAAGTTCGGAAGATGCATCAGGAGTTGGATGCCGTCAAGCAGGCCCATCTGCTTCAGCATAAGGCAGAGCAGGGCATCCCCTTTTCTAAGGAGATCATGGAGGAAGTGATTCCCTCCCATGTCAAGCTGCCCGCCATCGAGCCTTATCATGGATCCTTCAATCCCGACGACCACCTCAGAAGCTTCTGATCGATCATGATGTTCCATGGGGCATCAGATGCGATTCTCTGCCGCGCCTTCCCTTCCATCCTCAGGGGGTCCGCTCGAACCTGGTTTAATGCCTTAAAACCAGGTTCCGTTGGTTCATTTGATGAGCTGAGCCACCTCTTCATCAGCCAATTCGTCAGCAGTCGTCGTCACCGACGGAGATCTGACTCCCTCTCCGAGGTTAAGCAGAGAGAGGAGGAGTCCTTGAAGAACTATCTTGGCCGTTTCAATACGGCCATGCTGGAAGTGGATCTCCTCAATTACAAGGTGGCCATGTCCGCCCTAGCGGGCGGAGTGTTAAAGGAGAGTGACTTTTACCTAGCATTGGAGGTTAGCTACCCTAGAATCTCTCCGATATGATGGCCCTGGCGGACAAGTACGCCAGAGTCGAGGAATCGCGGAGGGCTGCCCGTGCCGAGCTGGCAAGGAAGAAGGAGTCAAAGGGCTCGGACAAGCACCGGCCTGCTCGCCAGCCGAGCCCACCTCACCGCCAAAGGGTTCCTCCGCCAAGGAACTGCACCCGAAGCCCGTCTAGGAGGTTCAACCGGTTCACCCCGCTCACCGCCCTGAGGGCGGAGATCCTCATGGAGATAGAGCACCAACTCCCTTGACCGCCTCCTCTCCGAGGGAATGTGATCCGGAGAGACCCCACCAATACTGCCGCTACCATCGGGACCATGGCCACGACACCGAAGAGTGCTAGCAACTGAAGAATGAAATCGAGAGGCTCATCCAGCGGGGTAGACTAGACCAATTTAGGAGAGCGCCCGCGCCAAGAAATGGGGTGACCGCAAGCCCAAGCCCCAGCAGCCTCCTCCTCCGAATCCTTCGGTCACTGGCCACATCAATGTGATTGAGGCAGTCGGTAGTCCGTCGAACTGGCGGGACGATGAAGAAGGTTTAGCACCAAAGAGAGCGCAGACTAATGAGCTCTCCTTCTCCGACAATGACCTCCAGAAGATACAGTTCCTGTATGACGATGCGTTAGTTGTATCTCTCAATCTAAACAATTACGATGTAAGCCGGATCCTTATTGATAGTGGGAGCTCTGTCAATATTTTGTATCTCGATGTATTTGCGAAGATGAAACTGCTCATGGAGAATCTCCGAGCCGTGGACTCCACCCTAATGGGGTTCACCGGCGATGTTATTACCCGAGAAGGGGTCGTAACCTTGACGGTCCGCGCGGAAACTTGGCCTCGCGTTGCCACTGTTCACGCAGATTTTCTAGTGACCAAGCTTCGGTCGCCCTACAATGCAATCTTTGGGAGACCTGGCCTGATGTCCCTTAGAGTTGTTGTCTCCATCCCGCATCTAGCTATGAAGTTCCCTACCAGAGGGGGAGTGGGAGTAGTTCGAGGAAGCCAAGATATAGCTCGTAGTGCTTCATCACTAGCCTTCAGTCCAAACTGCCCGAGGTTGATGGGCTGGACGCTCGGGAGGATTTTGCTGAGCAACGAAGAGAACCAGCCGAAGAACTGGAGGAGGTACCGCTGAACAAAGCCCAGCCCGGCCAAACCATAAAGATCGGGTCGCTACTAAAAAGGAAACCTCGGCTGGAGCTGATCGACTTTCTCCGAAGGAATGCTGATGTCTTCGCCTGGTCCGCTTCTGATATGCCGGGAATCAACCCAAACGTTCTCGTCCACCGTCTTATTGTGGACGAGATGTCCCGACCCGTAAGGCAGAAGAAAAGGAACTTCGCCCCTGAGCGACAGAAGGCAATTGAGGAAGAAATCGACAAACTTATCAAGGCGTATTTCATTCGGAAGGTAAACTATCCTAACTGGCTGTCAAATATCATCATGGTGAAGGAGTCAAATAGTAAGTGTGAATCTGCATCGACTTCACCGACCTCAACAAAGCATGCCCGAAGGACAGCTTCCCTCTCCCTCGGATCGACCAACTTGTAGATGCTACTTTAGGTCATCAGATGCTGACCTTCATGGATGCCTATTCGGGCTACAACCAAATCCGAATGGCGCCCAGGATGAGGAGAAGACCGCCTTCATAACCGACCGAGGTACTTATTGTTACCGTATCATGCCTTTTGGTCTGAAAAATGCAGGTGCTACTTTCCAAAGGCTAGTTAACAAGGTCTTCAAGGAGCAAATCGGCCGAAACATGGAGGTATATGTTGACGATATGCTGGTCAAAAGCAAAGAAGCATCCCAGCACATTGAGGATCTCTCTGAGAGCTTCGTGACACTCCAAAATATCGGATGAAGCTCAACCCAACTAAGTGCGCCTTCGGCATCAATTCTGGAAAGTTTCTGGCTTCATGGTTTCTCAACGGGGCATTGAGGCCAATCCGCAGAAAATTCAGGCCCTTCAGCAAATGGTGCCCCCAGCATCCATCAAGGAGGTCCAGCGCTTGACTGGTAGGATCGCGGTCATCAACCGCTTCGTGGTCGGTGGCCGAGGGATGCCTTCCTTTCTTTAAAGCTCTCCGATCAGCCAAGAATTTCAATGGTCTCCCGAGTGTCAGAAATCATTCGAGGACCTCAAGAGGTATCTCGCTCTCACCCCTCCTCAGCAATCCAAATCCAGGGGAAATGTTGTTTCTGTACTTAGCAGTTTTAGAAGGCACAGTTGGCTCAGTGTTGGTCAGAGAAGAGAATAAGCTGGTTTTGGCCCTGGTAACGTCGGTTCGAAGGCTGCGACCATATTTCCAGGCACATTCTGTGACGGTCCTTACCGACCAACCCATTAAAGCGGTGGTCCATCGTCGGAGATATCAGGAGAATGGCTAAATGGGCCGTCGAGCTAAGCGAGCATGACATCCGATACCAACCTCGCCGGCCATCAAAGCCCAGGTTCTAGCTGATTTCCTCCTCGAATGTACTATCCCAGAGGATGGCTCCACTCCGGACTCCTCTGAGCACCCAAGATCTGATGCCCTGTGGCTGCTCCACGTTGACGGATCGTCTAATGCCAATGGCTCCGGCGCTGGCTTATCCTCACCAGCCCAGAGGGGGCGACCTTCGAGTACGGCGTTCGCTTCTCCTTCCCAGCCTCCAATAATGAAGCTGAGTATGAAGCTCTGCTCGCTGGACTCCGAATCGCCCGTGACCTTAAAGTAAAGAAGTTGAATGCCTTTACTGACTCTCAATTGGTAGCCGGTCACGTGCGGGGCTATTTCGAGGCCTGGGAGCCGAACATGATTCGGTATCTGCAAGAGGTACGGGACTTACTTTCCACTTCTCTGAATTTGAAGTCATTCAGATCCAAGATCTGAGAATGCATGCACCGATCTATTGTCTCGCTGGCAACTACGGAATCGATGGATTCCAAGCAGAAGTTTCCCCTGGAGATTCTGGAAAAGCCTAGCATCGCGGAGGCTGACCGAGTGATGCAGGTTGAGGCCGAACCATCCTGGTTCGACCCCATATTAAAGTATCTTAAAGAAGGGTCGCTCCCAGCCGACCGAAAGGAAGCAAGAAAGCTGAAATTGCAAGCCACCCACTATGTGCTGATCGACGACCAGATGTATAACGATCCTTTTCCATGCCGCTACTCAAGTGCCTTCGCCCATCTGAGGCTGATTATACACTTCGGAAGGTACATGAGGAAATTTGCGGCAACCATCTGGGGAGCTGATCCTTATGCCACAAGGTGCTACGCCAGGGGTATTATTGGCCCACCATGCAAAAGGATGCTGACAATCTTGTCCGAGCTTGCGACCCTTGTTAGAGACATTCTAATATCCAGAGGCTCCCCTCCGCTAGTTTGGTCCATATTTCCTTCGCTTGGCCCTTTGCTAAGTGGGGTATGGACATCATTGGCCCTTTTCCCCTCGCCACTGGACAGAGAAAGTTTTTGTTTGTTGCTATCGACTACTTCACCAAGTGGGTCGAGGCCGAGGCAATTGCCCAGATAACCGAAGCTCGGGCCAAGGACTTCGTATGAGATCCATTATTTGTCGCTTCGGCCTCCTGCATACCATCATCACCAACAATGGCAAGTAGTTTGATAACCCAAAGTTCAGAGGTTTCTGCGAGGAGCATGGGATCTGTCACCGCCTTACATCGGTAGGGCATCCGCAAGCCAACGGAGAAGCCGAAGTAACTAACCGAACCCTACTTCAAGGGATTAAGGCTTGGCTTGCCAGAGCCCAAGGCAGATGGGTGGATGAACTTCACCACATCCTATGGGCCTACCGCACCACATAGAGAATCCCCACTGGCGAGACCCCATTCCGGATGACCTTCGGTACAGAAGCCGTCATCCCCGTGGAGATAGGACTCCCTTCTCCGCGGGTGGAGAGCTACTCGGAGGAGGCTAACGATGAGTAGCTTTGCACCAATCTCGACCTGGTGGAAGTGATTAGAGAGAAAGCTCGAATCAGAGTAGCTGCATATCAGCAAAGAGTGGCCCGCTATCATGCCTCCAAAGTCAAAGGAAAATCTTTTTCGCCCGGTGATCTTGTCCTTCGGAAAGCATCCGTCTCCAAACTGCTGGAATAAGGAAAGTTGTCTCCGAACTTGGAAGGCCCCTATCAAGTGGCGGAAGTCGTTAGACCCGGTACCTACAAGCTCCAGGATCTGAACGAAAATCCATTCTTCGGACGTGGAATTCTGACAACCTCCGTAAATATCATCAGTAGAGTACACTTTCTATAGACTTGCCACATTTACAGCTTTGGCATCTTATTTCTATCGTCCACGGCATGATCACTACAATCTTTTTTTCGAAAAGTCGTAATGAAAAATAGATGCTGCTTACCCATTCTCGGCATAACTGAGCTATCTCCTTGAGCAGAAAATCTCCGTACCTCGGCTGGGCCGAGTCCTATTCGATAAAGACTCGGTATGGATGAGCACTCCCAGTACGGCTGGGGGCCAAGTGGTCTCCAAGCCCCGGCCGGACCGAAGGGCAAAGAAAACTTCGGCTGGATTCGGGCAGCTTACAAGCCTCGGCCAGACCGAAGGGCGAAGAAAACTTCGACCGGATTTGGCAGCTTACAAGCCCGGCCGAACCGAAGGACAAAGAACTTTCGGCTGGATTCGGGCAGCTTACAAGCCCCGGCTGGACCGAAGGACGAAGAACTTTTGGCCAGATTCGGGCAGCTTACAAGCCCCAGCCGGACTGAAGGATGGAGAAACCTTGGCCGGATTCGGGCATCTCACAAGCCCTAGCCGGACCGAAGGACGAAGAAACTTCGGCCAGATTTGGGCAGATTACAAGCCCCGGCCGACGCCGAAGTGTATAAGCCTCGGACAAAGCCGAAGTGCATTTCTTATTAAAAGCCTCGGCCAGAACCGAATCTCTTATCGAAAGCCCCGGCCAAAGCCGAAGTGCATTTCTTATTAAAAGCCTCGGCCAGAACCGAAGTGCATCTCTTATCAAAAGCCCTGGCCAAAGCCGAAGTGCATTTCTTATTAAAGCCTCGGCCAAAACCGAAGTGCGTCTCTTATTAAGAGCCTTGGTCAGGGCCAAAGTGCATATCTTAATATTAAAAGCTTTGGCCAGAGCCGAAGTGCGTCTCTTGATATGGAAGCCTCGGCCAAGACCGAGTGATGAGAATAAACGTTTTGGAGATAGCTGCGAACACAAAAGTTACGAAAATTCTTCTTTTCATTCATCATAAAAAGCACAACAAAAGAAAAGAAAAAGATACATAAGCCCTCCCTGGGGCTTGTCATCTTCTCCGGGAACTGCGAGCTCACCCCATGCTGCTGAGCCGACTCGGCGATCTGTCGTTGGATGGATGCTACTTGCCCCTCTAGCCAGCTGTTGGCTCGACGAAGGAGCTCGATCTCTCTCATAGAAACATCCAAATATTGTTTGACCACCCTCTAGAGTCGCTTGCGATCTACGAACATTGTCGCCAAGACCTCCCCATCGACGGTTACCGTAATGCGACTCCTATGGGGCCCCCCACGGCCACTGACGCCACTGTTTGTGTTGAGAAATTTGGGAGATTGTTATTACCCCAACTTTATTTTGATAATTTTCAAAAGCCATGAGTATATTAAGGAAATAATGATTTTACTAATCAAAAACCTTGAGCTTATTCAAAATGAAAGCAATGGACTCTCAATGTTTAAATTCACTAAGTTATGAATTAATTTGAAAAAGAAGTTTCAAGCTCTATATTTAATATTTCAAAGAGGAATTTTTACACGATATATTTCATTCAATGATTTCTTGAAACATATCTTGAATTCATGCTTAATGTCATATTAATTGTATTCAAGTCAAAATTTTAATTAAAATTATTCTGGGACGAATTTTAAAGTTAATCAGAAAAATTTCTGATTTTTGATACGTTCCGGAGCCGACTCTAGAGTTTCAGAGTCGACTCCTGTAAGCCACAGAGATTTCTGATTTTCTCGAGTCGACCCTTGGATTTCAAGAGTCGACCCCTGACTCTGTGCGAGCCGACTCCTGTCTGTGCGAGTTGACTCCGCTCAAACAACAAACCATGTTTTTTGAGCACTTCTCGAGTCGACTCCCCATTTTCTTCGAGTCGACTCCCGACTATCAGGAGCTGACACTTTGGTTTTTCGCGAGTCGACCCTCTAACGTTTAAAATGTTTCTACTTTTAGTAATCGACTTCGAGCCGACTCCCACAGTGCTCGAGTCGACTCCTAGAAATTTTGGGCGCGATTTTTCACGACGACACGTCAGCCCCAACGGTAAGAATTTCAAATAACGGCTATTTTTCTTTGTCTCTAACGGATATATTTTTGCAGAATCTATAAATAGAGGAGCTCTTTTCCAATCAAAAGATGAGATAAAAAATCAAAAAGAGAGAAAAGAATATCATTCAAAAAGAGGGAAAAACAGAGCTTTATTGGAAAAATCTTCCAGTTCAAAATAGAGTGATTCAAAAGGAGTGAAATCAAAGAGGAAGATTCGTCTGCTCCAGATCATCAATCCACAAGAGTCAAAAGAAAATCCAACAGCTTTTCAAAGATCAAATCGAAGGATTTTCAACATTCAACAAAAGGAGAAAAAGCTTCATCTCAACTCCAAAGTTTTCAACGGTCAAGAATCTTGCTGAGGCCTGATTCAATACTTCAAGAGGAGTTAAAGAGGAGAAGGAAGAAAGCCAAAGCCACAACCATCTGCAATCTTATCAGGCTTTTCTAATCCTTTTATACTTTATTTGTATATTTGCTCAAGGGGAGCATTTCAATATTTAAACTCTGTTATTTTGATTGTTTGCTGATTCAATCAGTGGATTGAATCAGTGGAGGTTATTATACCTCGTTGCAAGCCGGAGTGCTTGTGTTGGGTTAGTTGTAAGCCCGTGAAAAACAACGTGTAGGGTTTTGTGCTGGTGAGCCCGAGTAAAACCGGCTGGGTTCGTTGTGATCCCGTGAAAACAATAAGTTTGAGTTGTGAGCTTGAAAAATAACTCGGCTGTAATCGAAGAGATTATAGTGTGGACCCAAGTGAATCTTGGGAGTGGACGTAGGTGTTGGTTGCACCGAACCACTATAAAATTATCTTGTATTTGTCGTGCTATATTTTCTCTCTCTCTATCTCTCTTTATTATTTGCTTGTGTATTGATTAAAGTTAGCCTCTCACTTGCACATTTTGCTAACTAATCAACTAAAGTTAAAAAGACTTAAATTTTTAAGAACCCAATTCACCCCCCCCTCTTGGGTTGCCATCTGGGCCAACAATTGGTATCAGAGCAAGTGCTCATTTAGAATTTGATCTCACGATCAAGGGCTAAAGATCCTTATGGCAACACAAAGTGGTTCATGTTTTGCTGAAGGTCATTCTACGAATAGACCTCCTTTATTTAATGGAACCAACTATTCTTATTGGAAAGTTAGAATGAGAATATTCATTCAAGCTTCTGACTATGAATTGTGGGGAGTAATAATAAATGGACCTAGTACACCCACACACGTAATAGATGGCACTATTGTTCCTAAGCCCGAAAGGGATTGGAATGATAATGATAGGAGAATGGCACAACTAAATGCTAAAGCCATCAACATTTTATATTGTTCCTTAGACTCTAATGAATTCAACCGAATCTCAACATGTAATTCCGCAAAAGAAATTTGGGATAGGTTGGAAATAACACATGAAGGAACAAACCAAGTTAAGGAATCAAAAATAAACATTTTGGTTCATAAATATGAATTGTTTACAATGGAACAAACTGAAACCATCACATGCATGTTCACTAGATTCACTGATATTGTGAATGGTTTAAAGAGTCTTGGTAGAATTTATTCTAATGCTGACCTTGTGCGCAAAATTCTTAGGTCACTACCAAGATCGTGGGAAGCGAAAGTCACTGCTATCCAAGAAGCAAAGGACCTCAATGCATTACCTTTAGAGGAGCTTCTAGGATCCCTAATGACCCACGAGCTGACAATGAAGCAGCATGTTGAGAAGGAAACAAAAAGAAAGAAAACACTTGCCCTCAAAACTGCAGAAATGGAAGAGAGCAGCAGTGAAAGTAATGATGAAGATGATGAGGAAACTGCTTTCTTGGCCAAAAAATTCAGAAAGTTTATGAGAAAAAGGCCTTTCCATAAAAGGAAATTTGGAGCAAGAATTGATGGAGAAAAAGATAAGAGAAAGACAAGGAGAAAGAAAAAGAGAAAGAGCCCCTAGTATGTTATGAGTGTAAAAAGCCAGGGCACTTTAGATATGATTGTCCTTTGCTGAAAAGGCCTACAAGAAAAAGAAGAAAGTATACATGGCAACATGGTCTGATGAATCTTCCTCGTCGAAAGAAGAAGAACAAAAGGAAGTTGCCAATATCTGTTTCATGGCCAACAACGACGACAACGACAATGAGGTAAGTATCGAAACCCCCGATGATGAATTTACATTTGATGAAATGTTTGAAGCATTCAATGAATTGATGATTGATTTCAAAGCTTTGAAAAAAAAACACAAATCTTGAAAACTGAAAACTTAAATTTAATCAATGAGAAAATGAATTAAATCTTGTAGTTAACGATTTAAAAGATAAAATGGAAACACTTCTTAATGAAAAGAATGATTGTGTTCATAAGTTTGAATTGATAAAATCTGAAAATGAAAAACTAATTAAAGAAAAAGAATCAATCTCTAATGAAAATGATTTTCTTAAGAAAGATGTTAAAAAGTATAAAGACATTGTTGAGAAATTTACTCTAAGCTCAACCAAACTAAATATGATTTTAGATAGTCAAAAAGCAGTTTTTGACAAAGCTGGTTTAGGGTATAACATATTTAGAAAACAAAAATCATTAAAAAATATTTTTGTAAAAGCTAATCAAAGCAATATTACTTGTTTTAAATGTAATAAAAAAGGACATAAAACTTTTGAGTGCAAAACAATAAGTAATAATGAAAAATTAAACACCAAAGGAAAGAAAATTTGGGTTCCGAAAGAAACAATTTTTATTGCTACTAACCATGAAGGACCCAAGAAAGCTTGGGTACCTAAACATAAAGTTTGATTATATTGCAGGAATGTTTGTAGCCAAAAGATCAAAAAAAAGTGGTACCTTGATAGTGGCTGCTCAAGACATATGACGGGTGACAAAGATGAATTCATCACCCTGGAAGAAAAGAAAGGTGGAGTTGTGACGTTTGGCGATAACGGTAAAGGTCAAATTATGGGCCTTGGTAAAGTTCGCATAACTCCATCTATATTTATTGATAATGTACTTTATGTTGATGGTTTAAAGCACAATTTAATTAGTATAAGCCAACTATGTGATAAGAACTTTAATGTTTCATTTAAATCTTCTATTTGCATAGTATCTGATTCCATTAATGATAGCATTGTTTTTACTGGTTATAGACATGGCAATGTGTACTTAGTTGACTTAGACAAATTATCTGAAAGTAGTCATTGCCTAATTGCTGACAATGCTAACATAAATGATATTGGATGGTTATGGCATCGTAGATTAGGTCATGCAAGCACACACCTTATTTCAAAACTAATTAAGATGGATTTAGTTAAAGGTTTACCTAAGTTAGATTTTGAAAATAACAAAATCTGTGATGCATGTCAATTTGGAAAACAAACTAGAAGTTCTTTCAAATCTAAAAACACTGTTTCAACTTCTAGGCCTCTAGAGCTACTTCACATGGATCTTTTCGGACCAACTAGAACCACAAGTCTAGGAGGAAAGAAATATGGTCTAGTGATTGTAGATGATTATCTAGATATACTTGGGTATGTTTTTAGCTCACAAAGATGAGACTTTCTCGATATTTCTGAAATTCTTCAAGAAAGTCACAAATGAGAAAAACACTACCATAGTGTCTCTAAGAAGTGATCATGGAACTGAATTTGAAAATCACTTATTTGAAAGTTTTTGTTCTGAAAATGGAATTAATCATAACTTTTCAGCCCCTAGGACTCCACAACAAAACGGTGTAGTTGAAAGAAAAAATAGGACTCTAGAAGACATGGCCCGTACCATGCTATGCGAAAGTAACCTACCAAAGTACTTTTGGGCGGAAGCAATTAACACAGCATGTTACATCTTAAATAGAGCTTTAATAAGACCAATATTAAAGAAAACACCTTATGAATTATGGAATGAAAGAAAACCAAATATAAAATACTTTCATGCATTTGGATGTAAATGTTTCATTCATAATAATGGTAAAAACAACTTAGGAAAATTTGATGCTAAATCTGATGAAGGAATTTTTCTAGGTTATTCAACGACTAGTAAGGCATATAGAATCTTTAACAAGAAAACCTTAATAGTAGAAGAATCCATACATGTAGTTTTTGATGAATCTTTAGCAACTGGATCTGAAAAGATTGATGATGAGGAAGATACAAACATAATTGAAAAAGATCTTGAAAAACTTAATATTGAAGTATCTTCTGATCATGAACAAGAGGCTAAAGATGATGATTCACATAAGGACGATGATGTCAATATGATCATAATGATATAGATCTTCCAAGAGACTGGAGATATGCTATAGTCATCCCAAGGAATTGATTATAGGTGATCCATCTCAAGGAATAAGAACTAGATCATACATGAGAAATAAGTAATCATCTTGCATTTGTATCTCAAATTGAACCAAAACTATTGAAGAAGCTGAAAAGATAATAATTGGATGTTAGCAATGCAAGAAGAATTAAATCAATTTACTAGAAATAATGTTTGGACTCTAGTTGAAAGACCTAAAAATCATTCAGTAATAGGATCAAAATGGGTTTTAGAAATAAATTAGATGAAAATGGCATAGAAAGAAAAAAGCTAGATTAGTTGCAAAAGGATATAATCAAGAGGAAGGTATTGATTTTGATGAAACCTTTGCACCTGTAGCTAGATTGGAAGCCATTAGATTGTTACTTGCATTTGCATGTCACATGAATTTTAACTTATTTCAAATGGATGTTAAAAGCGCATTTTTAAATGGATTTATAAATGAAGAGGTGTATGTAGAACAACCACCAGGTTTTGAAGATCATGAATTTACAAATCACGTTTTTAAATTGCACAAAGCTTTATATGGTTTGAAACAAGCACCTAGAGCTTGGTATGATAGGTTAAGTAAATTCTTAATAGAAAATGATTTTACAAGAGGTAATGTTGATAAAACACTATTTTTGAAAAGAAAAATAAAGATTTGCTTGTAGTAAAATATAGATGACATTATTTTTGGTGCTACTAATTCTCTTTGTCAAGAATTTGCAAAGTTGATGCAGGGAGAATTCGAGATGAGCATGATGGGAGAACTCAACTTCTTCCTTGGACTCCAAATCAAACAATGCAAGGAGGGAATCTTTATCAACCAAACCAAATACACAAGAGAACTACTCAAAAAGTTTGGTATGGAAACAATGAAACCCCTCGGAACTCCAATGAGTCCTTCATGCAAGCTAGACAAAGATGAAGAAGGTAAAAAGGTTGATCAAAAGTATTATCGAGGTATCATCGGATCCCTTCTTTATTTAACAGCAAGTAGACCAGATATTATGTTTTCTGTATGTTTATGTGCGAGATTTCAATCTGAACCTAAAGAATCACATTTAATAGCTGTTAAAAGAATTTTAAGATACCTAAATGGAACGAAAAATGTAGGTTTATGGTATTCTAGAGACTCAACATTAAATCTAATTGCATACTCAGATTCTGATTATGCTGGTTGTAAATTAATAGAAAAAGCACAAGTGGTGCATGCCAATTCTTAGGAAGTAACTTAATCTCTTGGTTTAGCAAAAAGCAAAATTCAGTTGCATTATCAACTACTGAAGCTGAATATGTAGCAGCTGGAAGTTGTGTGCGCAAATCCTATGGATTAAGCGACAACTTGAAGACTATGGTATCACACTTAATAAGACACCCATAAAATGTGATAATACAAGCGCAATTAATTTAACTAAAAATCCGATTCAACACTCAAGGACAAAACACATAGAAATTAGATATCATTTTATAAGGGAACATGTAGCTAATGATGAAATTTGTTTAGATTATGTAAACACTGAAGAACAACTAGCTGACATCTTTACAAAACCTTTAGGTGAAGAAAGATTTTGTTATCTTAGAGGAGAGTTAGGAATTTGTAACCCTTTTGGATAGATTTTGAAACCTCTAAGGAAATATATCTAGAGTTCCTTCAATTTCTCAAAATCTTAAGGAAATTTATCTAGAACTCATATCAATTTGATCTCTCAAAATCCATGATTTTTAATCATACTCAAAGATCAAA